>JAAGKR010000530.1:0-118816 GCA_011419295.1 Clarias macrocephalus | reverse complement strand
AATAAATATTTATTTTTTTTTTATCTCAGAATGGGGATCACTTTAATGATTCTGGGGGGCGGGGGTGTGGGGGTGGATACAGATCAGATGCATGTATTTGAGTACACCCAGATTCCTACTCCTTGTTCCTGTTAATGTTGTGTATGCATATAATATCTGAATATATCCTATCATTTGACATGGAGGCTAATTGTGGAGTTAAGGCGTTCTAGGCATTCGATTTCTACCTTACTCTGAGAATGTGAGCCCCCAAATTATTCTTCTTTCTAGTCCATCAGTCACATGAAATATAATTTCCGCAATATAAAAAAAATACAGGATACACAGATTAACAAAAGTGAAGTGCATAAAGCATATTTTAATACACTTCATACAGATGCAGAGGATTGGTATAAAACTAGCACAGACTCTTCCTATAGTTTTTGAATAGCTGAATTTCATTCATAACTGGCAACAGCGTATGTGAATGAAATGTATTCCCCTGTGTCTCTGAATGAGTGAATGTCAACTGTGCGTGTGTCTCTAGCTCCATACTTGTGAATGTGCTGGCGCTGTGTGTTGTGAATGGGACTGGCTCCTGCTCTATGGTGCCAGTGTAGGCAGGAGGGCTGTGAGTTAAAGGGGGGGGGGGGGGCTAGGCAGTACAGTGATCAGGGAGGGGTCTTAAAGCACGCAGTCATTCATGTGACCAACAATCTCATTGCTGTGTCCTGAAGTGCAATGGGTAAAATCTCAGCTCCTCCTCTTTTCTTTCCCATGTGAGCCTCCATTATGCTCTCCTACACTGCTATGCTTGTCTTCTCCCTCTCCTGCACACTCACTCACTCTTGTTTGCCCTCCTAGACCCCCTCCCTCTCTTTTCTCTTCTGTCACGACTCAGTCATTTTTATTTATATATTTTCTGAAAAAGGGAGTCTTCCATCTGGCGTTCCCCTTTTGAAAGAAGTTTGTGCTTGCATCAATGTTGCACTTTATTTCTATTAAATTTCAGCATTCGTTTTTATTCAATTAGTATACTATATGCAAAATAAATTGCAAATATTTCTAATGCAAATTGGTAGGCTTAAGGCTAAATTTGTTTTCCCTGCAGTTGTACAACATAAATGAATCTTTATTTTCTTAATCCATTCTTATTCATTCCAAATTATATACTTTTGAGTCAGAAGCTGACCCAAAAATGGCCTTACCATGCTTTATTTTAATATAATTTTTTGATCATATGCAATACTATACTGGAGTATACCCTTTAGTATACTTAATTCTTCTTTTATACTCCATTTTATAGTTATTATATTTTTGGCTGGATGTAGGAGCTTGATAAGAAGGGGAAATATCGATTAGTTTTTTTGTTAACTTCTTGGTGCTATTTCTGACTTTGTCAGATCCACCTTTTTATATAAGTAGCAAAGCTATTTTGGGTGCTTTGCTGTGTAGTTTTTCTCCTGGCCATGTGACAGGCCTATTTAAAGCATGATAAGCTGCTTTTTGGGAGTGGGAGGAGGTGTGAGTGGGTG
The DNA here is from genome assembly GCA_011419295.1 of Clarias macrocephalus. Lineage (NCBI taxonomy): Eukaryota > Metazoa > Chordata > Actinopteri > Siluriformes > Clariidae > Clarias > Clarias macrocephalus. The sequence goes on along the minus strand of JAAGKR010000530.1, from coordinate 117,302 downwards.
TTTTAACATTCTGCAGAGCTACAGACCCAGAGATGGACGAGCTTATTCAGTGGTTGGGGGAGGAGGGGGGAATCGAGGGTGGATGCGACAGATCACATACAGTGAGAGCACTCTGAGGGCGTAGGCCAGTGCTTTACCTTATATAATTATAAGCAATATGAAATTTATTCTAGTTAAGGTTTATATTTGTATAACATTAACTGCTGAAATGATGGATGGGCCATGTCATCATTGTGTTCTTTTTGGCCAAGTGGAAATGCCCTGTTGAATAGAGTAGCATTCTGCAGTAGGGCTTCGAGTGCTGTTCTGGCACTAATGTAGTGCAGCAAGCACTCTGTGGTGAGCTGGGTTGCTGGGGAAAGCAGAGAGTGGGTGGGGGTGGAGGGAATGGAGGGAGGGTGGCGTGTTGTTGGTATTCAGGTGCAGTGGCTGTTCCAGACACGGCAGCTATTTTTACTCACTGCTGCTTTTTTTAGCCAAGGAAGCAGGGCCAGTGCGCCTGTGCAGTGCTGGGACATTCCGTATTTCTAAACGTGATGTTCACGAAGAGAAGCTCTGACCTCCATCATGTTTGAGTGTTCTTTCATTTCACATTCCCCATCCCCAATCTCCATAGCCTGATTTTCCCCCCCCCTCCCTCAGTCAACCAGGTGATTGCTCTGATTTGTAAGTAACATTTAATAGCCTTGATGCAGTCTTTAATTGCATCTGACCTAGCGCTTCTCTTTTGACCATTTAAAATGGGCACACGCCCCCACACACAAGCTGACACTTTGCATTCAGTGTGCCATTTTTCAAGCATCAACATTCATAGTACTTGTAAGGCAGTTTGTGTAGCTGCTCTCCATGGTACTGCTCATGTGAAGGCAGTGGATCCCTGCCAGAAACACTACTGTAGGCTTTGTCCAGGGATTAGTGGGGAAGGGTATATTAGCTGCTTTCTGATCTGTTTTTATTTTAAGACTTTGACATGAAATGTGCTGAACCTGTTTATTTTTGGGGTGCATCTGTTCTTGCTAGGCTTCCTTGTGGTGTCCTTTTTTTTTAAACATTGGATGGACAGAATAAAGTTTTAAGACCTTGATTGACATTTATTTAACAGGATAGGATATTCATCCTCATGCAGCCACTTTGATGAATGTTTCTCCTATTTATACATTATGTACTTTCATAAGCTTGAATTTTTATTTCTAATCAATGAAGGTTGTACCAGCACTTTTTAATAGCCAAAAATATGTGCCTTTTTGATGCATGTACTGATTCCACATTAATTCTGTGAATGCAACAGTGTACTCAAATTGCCTTGGCTCCAAATGAATTTCTGCACAATTTTCATCTACCGATAAGATTACGTACAGTTCAGCCCCCTGGGTTTTTGAGCTGGAGTTTGATTCTTAACATTGGTTTAAAAATAGGTAGAGATTCGAGTTCTCCCTCTTCATCCCTTGACTTTACGCAGTCTCCCTCTCTCCTCCTCTCCTCTTGTTGCTATTTTTGGCAGTCCCTAGGATCCCTCTCTACCCCTCCCTTTCTGTTGAGCTTCATGAACGTCATCACTCGCTTGCTTGCTCGCTCCCTCCCCTCCTTTTTTTTTTTTTTTCTAGCCAGCTTCTCTCTCCTCTAGCTTTGCTCTATTGAATGACTGCTGCCTCCTAAGTCTTTTCATTATGCACAATGTAATGACTTTTTACTTTTAAAGAAAGTCAGACCAACCTATGGTTTAAAAATATTGTTTTCTTTTACATTCTTGATCAAATGCAGTTTCTAGTTATATGGTGATGTAGAAAAAGGTACTGGCTATTGGCTTAAACATATATGATGCCACATACACCAGAACTAACCCGGGAAATGATTATTCATACATTTCATATGCAGCCATGTTCTTTAGGAATTTGCAGCAATCAACTCAAAGTTTTGACCCAAAGCATTGTTTTGACCCAAAGACACCGCATGCATCTGCCCTTTGTCCCCCTAATCATTAACTACATGGTGACAGTGCTCCTGCCTTTTCCATGTTTCTATATAAAGGGTTTCAAAGTTGTGCATTAGTTTCTGACTTTTTTTTTTTTTTTTTTTGTGTGTTTTCTTTTACAGTTGTAACCGGAGCCACAGATGGAATTGGGAAATCCTATGCGGAGGAGGTAAGGGTTCCTCTACTTATTTATTTCCCTCCCTTCATGGAAGGCACTGTGACTCATCACAAGAGAAGGGTTTCTCTCTAAGACCATGGGAGGGAGGGCAACTAGAGGACTACTCATGGAAAAGGGCCCTCTCTATTTACACACCAAGCTATACTGCCTTGCAAATGTCAAGAAACTTATTGATCCAAACTCACTGAAGTTGCAAAACTTTCTAGTGTCTATTGTCCACTTCAAAAAAGCCTACCATCTATTACTAGATATGTTATTACAAACAGAAACCTTAATGTTCATGCTCTTACTACTTTTTTTTCTTCTTTTTTGTGAAATAAATTGACTAGGATGCAAAATGGGTTACACCGAGTAATTACTAATTAGTTCTCTTTTTGTTTTCAGCTTGCTCGACGAGGATTCTCCATAATGCTGATAAGCCGCTCACAGGAGAAGCTGGATGATGTTGCCAAGTCCCTTGGTATGTATTTTTGTGTTAACTTCTTCTAAATCGTTGATGCTATTCAAGCCAGGTATTTGGGTGCTATCCTAAGAGGGTTTGTTTTTATTTATTTATTTTATTTATTTTTTTGTTGTGTGTGGTGCTTCAGGTGCCTTTTGGTGTAGCTTTTCAACAGAGCCTCCCCTGACAGGAGGCTCTCATGCATATGTTAGTCTTACTATGAAACCGTGAGATGCAGAAGTCTTATCAGTTTGACATCACACTGATGTAGTCTTTCCTGAGCATCTCTGGCCATGGTACTTGGTACAGGTACTTTGCTGAGTCCCTTTGCCACAAGTACTTCCTAATTTGTCTTCTGCTGAATATTTTGTGCCAATGCCACCCAAGCCCATAAACATTTCTTGTTAACCATGGTCCCTGCAAGCCCTGGAATCCTTTATGATGACTGTCGTCATGGAAATGTTCTGGGCTGGAAACATGGCGCCTAAGGATTTGTTTGTGTGTATATGCTCATTGACATTGGCTCCCCTCCCCTATCTCCACTGCCTGAATGAAGACACCATATGTGTGAATGGGGACCGTCGCCCTGGAAAGATGCATTTCTTCAGAGAATAATTAATATTGACTTTACTCTGCATTGTCATTTTGTTTTCAGTGTGCAAAGTTTCCGTTAGTTGTCTGCACTGATTTTGTTTGTCCTGGCTATATTTGGCTCAACTATCTTGTTTTGCAGTTTCTTATCCATGTTTTATTCATGCAGTAATAAGAGTGGTTGGTGAAAAATGAGAGCTCTCTGAAGCTACCCAGTCTGCCATAACCACAGTCGTGCTGAAGGCACACCAAAAATGTGAAGGGGGGGGGGGATATGGGTAGTCACGAGCTGGGTCTCTCCCTACCAAACCTGGCACTCTTTGCTCACGCCTCAACCGAATGCCTTGGCAGTGTGGGAGCTTGGAGTCACCAAGACCACTTTGCTATGGTCACGAAGCTATTTAAAGCCAGAAGCTTCCTCTTAAAATAGGTTTCATATTTGCTAATGTAATAGTCTTATTAGATCATGTTTACTGGCCTGCAGTCCTGCTATCGTTTTGCCTCCTCATATAGATGGTCTACTGTGTGATGCATCAGAGGAATTTTCCTCTCATAACTCCCTCAAATGGGGTTTAGACATGATTCTTTGGACAATGCATTCTAATTGCTGCAGGCACGTCAAACTGAAGTAGAGGAAGGGTGTGGGAAGTTGCATCTGGCTCGTTTCTTGACGCACAGCGCCCCCTGCTGTCTCACTCTTCAAAACCTTTAAGAAGTATTTTTAGTATGTTCAAAAAATAAATTGCTTTAAATAGTAAACTCAAGAGCCATTTCCAGAAAAAAGGCCATTTGTTTTATAGAAACTGCTTTAGAAATCGTGACTGCTTTTAAAACACTTCTTGACATCAGAAATCTTATTAATTTTAATCTGTTTTGCCACACAGAAACTCTGTATAACGTAGAAACCAAGACCATTGCTGTGGATTTCAGTCAGACTGACATTTATCCAAAGATTGATGCTGCACTTGCTGGGCTAGAAATAGGAGTCCTTGGTGAGATTAACTTTTTTTCCCTTCTTTTTAATATGAATAAAATGGCCAGTATCGGCTTTTCCTCAATTGACTTTTTTTTTAAGAACTTGGTCAATTGAGGCAATTGAGCTTTTTCTGCAGGCAGTTAGTTTAGTCTTTGTTCATTTTGGTTGACTGACGCGAATCTCCTTTTGTTTCAATAGTAAACAATGTTGGCATTTCCTACCCTTATCCTGAGTTTTTCCTGCACATCCCTGACCTGGACAATGTGAGTATAACCTATGCCTTGTTCCTTAAGTTGTCTGTATGTACGCATAAATAGACATGGAAAACCGATAACAAGAAGGAAACATGGGTCTAATGCGACTTCTGGCTTAAAAGCAGAAGTTGTAACATGAAAGACATCAGACCCACTTTTCTTCGTTTATTTTGGGTAACTTGCATGTTTAGGCACCTTTCACAAGCCATTAACAGTCCTGGGTACAATATAAATAAATTAAAAAACAGCTTGAATACATGGCTAATATTAAATGTAATGTGTGCTTTGTCTAACCTGTTTTGCTTGTATTGTAACAGTCATTGGGGGGGGTTTAAAATTCTCACTACCTTCATTTCAGTTCATAACCACAATGATCAACGTCAACATAACTTCAGTGTGTCAAGTAAGTGCTTTTGAGTTTCATTTCAAAACCAAATTTTAATTTGTCTGCCTTGAATATTTTCACTGTAATACGCGAGTTGTGACATGACTGCACACTTCCTAGGTCTTTGGGTTTTCTGTGCCAATCTTTTTCTCCCTCTGTGTCTCATCAGATGACTCGTCTGGTTTTGCCCAAAATGGAAGCTAGGTGAGCCCTGAGAATTTTTCTGAGACTAAGATGATAAACTTTTATATTAGAAAGTTAGAAATCCTATTAAAAATGAGAGGGAAAACATTTGAAGCCGTTGCCTTGCCCCCCCCCCAAAAAAATATGGCGTTTCACTCTGGGCAACAAATGCCTGCTAGACTGATTGGGCCTACTGATGCACATGACCTAGCCTAGCCAATCACGTTGCTTGGAAAATTTCATACAATTGGGACCAACCTCAGGTTGCTAAAGCACACTACTGCAGCTGCAGGGGTACTGCATGTGAAAGCAGGTGCCATGGCAACACACAAAGCGGCCATAATTTGTATGTGTGGTGGTGGTCTGTTACAGTTTTGTCAGAGAATTGGTTCCTGTTTTAGTACTCTTTCTAGCTCAATACATGTTCAGCTTAACATATAAAGATGTAACTCTTTTGTCTGTTTCAGAGCAAAGGGTGTAATCCTCAACATCTCCTCTGCTAGTGGCATGTACCCAGTTCCACTGCTCACTGTCTACTCTTCCACCAAGGCAAGTCATTTACCTTAAACAAGTATCTACTTCGATATCAAATGGAACACTGAAGAGTGTGCGATATAAAGGATGTAGTGCTGGCTGAACATAAAATGTTGACTGCTTGAATTGTAGGCTTTTGTTGACTTCTTCTCACGTGGTCTTCAAGCAGAATACAAGTGCAAAGGAATCATTATTCAGGTGAGGGTTTTTTTTTTTTTTTTTTTTTTCATTTACATCCAGACGTTTATGCAAAGCAAGTTTTCTTTGATGCTATTTTGGTTTGGTTCTGAATAATCCCATATACCTACAGAGTGTGTTGCCTTTCTTCGTGGCCACCAAAATGACAAAGATCAGGAAACCCACCCTGGACAAGCCTACTCCTGAGCGTTATGTAGCTGCTGAGTTAACTACTGTGGGGCTACAAGATCAGACCAATGGCTATTTCCCACATGCAGTCATGGTAAGCACACAGTACTCATAAACATTCAGGTTAAATACAGTGCTAGTCTGCTGACAAGATATTTTGCATCTGTAAAGATATTGCTCTTATGTTTCATTAAAAATTTCATTACATATTTAGCGGTTTACACTGACTAAGTAGATGTCTATTTGGGACAAATGACCCTTGATAATCAGTGACCATTTGAGAGAAAGTTAATTTGTTTTTCTCTTTTCCTTCCCACCTTCCAGAAACATACTATATAGATTTAACTACACTAAATTGTGTGTTTATGTGCACATGCATGCATTGTTCTTATCCAGAGTGTATTCTTGTCTCATGCCCAGTGTTGGTGATTTGATGAAGGTGATGGAACAAATAAAAACTCTTCTCTTTTCTGTGCGTCTGTCTTGCAGGGATGGCTTACCACTGTTCTAGTTCCCATCAATCTGGTTCTTTACTTTGGCATGCGCATGAACAAGGCTCAGCGTGGCGGTTACCTCAGGAGAAGAAAGCTGCGATAGCTTGCAGTGGTCTAAGAGGAAAAAAGACAAGCGCATCCGAAGTGTCCTTTTTGTCCTGTTGGCCCAGTATGGATATGACTGCCTGACCGTTGTATCAGTGTTTAAGTAGTTCTGTGTCGAGGCGTTTGTATTGAATGTCTCATTAGACAAACTTCTTTATGTTCTTGTAAGAACTACGGACCACACATGTTACACTTGTTGAATGAAGTAGTTCAATCTAGGCTTTTAATTTGGTGAGTGTTCTCTTTTGTCTTGTGTGATTTGGGAAAGGGTGTATTACTTATAACTAACAGGGTCCAAAGAGTGTTGTATTTGGTGCATGGAGGGCTGTTTTTCACTGCTGTTCTAAGCAGACGGTATTTGAACAAGAGATGGGTTTCATAAGCATATTTTCCTGTGTGTAAAAGCCACAAGTGCACCTGATTACTTGCTCACTGATGCCAGTTCCCTGTTATGTTTGTTTACAATGATTTACAATGGTGAAATTTATACATTTTCTTTAGCTGTTGAATGATAATCTGAGTATTGGCCTTTTTTTAAGCTTTTTTTGTCCCCCACCCCCCCTCTTGCTTTTTACATTTTGTACAATTTATTTCTTAGTATTTATAAAATTGGTGGTGGGATTTTGGTGTTTTATATATGTTTAATATATATCTACAATGGTGCTTTTTATGATATTGAGCCAGGTTGAACACACGGTCAATCTCTGATCATTCAGAATGATGTGGCTTACAGAAATGCACAAATCTGCTGACTAGTAAAGGAGATCTGTAACCAGCTGCTATTCTCTCTCAAACGTAGCAATGCACTTACTGACCTAACCCATACCAAATGAATGTCGTCTTTTTGTTTGTTTTAAAAGGGGTTTCTCTATGGTTGGATCTCCATTTGACCAAAGCCAGTTAAATGAAAGCGCTCCGGTGTTTGACCCTTGCTGGTTGTGTGACAGGGAAAACTTGAATGTGTACATTCCAAAATATTTGGTAATGGTCTGCAATGTGTGCCTTTTTTTTTTTTTTTCACAATTGATGCTTTTGTTAAACTTAGTTTGTCTTTTTTGAATAAAGATGTGATTTTACTCTGGTTCAGGAAAATTATTAATCCATTTATTTTCTTCAAAAAAAGTTTTTTTTTATACTATTCTTGAAGCTGATTAGTTCAATTGAGACATCCTCTGAATAACCCAATAGTTCATCAGCTCATTAAACAAATTTTTTAAAAAATTGGGGGGCAAAAATCAAAGAAAAGACAGCGCAGCATACTCCAGTTATCATAGTAAGCGTATAGTTTAGGTTTACCGGATGCTCAAATGTCAAAAGTGCCCAGGCCCACTTGGGCCATGGATGATGTCATTCCTTTTTAGAAAATGATTGAATAATTCAGTTTATAAGTATGTAGAGGTTATCAGATGGGGTTAATAAATCTGAATGGACAATTAAAAGAAAATTGTGTAAATACTGTATTCAGAATGTGACACTATACATGGTTGGATGACGAACATAAGTGGAAAATACCTGAATAAAAGCGTAAAGAAACCTAATGAGTGCAAGTACCGCCAGACAGATGTAGTGAATAAACAGGTTAGGCAATCAACATCCTGCAATGTTCTGTCACGTATGAAATGCTGAGGATGTCCGGTTAGTTCAAGAAGAGTTCAAATGTATCGGAAGAACATTTACATGACAGTCGCTGTTATATTTGTCAAGTCAACCTGGGACTTTCTTGTGAATGAAGCATAAAACCGATCAACATTTAAAGAAGACTTCAACCACAGTGATGAGACTCTTAGCCAAGGTAAAACATCTGAATGCTGAAGACATTTTAAAGAACTTGCACATTTCAAGAACTTGGTTGGGGGTATTTGCACATCTTGTACAGTCCTGACCTCTCTCTAACCATTTCCACATGTTTGGGCCATTAAAGATATTCCTGTGAGGCTGGCTTTTCAGACGTGAAGCAGACACTGGTCATGGCTGAGAAAACTTTCTACCTTGGTATACAAGCACTAGTGAAATGCTGGGATAAGTGCATTAGTATAGCAGATGATTATATAGAGAAGTAAAGGTAGTTTTTACTGTCATAACTGTTTTGTTTTTCTGTACAATCAAAAGTCCTGGATTGACTTGAATTCTACTTGTATAAGAACAACGTTATATGAAAAAATAAAACAAGAACAACTGCTCTTCGAGTGACTTGAAATGTCAGTAACAATACTCGCTAAAACATTGAACTATTTTTAAAAAATCAATACAAATTTGCACTTTTAAAAAAACCTGGAGTCTAATTAATAATTTTGTTTGCATTGTTACTTTAAGAACGCAGATAAGGTAAAATCACTGTCATGCTAAGTAGAGGGTTAGTTTATTGTAGATAACCTTCTTAAGGAAATTTGCCATATGCTTATGTCTAGCTATCATGTCTTGATATCAAAACTAAGAAAAACATTCTGATTACGTATTTTTCTCCACAAACTCTCATGCACTGTTTTGACAATACAAGCAGAGAGAGGGCCACTGGAATGCTTTAACTTGTTGCAACACAAGTAGACATCACTAGAATGTCTTTAGATGCCAGGAATACCATTTCCATTCTGTGGAACAGATTCCGAACAACCGGTTTCACTGCTGATCATTCTAGGTCTAGTAAGCCAAGAGTAACAACACTAAGACAGATGGCGTTTGGCGTTGTGTTAAAAAAAATGTACAGAAAATGTTGCCACTACTGCTACTGGTATTCCACGGTTGTACATCTTAAGTCGTCAGACTATTCAACAATGTTTGGCTGTATCTGGACTTGCTTGACGTCAAAATAGGAGGCCTTATGGCCCAATGCTGACTCTACATCATTGTAGATATTGTCTGAATTTTGAATTTCTTCAGACAGATTTTTGTAATAAATGTTACTTTTTTTTCTGTGTGTGTGTGTGTGTGTGTATAACTATAGGATATATTTCTTTTGTCTATAAGTATATGCAGCAAAGCATATTATTGTTGATGCAGTGCAGAAACACCATAATTTGCTAACATATCCAACTGACTAGAAGACAAAAAGTATGGCTGTCCCTTAGAGACCAATTTTTTTAGGACTGGAGCATGATTGTGTTTATTGTCACAGGCAACCAGTTCTGGATAAATCAGCAATATAATAATAATTAAAAAAAAAAAAACTTCAATATTTAAAAAGGACCTTATGTGTTCTGGTAAATGGCATATATTTTCCAGAACAGTAAAAGGGGAAAGTCCTGGGAAAATTGGGACAGGTGGCAACCCTGGGGGAATATGAAGACTCACCATACCCTCATTATGGGGGAACTTATCGAATTAAATGTCAGCAACACTGCAAATGAAACAAAGTTACTTATTAACTTTATTCTGTAATAAATCATTTTTCGTCCTGAAGGCAGTTCTACTTTTCAAGTATAAAAATGATGGAAATCTTTCACAAAGATCATAAACAGAACTGAAAATATGTAAGAGATTTCATATCAGCATGTTAAGACAGCCCTGTAAACTAGCATCAACAAAACATCATACCTCCAGCAGAGCTAAAGCTAACACTAAAGCTGTTCTGGCAACTTGTGGTGGCCTAAATGTGTGGGTTTTTTTTTTATTTTTTTTATGTATTATGAAAATCAAACCTTGTTTTATGAATACATATTAGGAGGTGTTCGCATTTGTTGTTGCAGTAGTCTGATGTATATGTTTGAAATAAAAGTATATTTTATTATATGTCTGAGAGTACAGAAGTTAAATTACTGTATATTAAATAGGAACCAATGCTCAGTATGTAGGAAGCCGGAAGGTTATTCTGGTTACACACCTCGAATTTGCTGAAAGGCTATGCGAGTAATTTAACTTACTGAGAAGCTGCAGCTTCGCAGATTAAATTACAAATCTTTTGATTAGGTTTGTAACGTGTAGCGCGTTTTTCATCCTTACCAGGTGCGTGAATTAAAGAGGGCAGGATTAGCATGTCCGGCTCTTTTAACTTTAAAGTTAGCTTGTAAATGTCTGTCAGCTTTCTCCAGACTTTCTGTTAACACACAACTAGAAGTTGATTATGTTCATCCTCCACCCCAGCTGAAATTCAACCGCTTACATCGATTTAATGATTTTAATACATTATAAATGTACACGTCAGTAAGGAGTTATATGTACAGCTTGGGTTACTTTAGCGTGTTGTGCTAACTGCACTGTTTATACCCCATTAGACCAGAAGGTGGCAGTCTGGCTCTACTTATCAGCGCCTGTGTCACTCTGTTATATTTGAGCATCACTCTCACTCACCTGGTGTCTTCTGTTTCAGTTCAATTCTATGGGTGACAAACGACAGAGAGCGAGAGTGCAGGGCTCTTGGGCCAAACCTCTGCCCAAACCAGCACGACCAACAGGTAGGCAAAGCCATCCAGCCTGAAGGCAGCTTTTCTTTTTTTGAATCACTATTATTGTTAGATATAACAAACCTGTTTCTAGCACAGTTTAAAATGCAATAAGCATTCATTTAGCAATTTGAGTTAAGTTAATCATGAGATAGTTAGTTAGTTGAAGTTGTTTTTGCAAATTAAATAAATAGTTCAAATGTTTCACAAGCACATGTAGAGCAAAAGTCTGCATCATGGAAAGCTGGACCAGTAACGTACGAGTTCAGTCAGCCCACTGATGTAAGTGATAAGCAATGCATTTTGATTGAGCTCATATCAAATGGGATAACCCTGTTCTTGTGGTAATATCTGGACATTTACTGCAGCTCATCAGAGCTATCCCTGTGGAGAAGGTGATAGAGTGAGTGATCTTTACTTTATAGTTAAAGTATACTCTTTACTCCAGAAGGAGATGGGTATACTGAATACTATATTTCAGTATTATTCAGTCTGGAGTACCAGATTGGAGTATTCAGAGGAACACAAAAGTTGTTTTTCTCTTTCTGGCAGAGATGCTGGGATTCATGAGATCAGCCAGGGGCCAACAGGAGTATCCAGGTAGCAGTGATCATTTCTGTTTTTTTTTGTTGTTGTTGTTGTTGTTGTAAATTTAAGGCTGTTCCTGTGTTCTGAGTGACACCTCTCTTCTGTGAGAAATTATGATATGATGCATTTTATGTATTTTAACGTTTTGATTTCATATGACGTACTCGCGCTTAGTTACTCTTGTAACTTGGGCCTTGAGCGAGTGGTAGCACTGTATGGTAGTATGTGCTATTTATAGTTTACTGAAACTGAGAAGAAGAAAATAAAAAGAAACCTTTATTTTCACATGTATATTACAAAAAAGTGGAATTCTTTCTTTACAGAGCACTGGGTCAGCCATGATGCATCACCTTAGTTAAAGGCCTAGCTCAAGGGACCTTAACCTGCTGAGTTACCACGGCTCGCCCAAAAATTAAATTGATATATATAACGGAAACAAAATGGCTGTATAGAAAATATTACACACTGATTATCAAATATTTTATTTTGACAGCTGAATAAATAAATTGTCCTTTAAAATTTTTATTCAACCCTAGTTTTCTCCCTAATTTAGATGTAGCCACTTCCCAACAGTCTCTTCTCTGTCAGGGTGCTCTGTGATCAAAACAGTAACTACCAATCAAGAAGGGTGAAGACCACCTGTGCATCCTCAAGCAGTTATATTGACACCTTTTAAAATGCTTGAAGTATTTTTAAATATTTAATTTTAGCATTTCTAAGATGGCACATTTCAATCCTTTAGATTGGTGCCTTGATTAGAACACAACTTGATCCCTGATCAATAATAAATAAACTGATATGTCTGAGCTCAGGTAGTGATGTAACCAATCACAGCCAAGATTAGAGATGGCCATGGAACCCGGAATCTTTCAACGATCTTTGTGCAAGGCTAAATAGCTAACTTTGACCTATAAATTCCTACAAAATCAGCAGTTTTTGACACCCTGGAGTCCTTTAGCAAAAAGGAAATAAATTCTGCATACAAGGTAAAAGCACCCAGTAAAATTTGGTGATGTGTCATTGATGCTTTGCAGGTGAGTAGTGTGGTGCCTGGGACATTATAAATTCTGCTAACATTCATCTGAAGTGATCCCAAAATATGTGCAGGAACAAAATTAATGTTATGTAATGGCCATCTCAGTCTGGTCTGAAATTAAAAGGGAATGAAGGAATGGTGCAAGATTCTCTGCAAGTGTCTCCAAAGTTGTTGGAGTCATCATTGGTACGGCCAAAAACTGTATTGCTCCCTTATGCTTGAAATACTGCTTATTTCCTGTGTTGCATCCTTCACCTTAATTGTTGCTTTCTTTGTGTTATAATGTGTTATGTTTGTCCTTAGACTGCGACTCCTTCCTGGGTTTTTGCCACTGGAGCAGTCAGACTGGATGTTCTCTAAACTGTTGGCCGAGCTTCCATGGTCACAGAAGACCAATTATGGCATGAAGGGTGAGTGATAACAAATGAAGTTGCCACACATTGCTGAAAGAAAACCTCTTAGTAACAAGTTACATTAAATTGAGCAGTAGCATGTTCAATTAAAAAAATAAGGCTCTGATTATTATGCAAGTTTGTGTGTGTGTGTGTGTGTGTGCACGCACGCACGCACTTGATGACTCACTTTTTCCAATTCTTCTTCCTCTCTAAATTGGCAGACTGCCTCTACTGCCTCTAGCACAGACCTTGATCCTTTCCAGGGCTAGCACTGTATTATACAGATGTAAATATTTTAAGGGTTAAATATTTATTTTGGAAAAAATCTTGGTTAAATTATATTGGTTTACTGTGGCTAATGTTAGTAAAACATATTTTTGGTGTGTTATCAGTTAGATTTACAGTTATGTTCAAAAGTTTGTACCTCTTCATTTAATTATGTTTTTCCTGTAAAAACATAATCAAAATAATCTGATAGTGGGTCTGAGTATTAGGCAAAAACCTCAGACGAACAACATATAACTTTTTTCACTGTGCAGTTATTTATTTAACAAAATTAAACCAAAAAAAAAAACATGTGGGCAATACCCCCACTGATTAACTTCAAGTAATTGTTTCTTGTATGTAACTGTATCTCTTCATCGTTTTGGCCCATTCTTCTTTGCCACATTGCTTAAGTTCTTTGAGGTTTTTGGACATTTGCTGATGCACAGGTCCCGCCACAGCATTTCAATTGGGTTGAGTTCTGGACTTTGACTAGGCCCTTCCAAAACCTTGATTTCTTTATTTTGCAGCCCTTCAGATATAGATTTCCTGACGTGCTTTGGATTATTGTCCTGTTCTACGACTAAATTTTGACTAAGCTTTAGCTATCGGACAGGTGGCCTCACATTTGCCATTAGAATACTCTGGTACACAGAGTTCATGATTGATTCCATGACTTCCAACGTGCCCAGGTCCTGCAAAAATAAGCTCAAATGATGAGGTATTTCTGCTGAAATGCTGTTTAGTTTTCTCCAAATATGACATTGGGCCAACAACTCCACTTTGGTCTCATTTGTCCGTAGAAATTCTTGGGGTTTGTTCAGATGCAGCAAACCTCAGTATTGATTCCATTTTCTTTTTAGAAGAGGCTTTCTCCCAGCAACCCTTTCAACCAAGATGTGCTTATTCAGTCTTCTTCTGATTGTGCTGTAATGGACCTTAACTTCTAACATGCTCAGTGAGGCCTGTAGGGTCTAAGATGTAACTCCTGTTTTTTTTTGTATTTCTTTGAGCATTGGATAGTCTGACCTTGGGGTGAAATGTTCTCAAACATCCACTCCTGGGAAGATTGGAAACAATCTTGAAAGCTGTTCACTTGTGAATAATATTTCTCACTGTAGAACATTGAACTGCAAATTGTTTGGAAACTGCTTTATAACCCTTTTCCAACTGATATGCAGCAACAATGGGTTCTTTAAGACCACTGCTTATGTCTTTCCCACTTGCCGTTGTTTTAATACCTCTGAATGCTCCAGGCCAGCAAACTGCCAAAACTTCACCTGATGATCAATTAATCAAGGGCTGATGATTAGCAAAACCTGGCTGCAACTTACCCTCTTAAATCCTGTGGTAGCGCTTAAGGGAGTACTTAGTATTTCCTGCATGATTTTTTTTTTCTTTTTGGTTTAATTTTTGTTAAATAATGGCATGGTGGGGAAAAAAATCTTGTTCATTTAAGGTTGTATTTGCTTAATACTAAGACCAGCTATGGTTAGATAATTATTAAGTTTTTACATAAAAACACATAATGTAAAAAAGTGGGTACCAACCTTTGGAACATGACTGTATTCCCATATTGGGAACATGATGAAATAATGTTTTTTATTTTATTGGATTTGGACTTTTTATGGCAAATTCTAAAAAAATAAAATAAAATTATAATTCAATTATTTTTGCAGTTCTAAGTAGACATGGAAAATGCATATAAAGATTTTTTTGGCTGTATGTATGACGGTGTAAAATGTATCCTGCCTCAGGTGAATTATATGATGAACCGAGGTTGACCTGCTGGTTCGGAGAACTTCCTTACACATACTCTCACTCCACAATGCAGCCCAACCCTCAGGTTTCTGCTATTTTCTCTTTTCTCTATACTTTTTAAAAAGTAGGATTCAGTGTAATTGTAAAAAAGGGGGTTATATTGTAAAAATGCCTTACTAATTTGTTACGTATACTGAAGGGGAAGTCAGATTCTGCTCCTTCATTTATGCTCTTTTTTTATGTTATGCTATTTATACCATGGTCATAAGTCCATGTAAACAGACAACCACATCCTACAGCAGTAATTTAAAATAAGCAGTAGGATTACATGGTGTCATTTGTTTGGCACATAAATTTGTTTATCTATAGTTAAATTTAATTCAAATGTATCATCTGCATGTTTCTTAAATAAAATAGATATTCATCTAATATTATAATGCCTTCATTGAAATTGTTGTCAAAAAAAAATGGACGGTAACTTTTTTACATTTAATTTTTTTGCATTTTCTCACATAGTGGCATCCCATCCTACTGAACCTACGTCAGGCTATAGAGAGGGAGATCTCTCACCCCTTTAACTCCTTGCTGTGTAACCTTTATCGTGATGGGAAGGACAGCATTGCTTGGCACAGTGATAACGAAGCATCTTTAGGCCCAAACCCCACCATAGCCTCATTCAGTCTCGGGGACACGAGAGTTTTTTGTCTCCGGAAGAAGCCTCCTCCAGTGGGTGACCAGCTTTGCTGTACTGATCTTTGCAGTATTTGGGATTGCTAAAGATGAATGGGGTGGACTTGTTTGTCTGTTTCAGGAGGAAAATGGAGATTACACATACACAGAGAACGTGAAGATACCACTGAGTCATGGAACACTCTTAATAATGGAGGGATGCATTCAAGATGATTGGCAGGTATGCTATTACACAATATGCCCAAAAGTATGTGGACAGCTGACCACCACAACCATATGTGGTTGCTGAATATCCCATCTCAAAGTTGGTCCTCCCGTTTGCTGCTGCTTTACACACTCCACTTTTTTGGAAGGGCTTTTCACTAAATTTTGGAAAGTGCCCAAAGAGTAATAAGTGTATTAGTGAAGTCAGGCACTAGTGTTGGGTGAGGAGGCCTGGGCTGTAGTCAGCAGTTCAATACATCCAGTGGTGTTCAACAGTGTCCATTGGGGTTGAGGTCAGGGCTCTGTGCAGAACACTTAAGATCGTCCTTACCAGCTTTGTCTTCTTAGCAACAGCCTTAGCTACAGTATAGTTATACTGTTCTACTGGCATCTTTTTGTGGGAAGAATCACATTTAAGCTGATGGTCAATTGTTCACACAATGTATGGAAAACACTCTGACTGGCTCTCATATTTTGAGAAAAGCATGTCTACTGATTATAGGGAAAGTCCTTCACATAAATTTTTATGTTTCATCAAATATTAACTTGGCCAATTTAGATTTCACATGAAAAGACCTGAAAAAGTGTATTATTCTAAATTGCAAAACTGTTACGATATTGCAACAGAAATTTGACATGGTTATGGACACTACACAATATTTTTTATAATTGTACAGGTGATATGTTTCTAGATGTAAATATGTATGTGACATTTAAATATGTATCACTTTAAATTATTATTGTTTGAAACAAGACGGTATAATGCTGAAAAATGGGCATTTATGGGCCACATATAAAATTATCTCTCAAACTGCTGCAGTTAACAATTTGAAATTTTTAGAGGAGCAAGATTGGCCAGTTCCATGTTGTATAAAGTATTGTACTGTAATAACTTCTTTGGCGCACACATTTTCTACATTAAAAAAATCAGCACCTATTTAGTGTACTGGCCTTCAGCTTCTAAATAAAAAGTAAAATCAAGGATTTGTTGATCATGAATGAAAGAGCACCGCTTACCTTTCTTGGCAGAGATGTTGAAAATCACCTGAGTACCTTATTTTGCATATTCACACACTTGCCAAATCTTCAAACAGAGAGACAAAGTGGTGTATTTACTAGAAACATTTCACGTACATGTGGATTGCATACTATCCTCTACCCACATCAATGTCACCTATGACTGCAGGGTAATAATGATTGAACTCAGCCATTAGATTTACATCATTGAGTCTAATTCAGGGGAAAAAATCTTCAGTTTGCTAGGGATCACAAAGAATGGACTGAGGAATAATGAAAAAGATCATGTGGTCTGATGAGTCCAGATTTACCCTTTTCCAGAGTGATGGGTGTATAAGGGTAAGAAGGGTGCATCACTTCATTTGGCGCCCATCATACTTAGTGCCTACTGTAGGGGCAGGGATGTGCTGGAGAAGACTTTATACAGCAGTCCAACTCTCCCATCGTCGATACACTGGGTTTCAGTGACCTAGAAGATGTGCATGAACAGTTTATTTGGCCAAGCAGGTCTTGTGACTTACCTAAACATAATCTTTCCTCTTCAAGGCCTTGCTCGCAACAAGAACCAAGAGTGACCCTGATGATGATGATGTGCACACATCCAACAGAGACCGGGATTACTAAGCAGATTTAGTGTCACACATACAGACGGCTGACTGAAAGTCATCCCCTTCATAGTCTTGGCAAATTTGGACAGAAATAAATGTTGCCATTCTAAAACAATGCCACTACAATGATCAAAGCAAAAAAGCGGTCTAGTGAAATATTAGTGTGGGGCGTTTTTTGGGCAGTGTATGTCCAGATAACATGCTGCTCAAGCGCTGAGTGCAGCTACGCAGATCATGTTGTAGTGAAAACTCAAATGAATACTGTATTTAATATTGCATGCATTGGCAATAGGTTAGCCAGTTTACTGGCGGAATTGCAGTGTTCACTCCTTTTTGCTGAAGTTTGCAGAACAATACCCCTCACTTAGTTTTGGAACATCAGACAAGGCGTATGACTATGAAAGGGATGACTTTCAGTCAGCCATCTGTATGTGTGACACTAAATCTGCTTAGTAATCCCTGTCTCTGTTGGATGTGTGCACATCATCATCATCATCATCAGGGTCACTCTTGGTTCTTGCTGCGAGCAAGGCCTTGAAGAGGAAAGATTATGTTTAGGTAAGTCACAATATGTTTAGGTAAGACTATACCTACTTGGCCAAATAAACTGTTCATGCACATCTTCTAGGTCACTGAAACCCAGTTGTATATCTTCTTAAGACTATATTATAGTCGAAAGCAGGTACTGGCGATGGGAGGCTTCACAAATTAAAACATTACTTATTAATTGGGCAACCCTACCGTACTGACTTTTTGCATGTGCAAAAATTCTTAGATGTAATTCTTGCTGTGCGATCCTCATGCTGGTTTATATCCACAGATTTGCTCAATGCTTACTTTTAGGGCCCCATTTCCCGAGAACATAGATGTATTTTGAGGTTTGCAACGACAGACGTTTACACCTTGCATGGAACGTGGGCCCAACCATGATTATCATTGGTTAAACTATCACATTCACCCGGCAGACAAGCATCTCACACCCTCACCTGACCATAAAGTACTTTCAGAATGTATGCATTCACAAATATCTGACTAGCTTTGATCTTCTGTGAAATAAAGTGAATTGAAAATATTTGATGAACAGTCTATTAAGTGTCCTGTGTAGAAACATGTATAAACAGCCCTCCAAGCAAACAAGGTAAATATATCTCATGAATGAGAGATGATTTGAAATTACTGTGCTAGATCATCAAGAGCTTTCAAAATGAAGAGGAAAATATCTAGCTGTATCTTGTAAATTAGCCAGTATGGGAACAATCCCATACTGGCTAATTTACAAGATACAGCTAGAGATTTTCCTCTTCATTTTGAACTGGGGTATGTCTACCTTTTTTCTGCCAAATGTGAGAGAGGAACAGAACCATTACTCATGCCAAAACACCTCAATTTTCAGCAGTCTACCCAAAACTTGATGAAGCATGAATAGCATTTTTGTAAACTTGAAGAAAATAGCGAAATTTTAGAAATTTCTCTATGCTGAAGATAACTACTGTTTAACATCTACCATTCATCCTCTCTGGTCACAACTGAATAAAATGCCACAATACTTAAAGTTTTAATTTAATTGAACAGTATTAACCATCTGAATTTAATTAGCCCTTATATACTATTTTGAAGGATGCCAGAATCAGCAGTAGATAAAAATAAGTTTCTGCCTTTAACAACTCCTGTCCTAAGGGCTTAATTGTACTAAATAGGATTTTGTGTTAAGGTCTAAAGTTATTTGTTTGTCAGTTTTGGTATTAAAAATATAAAAAATAAGTTGCTTTATCATTGAATGTTTTAAACATTCAGTTAAATAGGTTCTTGTCCACCTTTATTAGGTGTCTAGAAGTTAACTTAAAATCACTCTGCTTTGCTACAGTAGATGTCTAGTTCTACACACAAATGAGTCGAAGTGCCTGAAGGTCGAAGCACACTGAAGGCCTCTGGATTGAAGTGACTTCTTGAATAAAGTGTTTAAGAAGGACTGAGCAGTCCTGTTCATACTGTCACGGCTGCTGCATTCCCTGGTGATTATAGGCAGATGATGTATTTGCAAATTGTCATGGTATGTACAATCTGTAGTGGCAACATTAAACCGTAAATAAATATATTGCCACCATGCTCATGGAAATCAGACTGGGTTGTCCATTACGTTATTGTCGTCTTGCCAGCTAAATTCTAAATGCCTTAGAAGGGTATTCTCCCCCTGCTACAGATTTGCTTTGGCTTCTGGCACAAATACCAGCTAGAGCTATTTTTCAGAGAGCACAAATAAGGGAAAAAGGTCAAGGACATTTTATAGCAACACCTAAAGACTGTCTCTGAGGCTTTTAATTTGATCTCGGAAAGTGTCTGAAAGCACACATCAGTCAGACACGATTTACACTGCACAGCCATAATAAAGTGAACTAATTCAACATGGACAACTTGCTAAAAGATTATTTAAAAAAAAAAGGAGTAAATGTTTATAGACAGGGAAGAGATGTAGAGCAGTGTTAGCAACGTACATTGGAGGAGACTTACTGCTGAATCCTCACAGACAGAATTGCACTATTGTGAAATTACAAGTCTAGTGGTCTAGACAGGTCAGTAGACATGCCGTGACTGTTACAATAATAATCTGGGGTCCCGCAGATAAGATGCATAGTCAAAATGTGTGCGTTTGTCTAACACGTCGTTAATTCACATCAGTATCACTCTGATGGGGCAGTGGTGGCTCAAACAGTTAATACTCATGGTTACTAATAGTAAGTCAGGGATTCAAGCCCCAACACTGCCAAACTGCTACTATTGAGCTCTTGAGCAAGGTCCGTATCATGGATGATCCTCTGAACCCAGCTTACTAACTGGGATAAGCAAAAAAAAAATTGTGTGTGCTGTAAGGTACTTGGGACAAATAACTGAATCGTCTTCTTATATTACATGTTAAAGCTGAGTATATACTGTATAATGTATGTATAAATATGACTGTTTTCTTTAAAATGTATTTATTCATAGTTGTCTATGGTTTTCTTTTTGTTATAATTCTGTTTGACAGCATCAGGTGCCAAAAGAGTACCATGACCGTGGGCCTCGGATAAACCTGACCTTCCGTACAATCTACCCCGAACCAGTACGCTCCTCAAAACGATAAAGGATAATTACATTGGAGTCGAGACATCTAAAGGTAGTGGAAAATCGCATGCCATTTACTGCAGGTGGAAGAAATGCGAGTAACTCATGTCCTCATTCTTCGTCCTTATAAATTATTTCCTTGCTTGCTTTAAAGCCTTGCTAAAAAGCTTGGCAGGAATCTAAGGCTTAAGTATATCATTATTTAAGTATAGTTTTATTTATGTATAAAGTGTACTTCTTAGTTCTGACAATTTTTAGTTGTTTTACTCTATTTGTTGAATAGCTGCTCTGTGAGATTATTTTCTGACAAGTTTTTTTGTTGAACGTCTTGTTCAATAAAAGGTGACAAATTTTCCTTCCTAAAGTGATGTTTATTTATGAAAATACAGAGTTCATTGTGTTGAAATTGGTTCACACTATTGGTACATATCTATTTTTAAGTTGCCTGTGATATGAAATCTATATTCCTTAGTGTCACTAATAGTGCATTACCTTTTAATAGGATCAGTATTGCCACTGATTTCCAAACACTTCTTTTTACTGATTTTATAAAGTGGTATACTAGTATAATGGATTTAATAGCGGTAATAAATCATTTACCTAAAGTTTTACCTTTTTATTTGGAATAATTTCATGCTGCAAACCCTGTAAAAGTCAGTGTGTTTACAGCATTGCAGTTTAACAGAGTTAATGTGCTATATTTCTTACTTCATAATTAGCCATGATAAATCATTGCTGTAGCTAAGTAGAGAGTGAAAGGACATCAGTTCATTGTTGACACATCCATTTAAATGCTATTTCAAAATGACATTTCTGTATCCAAAATTTCTGTATAATAGCTGATGTGACTGTGAAAGTTAATATAATTTACTGTAGTATTGTAGTATACTTGAGGTTCAATTCATTTTAGCTGGTGGACCATAGTGCGGCTTGTTTAACAAACTGATTGCATAGCTCAACAGTATGGTAAGTACTATGGTAAGTAAAAAAAATTATAAAAAATAAAGCTTTTTTTTATAATGTGTACTGGATCTTTGTGTACAGCATTGAAAGGTGATAACTTCTAGTTAGGAATTTAACCAACAACCTTTTTTCTTCTTTCAAAAGCGTTTAGACATTGTAAGTGAAAGTAAATCTCTCGGTTTTGCTCACCGTTATCTACTTGCAGTGATTTGTTACAAACCTTAATTAAAGCTGCATGGTGTACCCTAATACTTCACAGACGTTGCTGCAGGCCACTTGTGAGAGCCCATAAAACCTGACTTGTTTTTGGAAAGTCCAAGCCTTGCTGTCTGTGTTCTGGAATGTAATACTTCATTTTGTTTATTGTAATTGGTCCACTTGGCCTTTTCTGACGCAACTCTGTGTGTCTATGTGTGAGAAAGAGTGAGTGAAAGAGAACAAATTTGTGTGCCTAATGTTTCAGAAGCTACATTTATTTGAAAATAGTTTCAATAATGTAAAATGGCTCAACTGCAGTACAGAGCTATTCTTGCCCTGTTATAAAAAAAAATAAATAAATAACAAAAAGGCTTCCAAATTGCACTGTACTGAGTGAGTGCATACAGCTGTTTAATACATCATGTCATTAATTTAAAAAAAAAGTGTCTCTAATGTTCACACTTGGAATTTCAGGGTTTTTTTTCTGTTGCTTAAGCAATGTTATATCTGTGCCGTACTGAACCTTAAGAATTGCTAGGTAGGATCCCTCTAAATTTAGCAAACACCTCTTCAAGTTGCTGCCATTTATTGATACCTGTTTGGATAAATTAAGAGATCTTTATACACATACCACACACTTCTTTACCTTTTACTAGTACTATGAGGAGCATTCAGGTCAAACTAGAACTTTCGATTGTGCAGAATAACAGAACACAGTTATAAAAGTAAAACTTTTATTTCTCTATATAATCCCCTCCTACACCAATGCACTTATCCCAATGTTTCACTAATGTTTAGTGATAGTTATTTCAGTATGCCAGAGCCATGCACTGCCTACTTGAAACCCTGACCTTCCAGGAAAAACAGTATTTTAATGGCCCAAACATGTGGAAATCATTGAAAGGGAGGTCAGGACTGTACAAGGACTGTGGCAATAACTTCCACCTGAGTTCCTTTAATGTGCTGTCCTGTAAAGTGGTGTTGAGTTACTTGTGTACAGTACAGAAGGATGTATCTCTTCTGCCCATTGGTGGCAAGTTGTCCTTTGATTTCCAAGGATCAATCCCATCACTGAATGTTTATGGGAATGAGAGCAGTGGGCCTCAAGCCATCTCACCCAGGATCGTTATTCACAGACCTACAGCATTCTTTTAAATGTTTGCACCAAGAGTCTCATCATCATACTATACATGCTTGAATGCTCCTTGTATTAGTAGTACTAGTATAAGACAAGGAACATAAGGCATGTGTCTATAATGAATTCTTACATGACCTATCCGAACAGATCTTCAATAAATAATGCGTGTCAGGCATCACTAATGCGCTGGTGACTAAATGGGCAAATTCCCACAGCAGTGCTCCAAAAATTTGTGAAAATCCTTCTCAGAAGAAGTGGTTATAACAGCAAAGGGGAATACAATTGTTTAAAGACACGCATGATGATTTATTTTTTTTTAGTCTGGTGTCCAGAAACTTTTTTTTCCATATTGTACATATATGCAGGATAATGCAACATTGCCCAGTGACATTTGAGGAGGTTTATGGAAGATTATGACACTGGAAAATGTTACAAAAGGGTTTCTAACTGAACATACCCAGGCAGATTACTTTACACACAGAAAGAATACAGCACGTTTTTGCTGCTCTCACCCAGCAGTGGTGATCCTACAAAGATCAGCACAGGACAACACTAGAATCTTCAAACAAGAACCCTAGGGTGATAGATAATCAAATGCAGGATTCAGTTACAGCTAAAAATTCTGAAAACGCTCAGGGGAAGTGGTGTTTGTTGGGGTTACTGTAAAGAAAACCACTGTCCAAAAGAACTAAAGTTTCCTACAGATCACGCTGATGTTTTGGAAAAACAATATACTGCATGTCAACACCAAACCCTCAATATAAAATTGCTCTCAAATCTGACCAAGTTGTTTTCAATGGCTATAATAAATCAAAGGTGAACTCAATTCAGTCTTTTAATTTTTATTAATGCACCAGATAAAAAAAAAAAATAGACTTAAACCATAGTTCTTTTAATAGTCTAATATTTGTTGTCTTGCTTGGTTATAAAAACTTCCTGATAACAGAGTACATTGTTTTTTTTGCGTTTTGAAAAGTGCAATAAGTTACTTGGTGCTGTGCACTACAATGATTTTATCACAGGTCAGGGGATTTTAAGCACTTTAGACTTGCCTAAGTTACCTTGGACATGATAAAAACACTGTCAAGCATGTCACCCTGTGCCTTATTGCTTTTTTCACCTGGTAAATAAGGTAGATTGATGCAGTATATAGTGACTTTGTTCTACCTATTAAAAGGAGACCAATGACATCCAGGTTGTTTCAGGACTGTCAGCTGACATTCACAGAATGTGTGACGTAAAATCTCACAAGGTTCAGTCTGGCATCCTTGTCTGGAACTCTGAACCAATACAAAAGACTCGGACAACGTCTTAGTGGTTCGAGAAAGAAAGTCAGTAGAACGGGCAGATCAGGACAGCTTCATTTAGAAACTGTTTTGACTGGCTGCATGTTTTGAACCATGCTATTTAAGAACTCAAAAGAACAGTTTGTACATGAAGAATGAGCTAAAATTTATTCTAACTGGTCTAACAGAGCGATTACCAGCTAATAAAATATTTGTTTTAGGTTTTTGCCAAAAAAGGAGGTTCTATAATGGTGGACATTTTTTTTCCATTGATGGTCTTTGGCTATTTAAATCCTCTTTTCAAAGCTGTGTGAGTAAACTTGTATGTGGTTTTATTATAGTTACCTGAATGAATATCACATCACATCTTAAAATACTTTATGCAGAAAGTTTAATATACCAAACTCCAAATTTGTGTTTCATGCAACTGTAAATGCGCTTGTGGGTCGACTTCTTTTTTTTTTTTTTTTTTTTTTAGCAATCCGTGAAAGAACTCATTGTGCCAGCAGCTTCATTTGCAGTAATACCAAATAGATTGTATTACATACATTAATGTATATACTGTATCTGCTGTCAATGCTTGGCTGAATCCTGCAAGTCACATTTCCTCTGAGTTTAGCTGGCTGATTCCGGTTTCAGTTCTTACATCAGACTCACACTCACTCCTGTTTCCATCCACCCCACCATCATTAGCCCATTAGTAGGACACAAACTGGAATGAAATCAGAACACACACCTCTCCCAAACAGAAACCTCTTTGTGATTGCTGCCAGATAAGGTTTTTACCCTTCCCATTTCATATACGCGTGTTCCACTCTGCCTTCGGGGTTCTGTTCAACGATCAAGTGTATTATCCAGATAAAATTAAATCAGCCTGTTTGGACTTAATCAGTTGGATGGAAAATGATGTTAATGGGAAGCTTAAGGCTTACAAAATAGCTACATGTGGCCTAAGCTGCCAGGTCCCTCCTTTCCCCCCATACACACAAACACACAACACTACCAGGTTTCTCCTGTCTGTGAGAGGCATTCTCCTCCCTGTTGAGTCTGCTCACGAAATTCAAAACAGTTCACCATGTGTTCTCCACAAATTGCACATTGGTCAGAACACTGGAACCACTGTTCCTTGATTTGTAACAAACTTGATTTTGGTCTTTTTTAATTTGTTTATTTTTTAACTTAAACAATCACAAAAAAGTTCAACAGTTCTAATTAGGAACATTGTGTCCTGTTACTTATGCCAGTAATTGATTGTGATTCATGTCACAATATTTCTGAAAGCACTGCTGTGCACCTGATTTACTTCTGCCATAAAGGAGTTTTTTTTTCCCCCTGTCTTTCTTTGCTTTATCTAGTTCTAGAAATGAAAATGAATGTGAAGTAAGTGTTGTTGATTACACAGTACATGACTACCGTATCCAAGTAAATGAGAGTGCAAAATAACACTTCTGATAATCTGAGAGGTTGTGGATGTTATAGCCACGTTCTTGCTCTTATGTTCTCCATAGAGAAATCACACTCTTAAAAGGTTAGTTTTACCCTCCTAATAGTTTTATACGCTATCTTTTCTTTGAAACAAAACAAAAAAAAGGTTACATTACATTAGTTACATTAGCAATTAACTAAATTCTGTCTAACCTTTTCTATACAGTGCCTGTCTTTTCATTGACATATTTGTTAATAACATATAATGATCATACTAATATAATAATTTTAATCCACACCGAATTTTGCGGTTTAGCATGAGTTGAGTGTGAACAGAAAAGAGTGGATCACAGCTTCATTATTTCCAAATCAAATGAACAGCTACTTCTTTATTCTTAGACCATGTGGGACACTCAGGAGTTTTTTAAGGAGGTTCGATGTTTTGGCAGCAGTACAACATAAACATAAAAAATCCTGCAACCTACAGTACTACTAAATTGTTAGTCAGGCCTAAACTGCTATAGCCTCTTTGCAGCAAGGGTGGAACCATAAAGTTTGAGTCAGATGTTTGCCTGAACCTGTTTTCTTCTCACTATTTTCCACAACTTGGTAAAATACCAATTACATCATCTGTGTGAAACAATACTATTTAGCTGATCAAAAACATTTAATGGTGGTAAAGTCGTATTTTATAGCTTCTTAGCAGCTTCAGGAAGTGACCAGCTAGGATGCTCTTTCATAAAGTTTGTTGATGTTCCCAAGCTGTGTAACCTCTGGACAATTTGCAAACTGGAAATGTCAACTGCCTGTGGGAACATTTGTTTAGAATAATGATCATTAAAATAAATAAATAAATAAATGAATGAAAACTTCAGCTTTGATTTATTCTAAAAAGTACATATCAAACACAAAACTAAAATACTATAATAGAACATTAACTGAAGTTCTTGTGTTATGGTTATTGTTGTTACTCATGTAAAAATTGTTAAGCAAGAGTTGAGAAAGGATCAGTGGTGTTCAATTTAACATTGCTGTGGAAGATTTGGAAGCAGTGTATTTAAACATAATATATATATATATATTACACACGTCTTTGCCAGCTACAGCAACAAGTACAAGTCACGGATCACTTCAACACATTCTTTGAATACATAACAAATAACTTCACTCAGCGGACATGTAGAGACTAAAAATATAATGTTTAGGTGAGTGACTGAATAAAATAACCATGTGATTGACACTGCGGGAAAAATACTATCCCAAAATACACTTACTCTCAGCAAAATACTTATTCTCAGCCCCTAGTCTTGGGAAGGGCAACCTTTGCTTTTTAGGGATCATCATCAGAGTCTGTGACAAAAATGGTGCAGCTATAATTGCCTGATGTCACTCATCTCATGACTAACGTAGTAGTGGATCCTGTTATATATAGTAATGACAGCTCTGGACACAGTTCAGAGAGAGATGGCTAGTGGATGATGATGACACTCATAAAGCCTGTGACATGTTAGGAGAGGATCTTGTGTATAATGCTCCAATGCCAACTTCCTCTCTAAATTACAATCAGTGCTTAAATATGTCCATGACATACTTGGTGTATGTATGTTAGTAATGGACTATCAGTAATATGCAGTCAGTAATTTGGGAAAAAAAAAAGATAAAAGAAACAGAAAACACCCTAAAGATATGTACTGTTCACATAGTGGTGTTTATTTACCCTATACAAATTGCCTTTAAATATATGTATATGGCCATGACTGTAAGCATAGTGTCCTCCCCTACTCCTCCCCTCCAGCTGCCCTGTAGCAAGCATTTATTTAAAGGGGGCTGATTCAAGGGGCCTGGTATGGTAACTGGAAAGACGACTGGTCAGAGACCGAGGGAGGGACTTACCGGGAGTGGAGAGATGTGGAGGGAGTAAGCAGCTATAAAAGCCTGCGCTGGATGTGTTCCTGCTCACGTGGAAACAACCCAGATACAGAGACACTAGCAGCAGTGCGTCTCAGAAAACACACTCTGCAAGGCACTGAATCCAAGGACATCTGACGCATTAGCTCTTGTGGAGCCAAAAGCGAAGCTTGGTGGACTGAAAATTATCAACCCCTTGAGGACATAAAGCATTTTAATGTGTGCAGTGATTTGGGAGTGCTGCAGTTTGTGAGTACACCTAAGCTGTTTTGGAGTGGCAAGAGTTAAAACAGAGAAAATTCGCTCTGGAACCTTTAAAAAGTGAAAAGAGGAGCGAAGGAGAAGCAAATAGTGCACCTCAACGGATAAACACACAGCGTCTCCAATCTCCAGTGATGGCTGTGCGTCCAGTAGAAACGGTGGGTTTCTCAATGCTTCCTGCTCACTTGATGGCTTCTGCTATGGAAGAGTTCCCACAGCAGCTCCCTGTGCCTAAGGGCCCAGCTCGGGGCCGCAGTCGTCCCAAGCGACCACGAGAGGCCCGCTTCAAAACTCAGCCAGTGACCTTTGCAGAGATTGCAGAGGTGGAGGAGGAAGGGGCTTCGCCACTGGAGGAGGAACGAGCAAGACGGTCCTTCTTGCAGTCACTGGAGAGCCTGAGGAGGAGCACACAATCCCTGCAACACTCAGGAACCACGCAGAGCGGCAGAACCAGCACACCAACACAGGCTAGCCTGGACTCCAGTGACTCAGACTCAGCCCAATAAAAGAGGGGGAGAGGAAGAGAGAGAGAGAGAGAGTCTTCTACATCAGATCTCTTTTGTCGTAAAGCTTACTTACTGGACTGGACTCCAGTGTGCTCAGCTCTTTGCACATAACCTCCTGAAGCTTGCTTTGCAGCTATAACATAGCTACAGTATGCTATTTTATACACAGACGTATGTCACTCCATTGAAGCAACAGCAGGCTGAATAGTTTATGCTTTTTAGTTCATAGTGTTTCAAATTTTCTAACTACTTAAAATTCAGAAATATTCCAGAAATATTCACTATAAGACTTGAGGCCTGTTATTCATTGTGAAATATTGATATGTTCTAGTTACAATTCCACTGGACAAGACAAATATTTTATCACTTTTAATCTTTGTCAATTTATCATGATTGTGCATCAAGTCATCGATGGAAGCACTGAAAGACACCACATTCTGGATAGAAGATTTTTTTTTTTCCATATGACTTGAGTCAGAGTAATACAACTTTTAATGAACTCAGATGTATATCTTATTAATAACAGTGAAATTAGAAATGTTTTGTTGACACTGATGGCTTGTAAAGTCACAAGAAAAAAATGAAATTGAAAACTGTCTTTATACTATTGTTTTACTTTTTACTATCTTTGTAAATTTATTTCATACTTATTTTAATAAAAAAATATATGTATATATAAATATAATGAACACCTGTAACATTGCCCTTATATTTGGTCTATTTTTTATATAGAACTGTAATAAAATTGATCTTAACTCCAAGTCAACAGTCAAAAATGAGATACAAAAGAAAATAATGCATAAGATGATAAAAATGAAAGCAAATAGATATGTTAACCCAAAACACATAGAAGTAGTTTTTTTGTGGTTAAAGCTTTAAAAGGTTTTATTTAAAAAATCCTAAGCTATGCTTTTTTCTTAATTACATTTTAGTCATCTTAGGATCACATAAAAAAATACTTCACAGATTAGGAAGCAGTCTCCCTTTATAGATAGCTGTCATGATTTTTGATGCCACAATGCAATAAAAGAAGTAATGATATACTGAAGAAAGAAAAATAATCTAACATTACATCTTAAGAGATTATTATATAACAAATCTATGACCATAAAACCAGACATATGTTTCCAGACATATTTACTACTTTCCAGCTTATAACTGTCCTATTCTAATGGCAGATCATTTCGCTTCTTAATAAACAAACTTATCTGCCAATGGAATAACACAAGGTCAAGCTTGAAATTAACCATACATCAAACTACATCAAAAAAGAAATGGTCCTTTAATCTACCTATTTTCAATCATTAAGACTTCTTTGCAGTGCATTTGTGAGCCTTTCTCTGAATAGCTTGCCAGTCTTATCCTTAGTCTAAAAAACACATTTCAACAGACCCTCACTGGACACTTCACCCAGAGATCTGTTTCTTGTGTGGATGGTGTGGATAAGAGCTAAAAATAGCTTGAATTTTAGACATCTACTGATTACATTACAGAAAAACATGCTTCTGTAACCAACTAAATAGGCGACTTTACCCTTAAAGACAATGTGGTGTTTGTGATAATTGTGCAAATCCTATATAACAACAGTAAAGCACTTATTTAATGCCACATTCACACTATTCCTTGGCACCTTAACCTGGAACAGGCAAAAATCTGATCTTGCAAATGTTTATCTAACAAAATAAATCTAGTTAATCCATTTACCTCCATGTGCTCATAGCCCTGTAACCTACTTTTTATACAGTTGCCTTGGTGATGAAATATCATGTCTCAAAATGATCAGAAAAACAAACCCAGTGTTTTGCTTCAGACAGCCTGCTTTGTACCTCCTATTTCCCAGCATAACTACAGCAACAATTCATTATATACTGCATGATATTTGTCTCATGTATTCCTGTTTTAATCTTTAATAAGAGATTTTGATCTCGTACCTTATATAATTTATCTAATCTTGTTTTTCTAGACTGTTGCTCTCGGAAAAATGAGAAAGAAAAAATGTTCTCCAATCAAATAAATAAATAAATAAATAAACAAACCAGCATAGCCGGCAGTTGAAATGCTACTCCTAATCTTTGTTATGCAATATGTGTTCATTACAGCCTCACTCTTATATTACATGGTCACTGGCATACACACATTAATGCCAGCTGTAAAGGATAGGACATAAAAAGTTTGATTCCTGTATAGACTCACATTATACATATAATTGCTATTAGATGCTTTCTGGAGTGCTTTTAATCTGTAGGCTTAATGCATCACCATACTCCATACTTGTGCGTTTATGATGGTCTAGTCAAGTAGACAGAGCTGCATCAGGACTGGCTACTGAGAGAAGTGCAATGACTCAGGCTTGTTCTTTTGATAGACATCTGTTGTAACTGCATATGCCAAGGGGCAAGGAAAATTAATCATCCAGTGTGGGTTGGGAATTTGTTCTGTTTTTCCTTTAGATGGCAAGCATACACTTCTGTACAAACTCTGTAGCAAAAATACTCTTCATAAGTTAATTACCGTATTAGGAGTTAAGGCCAATGGCAATGCTGTGTTTTTTGTCTGACTGATAACAGCTCTAGGTATTGATATTCTTGATGAAACACAACCCAGTCATATGCACTTACATCTATCGGTTTTAGATCTATTCTTTGTTAAAAGTGCAGACATTCTTGTTTGGCATTGTGTTAATAACAAATATTTTTTTACTTCTGAGTGGAGCTGCCTGAGTTTGCACTCACTTTCTGTGCTTCTAGCCTAGAGTCTAACAAACCACAAAAAAAAGCTTTTACATGCGCTGGGATGGAACCAGCAGCCAGACTACCTTGGGCATTATGTTAGTCAGTCTCGCTTGCCACATTTTGCTTTCTCAGATCTGCAATAGAACAGAATCTTCGCCCCCACACTGTTCTATCAGAGGAACACAGTGAAGTGGCACAGTGAACAGAAGGTAGGCCACTTATCTCACTTATTTTCTCGAATCATGATGAGGGAACTCATAATGTGAATTCTCAGTATATCACGAGGTAAAATAGTTAATATGTAAAGGAAATTTAAGTCACATCCTCTATTGTATTGCTGAAGAACTGCATTTTGGTAGGTGGGATTGACACTGAAATTCAGATAAAAGATACAAGTGCTCACAAGGTATTTATTTCCATTTTGGGTAGGGACAGAGAAGCGTCTTTAAGCTTTTCAAACAAATCTTAGACAAAGGACCATGTACCATTATCATCTAGATTCTTTTGGTCAGTTATATAAACAGCTTGAGATTAGAAACTATCACAGACAGTAGAGAAAATCAACAATGGAGAGAATGTCTTAAATCTGCCTGGTATCCTGGTAACAATCATAAAAAAAAACTGTTATAGATTGGCTTTTAATTTAAGAACACAGGCTAACCATAGCTTTAAATTTATACTGGCCATTTGTTATTTTATTGATTTATTTCAGTTATATAAATGCGGTCAACCTATTTTGACAAAAGATGACGCAAGTTTTAGAAGTCTAATGTGTAATCAATCATTTTAGCAGTAGACAGCCTGTTCCCACTAGAAAAGAAAATGGCTTCCCATAACACTGCCGAGTTTTGTCTCGCGCTGACTCACCTTATCCATTTACGTCTTTTTGGATCCATCAGTCCAGATCTTTATGTGAGATCTGTTCTGTTTTTGCCAATGTTCCTGCGTCAGAGTAGTATACTATTTTATAAGAACCGGTAATCAGTCGTATGAAGAATAGCTGCCTTTTCTGTTTCCTTTTCTGTATAATAATATTAACCATAAACTCCCAGAGACTTCTCTTTCAAAACCTAACAGAATAAAAATGTAAACATAAATACCTGTCATTCTGATTGAAGGTGTTAAAAAAAGCTAAAAATAGTTTCAGCTGCAGGGCGAATCACATGTTTATTCATGTTCAGATATGTTTGCATTTATACAGTGACAACTGACACATGGATTTCTATGGAGGTGGCTTGAAATAAAATTATATATATTATATATATTATTCAACATCATGTTATGTCATGTTGTAACATAGCATGTTCTTACATAACACAAACATTAGGCTGTTTTGATTAAATCTAGAATCTCCGTTGGGGTTCTCCAGCTAATTTCTGAACAAACCATTAAATGTTGTATGGAGATTGCTGTGATTGGGGAGCCTTTGAATATCAAAATTACTCTTGTAGAACTTTAGATTTTATTTAATACATACTATTCCTACAGTCAGAGGCAGAACAATTAAAATCTCATTTATTAATTCATCAACAACCTCTGGAGCCTTTCCAAGGAAAACCGGATGCAAAGTGGGATACACACAGGATGGAACACCAATCCATTCCAGAACCTGAATACACAAAGTCAAAGAACTGACATTATATAAAGGATTTGTAGTTTTAAACTAATGGTAGGATTTTTCCCTATGGTTCTACATTCTAATTATAATTGCATGAAATGATTGATATGTTGTCCCGGTTTGTTTCATTGAGCCTGTGTGCCAGTCCTACAAGGAAAATATAATAGTAATCTATGTATTAAACAGACATTTTGTGTGTTTGTGTGGCTGGTGTTTGCATAGGTAGTTCTGTCAGAGTCAGCATCAGCAGAGGCAGTAATGCAATATAATCATTTTAATGTTAAAGATCATTTTAAAACCTCTATTATTTTAACTAAACATTTACATTGCCAAACTGAGTATTTAGCTCTCTTCATTAGAGCTCATAATTCATTACAACTCCAGTTGTCCACACAAACTGGTAACATTCTGACTTTATTTACACAGGAGTCCTGTCATGGAATCATTCTGTACCAAATAGTAGACGTTCTTGACACAGTGTTAAAATACAACGAGTGAAACCATCACTAGTCTTTTACATGTAAAAAAACAAAAAACAAACAAACAACAAAAAAAAAAAAAATCTGAATGGATGTATAGAATGACCGCAACGGCTGTAAAGATATCAATGCAGCATCAGTTCCTAAAGCTTTCCAAACACCAGGAGACCCGCGAGATATTTTAACCCATAAGCCCTGTAATCTTTGATAAAGATCGTACATCATCAGTCACTGAGCTCTTCCTCATCACTGAAGTATGTGCTCTTTTTGATCCTGGGTTTGTGGGAGCTGTCCGATGATGTGGAAGTGTGACTCGGGTCTCCTGTGCCCTGCTTCCTTCGCTTCTCCTCCTCTTCCATTCGTGCTTGTTGGAAAGCAATGGCCTGGCTTAAACTGTCCAGCGCAGGGTCTTCTCCTTCCTCGTCGCTTTCCTCGGGCTCAACCTCGTCAATCTGCTTCATCTTCTTCTTCTTTTTCTTGTCCTTTTTGGGTGGCGGCTCTCTTTCTCCGAGCAGATTCTTTGGACAGGAGTAGCTTAGGTGACCGTCTTCGCCGCACTCGTAACACTTGGACTTGTCGGTGTAGTTTCTCCTCCTGATGAACTCCGCAGCTCTTCCGTTGTCTACAGCGATGCTGGCCTTCACCGTCCTGCCGAACAGCTCCTTGTGGTTCAGGGACCGGGCGCAGTTATGCGCTGACTCTCGGTCCAGGAACAGCACAAACGCGACACCTTTGCTCTGCCGCGTGTGTTTGTCTTTGACAATAGTCACCTTAACGACTTTGCCATATTTCGTACATAACTTGTGCAAGTCGCTATTGGTCAGCGAAAACGGCAGGTTAGAAATGTAGACAGTGCTTTTACTCGGAGCCAAACCGCCACTCATTTTGCACTGAAATTATCCTTACTTCCTTTTCGAACCGGAAATGTTTGTGTGCCCCTGGATCCGACGGAAATGACGTTTTGTATTTTGTTTATTATTATTTATTTGTTTTTGCTGACATAATTATTTATTGACTCCTCATATCAGTCTGTGTATGCTCATAGATTTTCATTTCAATTCTCAAAATATTTTTCTTTTAGGCAAAACGGCGTATACGCCTCTTTTTTTAAAACCTGTTATTCTGTTTGATTGACGTTACTCCGATCCTATCCAATACAGTGAAATAATTGACGAAACAGAGGTTTCGGCCAATCACAGCTCGAGTTTGGAAAGTCAGCTCTGAAGCGCCAAGGGTTTGAGCTCGGAGAATGAAGGGAAATGGCGATTTGAACTCGTATATGTTGTAAATTGTGCTTTTAATATAATATTCTATTTACAGTTCATATATTTCAGATGACAGGGTCGTTAGAAAGTCGTTTTCTTCACAATTAGTGATGCATTTACACCTCTGGATACTTTACGGCAAGTTAGTTTTTTTCTGAGTTTGTTTAGCAGCTGCGCTAATCCTGACATAAACGTTGCTAATGGGACAGGTCACGTAGTCAGATAACTCCGTTACACCGCTATTGAGAAGACCAGTCATGCAGTCTCTACCTTTATATATGATCTATCATGCCAGACTGGGGCTGGATGTGTAGATATAACCGATATTTACATTATTTTACCTCATGAATGCATTTCTTACCTGTGAATGATGGCCGGTCATAATGTTGTTTTTGCTATCGATGTGGATTATCAGTCCGAGGAGCTCAACCTCCCGAGAGACTTGTATCTGAATTATTTAAAGCAGTGGATTTTAAAAACCCTGCTGTCCCTGAGTAGTAAGTATGGTTTCGAGAACGTTCGATGGGGTTACAAGTTTTTCCATTCAAGAAGTGTAAAAAGTGCAAATCTTATAACAAGAGGCCCAGATTTTAAAGAACTGCTAGAGAAAGCGTTCAGTGATTTTGAAGGGGAATTAGTCCATAAATTTGGTGTCCGACGAAAATCTTCTGATGAGCAGCACAGACTGCGACCGAGCCCAGCAATCTGTGTGCAAAACACACTCAAGGAGATTCTTTTGGACTTCCAGTGGGACAGACCAGACATAACGTCTCCCACGAAACTCTCACTGCGACCCAGGAGGTCAACCAGAAATTCAACAAAAATTCCTCTGTCAGAGGATGATGTCTCATGCCAAGGAAAAAATGTCATCTTCTTGGTCTCAGAGTGTCCCTCTTCCACAAGAGATTTGGTGGATTTTTTGCAGCTGTGTACCGATGACCCTGTAATTCAGAGAGATTTACCTGAGCTCATTCTACCAAAGGGTCTAATAGACATGTTAAATAGTCGGAAAGTTGTCCTGCACTGGGCGGATTGCAGTACTCATGAGGTTTGTTTAAACCTTTGTTATTAAATAATGTGGATAGTTAACCTGCATCTATACACATTTAATACACAGCCCTTTGCCTACAGGTTAAAAATGAGGCTGATGACTATACTGGTTTGAAGACTGTCCTGGACGCATTGCAGCCAGTAGCTGGAAAAGTGATTCCTGTGCTCACCCATGGTATAACCCGGAAACGTCATGATTCCAGCCCGAGTGCTAGGGACGGCAAGGGTGTACTTGCACTTCCATCTGGCTCAAGCACGGGATACATTTTGTCCTCTGAAAAGACCTACAAGCGAGCCTTTCCAGCTTTCACTGGAACACTTTGTTGGGGTGCAGGTAATACACATTGACCTAAAAAAAAGTTACTTTTGACACCTTTATAAATCTCATATACTTTACCTGTGACACATCTGTTCCCTCGTGGTACCAGATGAGGACAAACAGACCTGCACTGTTTTGCTGGAGCCTGTGTCATGCAGACAGAGGCGTCTGTGTGCTCCTGTGGAGGTGACTCTCAGAAGTGTGCTGCATAACCTGGACAACTTCTGCCTCAAAAATTCAGCTTCAGAGTGCTGGGTCCTGTTTTGCCCCCAAAGATCAGAGCAAGATCAAGTTGCTTTTCAAAGTCTCTTCAATGAGCTTCTCATTATAGCTTCTGACATGGTAATATCACGTTACTTTAAATGCAACAAATATATATATCAAGCAAAGGCACTGCTTTATTACACACCATATTAGGAAACAACACATACAATTTATACATATTTCTGTGTGCATGCAGCAAGCTGAGGTCAATGAAGGAGGTCAGGTCCACTCTGCAGTACTGTCAGTATTGTCCCCCAGTCTGGCTGTCCTGACAGTTCTCCACAGTGAGGAGGCTCTGTGTACATGCCTTGGTCGCACAGAAACCACAGACCTTCCTGACACCTCAGACCTACCTGAAATTGTCAGTAGTGTTCTCAGAAACATCATGAAAGATGAAGATACCTCAGGTATGTATGTGCCAAGTGTAGTAATAAGCTGCCATCACTAAAAAAAACTAGAACTAACATGCTGCCAGTCCAGAGTGGAAGCTCTAGTGCGTTAAACCCCTTTTCATTTATTCAGATGGTGTTACCCACTACAATCTGTCCAAAACATTTTTCGTCTGCTTCCAAAAAAAATATTGTGGTTAGTAAACCATAGTCTTGATGCATAAAGGGTTGAGTGCCATTTGTAAATTGCAAACTGACTAAATTGATGGAAAAGCGGCTGGCAGACATTTAACCTAGGATACAGTAGAAATGCCACGTGTCCTGTATACCGATCAACAATAACATTAAAACCATCTAGGTTTCAGGTGGGTTTTAATGTTATGGCTAAGTTGGGTGTTCTTATACCTTTCTTTTGTGGCCAGCACTGATATTTGTTTTGTTTCTTTCCACGGCGGTTTGTGTTACATTAGCTTTCCTGTGGGATTCTATGGGTGTAGATGAGCCTTGGGGGCCCATCAGCCTGTCGCCACTTTATTGGTATCTAATTTATAATCAGTGGTATTCATTTCACCTTGTGGTAATGGTAAAGTTAATTCTATGGCTGATCCATGTAATGATTTGTGCTTGATTTATTTCCATGATTTCTATGTGCATCTTCAAGGCTTATTTATCTTTTATGTTTCTATATTTCTGATAAATAATGTGTGTAGTGTGCCCAAAGCTCTGAAATGTAAAACTGAATTGGAACAAGTACAGGGGAAAAATACAGAGGGATAAATTTTACTGAAACAATGTAAATAGGATAATACTAAAAAATACAATAACAACGGGATCACAGTGGACTTAGATTGTCTTGTCTATAAGCATTATGGTATATCCTCAGAATTATTCATTGGAAAGAGGAGCAGTATCTAAAAATATTAATTTATAGCAGAATTTAAAAATAACATTGCATTCCTCAGAGCAACTGAGTCCATGTCGGATTCCTGAATGGGCAACTCAAGAGCTTCAGCACTGGACTAATCTTACAACAGAGCTCACCGAGGGCTGGTTTCCTCTATCTGACCAATCTGGGATTAGCTGCCATTTGATGGAGTCAATGAGGTATTATTTCTTATTTGTTGTTGTTATTATTATAAGTTCTGCTATACATCTTATCTCTCTATCTATCTTTTTACCAAGAGGTGAAGAGGCGTTATTTCTACAATAAGT
Source organism: Clarias macrocephalus (assembly GCA_011419295.1). NCBI lineage: Eukaryota > Metazoa > Chordata > Actinopteri > Siluriformes > Clariidae > Clarias > Clarias macrocephalus. The sequence continues at coordinate 79,771 of JAAGKR010000530.1, read as the reverse complement.
AAATAATACACTTATTATCAATGAGACATACACCACTCATTTGCTACATCACATGTAGGCTTCTGCATGCTGCTCCAGAGGATCAAGAACAAACAGAAGGTGACACGCAGGAGCTGACAAACAGCCTTGCAGAGCTCTATCGAAACAATAAAGATGGACCGAGCAATGGCTTGAAAGGCAAAAAAAGTTAGTACATCCCTTTTATCAGCTGTTGATATTTTAATATTCAATCCATTTATATAAAATATATAATTTTTCTTAGGGCATTATTTACACTATCTGTATGTTTTAAAATCCGGTTTGCATAGTGAATATGAATAGTTTGCTAATGACCTTCATTCTGTAGGAGGTACTCAGCGTACGCCAGTTCGGCAGAAGATGAAGACCATGAGTCGCTCTTTGCAGATGCTGAATGTCGCCCGTTTCAATGCAAAAGCACAAAAGAATCAAACAGAACCAGACTCCTCCGGCACTACCAGAGGTACAGAGAAGCGAGGCAAGAGATGCTCCAATGAAAGGACAAGAACTGGTCCCATGAGTGAGTAACAAGACTTTTAAGCTTACTGTGTGTTTGTTTACAATTGATCAGTATACATTGTATACATATTTTATCACAGATTTTAAAAATGAAGCGGAACTGCTGTCTCATTTGAGCCTGAGATATCAACAGGCTGTAGAGGATAAGAGCGTCACTCTTATCACACAAGTGCAGGGTCTACTTTCAGTAGTGCAAACCTTCATCAAGAGCAACATTGATACAGGGGTGAGCAAGACCTGCACTAATTAGATGCGTCATTACACACAACGTAAGGCTTAGCATTAGTTAAATTGCTTGTACTTCTTGACTATTTTATTGTCTCTCTCCTGGCAGGCTTCAATCTTAAATATAGTTAAGAAGAACCTCCTAAAAAGCACCCAAACAATTCGTCAGCTGTATGGAGATGCTGATGAGGCTGACAGTAAAATCAGAGCGTATGTATTGCTTGGTAATGTTTTTAATGAAATATAATGGCACAAACAGATTATTATTATTATTAATACATAATGGCACAAAGAAATAATAATAATAATAATAATAATAATTATTATTATTATTATTATTATTATTATTATTATTATTGACCTGCGGAATAATACAAAAACTTTGAATCTCTTGTCTGTAAGTTGTCAGCTACAAGCAGTTCTCAGACTTGAGTTGTGCAAAGCCCTGTCTCCAGATGACCAAGATCATGTGGACCAGTTGGTGGAGGAGGTAAAATGTTTTTTTGTTGTTTGTTAAAAACAGTAGTTATCAAGCTGCTCAGTATGTGACTGTGACATGCTAGTGTTTTAACATGAAACATCGCACTAGAGTGAACCTTCCACTGTTATTTGTCTCAGGTAGCCGGAATGCTGCGGGTGATATCTTTGACAAAAGATCCCGTTTACCTGTCAAAGTTCATGCAGGAGGAGGTCTTGCCATTGTACGTATCTGAACTTTGACGGAATGCAAATTATGATGTTATAATTAAAACTGTTGTAATTTGATCCTGTTATTAGGATAATGCATTTACTTATGGTATATTATAGGTACCTGACTGGCATACCTAAGGTTCTGGCTGACGTCTACCACAGCCTTGGCACACAGCTGCCTGAGGTACTCGTTGCAGTCTTGCCTGCTGATTTCTTTAGTGATGATTCAATGGCAAAAGAAAGTGTTTCTGTAAGCTCCCCACCCGTGTCAGCCACACAGAGCCTGGTCTCCAGTGTTGGAGATCGACTTGAAGAGTTACGCAATCGATCCGCTAAAAAGAGGAGGTGAGTAACAAGATGAAAGGATATTATGATCACACACGTGTGACATAATTATACATTATACATTTTGTTTGTTTGCTTTCAGGACCAGCATGCTTACACGTCATAAGAGCGTGTCAGAGGCCCAGCAGAATCTCCGGCAAATAGAGATGCCCAGGAAATCCACAAGACAAGTAAGTATACATCAGTTTTAATGTTTTGATGTACATGTCACCGGTAGTCACTAACATTACTTTTTTTTCTGCCACAACAGACAAAATCAAAGGAATGTATTCAACCAGAAAAGCTCAATACAGGAAGCCAACCAAATCAAAAACAAGCAGTTCAAGGCATGTAATTCTAAATCTTACTGCTAAACACTTCATGCTTCATGTGTAATTTGACTAAGTAGTAGGTAATTTTAGTAATCAAGAATATTTTTCAGAAGTGACAAAGGTGAGGAGAAACCTCTTTAACCAGGAGACAGTGTCTTCCTCAAAGAACGCAAAAATGCCTCGGAGCCAGTCTGTATCAGCAGTAGATACAATAAAGAAACGGAAACGATCACAAATGGAAGAAGGTAATAAAAGTTATGTTATATGACAATGCACTATTGGATCAGTGTATTACTATATTATTAATATTATGATTATTATTGTTATTAATAAAGCTTTTTTTTTTTTCTAATTCCAGGACAACACTCTTTACTAACCAAAAAGGTATCCGAGACACCCCTGCATAAGCAGGTATCAAATCGGCTATTACATAGACAAAGGACTAGCAGGTAGGTTTCAGAACTGAAGCAACAATGCTTTTTATTAATTCATTTAGAACACATTTTTCTATTGCTCTTTTTACTCCAAATTGTAAATCAGTAGCATATGTCGTATTTTTCAGGAATTCTGGTGACAGTGATATGGTCATTGTTGAGGAGTCTCCGGTTAAACCATCTTCAGGTAAGTTTTTATTTTGCCACTGCCTGTGACGCATAGACCCCACACAGGGATTTAATTCAATAAAAATGTATTTAGACAGCGCTTATCTCAAACAGCTTTGCAAAATTATGGAAATATGTATGAGATGTGAGAAAATGTGTATAAATCATAATGCTCAGATTTGTCTCTGATGAGCAAGCCAAGGGCGATGGTAATGGTGGCTTTTTGTCATCTCGTGTTGGCGTCATCCATAGGCGTTCTATCACCTGTAGTAGTCATGCTTTTCTTCTTGTCTCAGCTACTTCTAAACCATTCAAATTCATGGGAATTTGACAGCCTTTATTAGGAAGCATAGACATGCAATACTTGTTTCTAATTCATTTTTATTTTCTAATTATTCTTTTAACATTAAAAAAAATTCTGGTCAGTCTGGTTAGCCATTGGAACTGTTTAGGGATGATAAAGTAGAGAAGTCTAGAATAAGAGTTGTGAGGATGAGAGTAAAACATATAATCATTTAGTATTTTAAATATCTCCACCCTTCTGTAATTCATCATCAGTGCATGAGTTGTTAAGAACTCCTGATGCCCTTGGATCCGATAGGTTTACAGAGGAGGATTTGTCCAAAGAGGCACTCATTATGCAGTTAAACTCAGGCTGTTGCAGAACTGGTTGAACATGCCAAGACACTTTTTGGGGGCATAGTCGTATCTGGTATGGGAGTCTTGCGGTGCCACCGTAATACCATAATTAATTATTCATTTTCATCTGTAGTTTTTCTACTTCCTTCTCCACAGCGGTTACTCAACTGAAGTAACCCATACTTTTATTTCCATCAGGGATGCAGGGTGGCACAGACTTGACTTCAAACAGTATCTGTTTCATAGTTGCTGGGCTAGTTAGCTCTGAGGTGCTGGGATTATATGTGGCCATCTGTTGGAGTCCCTTTTCTTGCTGATAAGGGAAGTACTGTAGTTGGCAAAAATCATAGGGAACTGTTTTCACGCTGTGGTTTGGGGATGTCTTTGGATGGTAAATTCATATATGCTTGCAGGAATTTAAGTATTTGGATAAGCCCAGAGCAAAGTGTTAACCAGTCATCTTTTGCTGGGTCACATGACCTCTGTTTTATTAGGGTCCAAGCACTATAGGATGCGCAGGACCCTCTTGTTTTCCTAAGAATGATTTTTTTCCCCCCCAATCTTTTGGGCTTTTTGGGTGTCTTAAAATGCTAGAAAACTCATGATAATTGGCAAACAGGTTGGAATCTGCTGCCATTAGGATACCTGAGAGCCTCGTGGTCCGGGGCCCTTTGGGGCCCCCAAAACAAGATTTTGCTTCATAGCTCATTCACACTTGCACGTAGGCACACGTAACTCGGTACACATTTAGAGCTCGTTGAGCCGAACAACTTTCGCACTGCATGTCCTGGGCTAAACTCAACAGGAGGCTGGTTATTTTGGATCATTCCCAAAAATGCATATACTTGCATTCAGTGACGTGTTCAGTAACATCACATTGAGTAACATCATAGTGTGATGCGTTTTTTCCTGCATCTGTGGCCTATTGTACACACATACACATCACTAATGTTAACACTCTCACACACACATACATCACACATGCACACATACATACACACACATTACACACGTTAACACTCGCACACTTAACACACCCACTAACACACTCAACAAATATTTAGGGCCTAAACTGACATCAGCCCTATATAGTGTCTGAAATGTGCAAGTTGGGCAGTGATGGCTTTTTGTAGATCTTAACAAGCTCAAATAACACACAGGTTGTGCAGTGCCCCCGAGGTGGAAGTGGCGCAGGGTGCTTGGGCCTGTCATCATTGCTTGTAATTATATTTTATATCTTGATATCTTTTTTTTCTAGATTTGAGGAGAAGTCCTAGACTAAAAAAGCTTGCAAGGAGACATTCCAGTGTCTTCTATTCCAGCTCACAACCACGGTCTCGAAATTTGGACCGAGTCTTGTCCTCCTCGCAGCTTTCAGTCTCAGACAGTAAAGGTAAGTAAAAATGTATTACCTTGTTTTTGGAATATGCATATTATTTTATTATTTTACTAAGATTATAACATTCATGATAGAAGAACATTGATCTTTAATCCTTGAGGCCTTGATGACTTCGAAGATTATGTAATATTTAAGTTTGTGTGCTCACAATTGCAGGTGATATTAATATTAAGGCTGTTAAGTCACCAATGAGACTTCTTTTTGGTGCTGCTGAGTCCCCTGCTCCCCCTTCCACATCCAGATCAGTGGGTAGAGGTGCTGAAGTTGATCGGCTTGGGTCTGCAGATTCTGTCTTTGAGGTGATAAATCTTCCAGCACTAATCAACACGCATGGTTGTGTATTTCGGTGGTTCTCAGAATTTTTGTACCGATTTAATTTAATTAACGTCATGTCCATTATTTAATATTAGACATGTTGTGCAAACATACCATCAACCTTACATTTTTAAATCCATTTAAGCTATTTGTTCTTGCTCATGCAGAACCTAGACTCTGTCCATTGTGTCCTACTGTAGTGTTGAAACGTTTGGTATGTCTTAATGCAATAGTATTTTAGTTGACGTTATTTAAAACAGATTTTAAGATTATGTATTATTATTAATTATTGTTTATTTAGATTATATCCAAATTATGCTTCAGATGAATAAAATGAATCTAGAAAACCATCACTAAGTAATACAATTTTAGACCCCTTGGGGGTTTTCGGACTCATCTTGTGAACCACAGTTGTATACAACACAATATGTATACTGTTTTTTATTTAGATGTATCAACTTGCTGTGCGAAAAATGTAATGTTTAATTTAAACGTTTATGGGCGCTCCTCGCGAAAGCTCTGAGATTCTGCTGAATCTTGCAGAATGTTGGGCGGTCACTCATGGAGCCTAACAACACATCTCACCGCAAGTCAAACCGCGTAGGAGAGATTGAGGTAAACAACGTAAACCATAAATAAAAATCACAGGTTTAGTGTTTTGTATTCCGTAATATATTCTCGCGAGATTGCGCCTTCACGTGGGGAATCCCGGAGATGCAGCAGGGTCAGCTGGCCTCCTTTAAAGGCAACCCCGGGAAGACAACACTACATGGTGTTTACTGTGCGCTTAAAAAGACGCCATTTTGTCTCAGAGCGGTATTGGGCTATGACTCTGGGGTATATGGCTCTGTCTCGTTGAGGATTTCCCGAAATTAGGATTACAGTATTCACCACCGGAATAGCTTTACATGACCGCCATTTTGTATCATCAAGCTTCCGGACTGATTCATTGAAACCTGGAACCGACTAATTTCTCCTGCACCCCCACACATGCGCACACATACAATATACGAGACTTTAGACTTTATATACATTCCCTCACATACTGAAAATATTTCATACATTTCATTTAATATTTTATATTACTATAAATTTTTTGTATCTGGTGCACTGCAGTATCTATTTTTTGAACAATACTCGTGAACTACTTCCGCGTTTTGTTCACATCTACAAATGTTCGTAGATCTGCGGTCCGTTCGTAACTAATGTTTGTTAATTTGGGATATACTATACTGTTTGTAGAAGTGATTCCAGTATTCTAAAAGGGGGGGAAAAAAGCTCAAGTGCGTGGCCCATGTTCTTGTCATTGCCCTGCTGACACATATTTATCTTTTCCCAGAATTGGAATAAAACCCCAAGAAAATCTCCATTCAAGCAGCTTGGTTCTGCAGGTGGGAGCAGAACTCCAAGGACACCCAGTTCTTCCTTCAAAGATCAGAATGGTTTCTTTCCCAAGAGCCCAGGCTGCGCTATTGGCGAGAACAGTATGGTCCTCCGAGGAAGTCCATTTAGATCTCCTGCTTCAAAAAGCTTAGTGTTGGGAACACCAAATAAAAGCCCGCTGAAGGGCATTCTTAAAACCCCTGTGAAAAGTTTCATGGAATGTGGGTCTCATCCTGGACCCTCTATTAGAAGCCCTAACACAACAACCCCAAGGAAAAGTGTGACTTGGTCTCCATCTCCGTGGAAAGGGTTGGCGGAGCGACCATTTAAAGTCCCAGATTCTCCAGTTTCTGCCATTAGATATTCCCCAAGATTGGTCACACCAAACAAACTTTGCAGAGATCAAGGTGATATTTTAAAAACTACTGAGAAATCAAGTCAGCAAAAAAGCAAGGCATCCCCTAAAACAGCACAAAGAAAAATTAATTTGCTTGAAATTAGTGGGAATGTTGGTATTGAAGAACCCGAGCTGGGCCAGAGGTCCGGGAAATTTAAAAGAATGTTAAGTTTGCCAGAGAAAGGTGACCCACAGAGTCTGAATATTTTTTATGATCATCCATCACCACCAACACCAGAAATAAAAACACCTAGTAAAAGCCCTGGACCAACACACACAATGTGTACACGTTCTGGACGAACACCTCTTAAACATTCCCCTGCTCTGTTTCTTGACAAACCTGAAGGCTTAACTGACTGTTCCTCCTCCAGAAAAGGTATATCTGTATTACTTAATAAAGAGAGATCACCAGAGTCGCCTCTTGGATCATCATTTTCTGGCACAAATCAACCACTGGCTTTGTCAAGTGGGACTGAGCATAATCAGGCTCAGTATTGTGGGCCTTGGATAACAGACGGTATTGATGGACAAAGTGAAAGCGTTCAGATGAACAAGTCATCATCCTCAGACACGCAACAATTTGACTCCTCTCACTACAGTGCTACTTCTACAGAAGAGAGCATTGATATTGAGGAAGCTTCTGTAGTGAAGACAGAATTAACTAGTGGCATTAAGATGAACATTTCTTTCTCACGCAAGTCATCTAAATTCTCACAGGTTTTCGAATCTACAGGCACACCAGCACTTCTTGCCAAGAGTACACAAGAGTGTAGTAGATATGGCTTTCGCCAGACTCCAGATCGGCAACAAAGAAAGGCAGCAGCACGACTCAGTCTTTCCCCTGAGCTTCCAGTGTTCTGTAGTCCACAAGCCTCGGGAACACCTTCAAATAGAAAGAAACAGCATGTTGAACTCAACCCTCCTACGTATCAAGTAGAATTGGAAATGCAGGCATCAGGCTTGCCTAAGCTGAAGTTAAAGCGTACTGACTCTTTCAATTCCGGTGAAACACCTGGTTATGCAGCCAAAGGGCTGGTTTTACATGTAAATAAGAGGACATCTAGAGTCGACAGCCCACTTGCACATTGTTCCAAACATCGAGAACCTAGTTGTATATCTCCACCTCACTGCACACCTGGAAAAGGTGGCGTTCAGAAATATATATGCCAGTCGATGACTCCTACAAGGCTCCTTACCAATAGCCCTTCTCCCCTGGGTCCTGGAGAACACATGGCTTGGACCCCATCTCCTCAGAGCCGGGGAAGGTCAACCCCAGAGAACTTCAGGACTTGGCCTCGGAAGAAAAGGGCAAGGACAGGTTTGTTGGAGACCAAGGAGATCAGGGAAGGGGCTGAAATCTTGGAAGACCCAGAGCTTGATGGTGTGTTCAAACTACCAGGGATGGAAGAGCCTAAGGACTTAAAGGATATGTCTGCTTTTAAATATACATTAGGTATTCCATCTAAGCTCTGCTCCTCAGAGGACATGGACTGGTCAGAATCTGTAGTGGAAAACTTTGACAAAAGGGACGGTATGAAAAATGACGAGTTGTCATGGATAATTGGGAATGCATCGCTTGGCTCAGGTAAAACTTTGTTTTTGTTTTTTTTACAGATATTATATATTAGCAGCTTTATGATTCATGAACTTGTGACCCAAACTTTTCTTTTTCTGATACAAATGGTTATTTGAAATCACCACTTTTAGATTAAGTTTTATTACAAAAGTGCAAGCTTTCTGTTTTAATTTTAAGGAGCCAAAAATAATTGGACATTTGATTGCTCAGATAAAAGGTAGCAGATAATCGCCTACAATTTTATTTGCTTTTGCATTTTAAATCTGTTAACTGTCAGTGTGAAGTCCAAAGAGCTGTCACTAGCAGTGAAGCAAAGCATCAGTCCACTGAAAAATCAAAAGACAACTGGTCATGATCTAAAATATTGTGTCAAAATATTATCTTGTATAGGTATGTTTTGCTGCTCTTGCAACTAGGTTTCTTGTTACTTGTGACGGCTGACACAAGCAGCAAAATGAAAGTTATAAGGCTGTAATTTTGCTAATATGCACATGCTTCAAAACGTATTGCACTGCACTTCATAGAGCAAGTAAATAATAAATGGAAGCATATCTCCAAAGTAACCGAAGACTTTTTAAGGCAAAATATTTTAACATTTTGCAATTTGGCCAAATTAATCACCAAAGGCATGCAACTTTCTGAAGGCAAAGTACAGACCAAGAACAAGCAAGAACTGAAAACAGATGAGGCAATGGCCTGGCAGAGTATACTGTGTTTAGTATTGCCATTGTATTGTAGAAGCTAAAGTCAAATGAATTCTATTGTTTTTACACAAATTTAAAAGAGGGAACATGACTGTAGATATTTGAATGTTATTTCCATCACTAATTAAAAATACCAATAACTGTAGCACCTCTGTGGAACTTTCAATAGCTGACATTTCATCTAGTTTTATATGGCTGCAGTGCACCAGAAGGAACTTGAAAGTTTGTAGTTAGTAGGAATCTTATCTGATACTACTCCTGATTATTGGTGTAGCTTGCTGTCTGATTCAAAAATAAATAATTAATTAGCTAGCTTCTCCCCCTAAAGAGGTTATTGTTTGACTCGGCTGCCTGTTTGTGACAATTACCTGCTACCTAGTTAGTCTGTACTGTGTTCATCTCCTCTCCTATGTTTGGTTACCAAGCAAGGACAAAATTTATTATAGGTTACAGATCATTAGTCAATGCAAACAACATCAAAATGCGGAATGACAGATGTGTTACTCTGCTGTTTTCAGTACCAAAATTATTCAACCCCTTAATGAGAAACATCTTCAGTACTTAGTAGAGCCCCCTTTAGTTATTATGACCTGCTGCAAATGTGATATGAACAGACACGTGGGTCTTGACTTTGGGTTTTCATGCTGCTTTTTTCAAATACCACCAAAGATTTTTCTATTGGATTCAAGACAGGTGACTGTGATGGCCACTGTAGAACTTCATCTGAAACCAAGTCTTGGGATCATTTATCCTATTGGAAAGTCCGTTGATGCTGAAGTTTCACCTTCTATACAGATGGCATGACGTTTTCTTCAAGGATTTCCTGATACTTGATTAAATCCATCTTGCCCTCTAGATGCTGCAGGTTTTCAGTGTCGGAGGAAGCAAAGCAGCCCCAGAGCATCACATATTCATCACCATGCTTCACTGTAGGCAGGGTGCACATGCGCCATTCGTTCTCCTCCAAACATCTCGCTGATTCATAGGCCTAAAAAGTTCAAGTTTTGTTTCACCTGTCCATAGAACAGTATTCCAAAACTCCTGTGTCCTTCTTTTTTATGGTTTTAACATATTGTAGCTGACTTTTCTTGTGTTTTTGGATCAGTAGCGGGCTATGTGAGGGTGTTGGCATGGAAACTTTCAGTGTTCAGTATGCACCTTATAGTGCGAAGTGAAACTTGAGCGCCTGCTGCCACCAAATCTTTCTGTACGTCTTTTGCAGTCAATGGAGGTTTTTTCGACACTTGCTCCCTCAGGGATCTGGTAGCAGCAGATGATAGCTGTCTCTTTCTGCTACGTCGAGGAGGTGAAGCCACTGTTCCTTCAACTTTGAACTTAAAACTAGGCTTTCTACTGTATTTCTTGGAAGATTTATCTTTTTCTTGGTATTTATTTACCAAAGAATACCTTTGCTATTTTGTTTGCATTCTTGTCCTTGTTTGCGTCGGGCAATGAACTCTTATCTTTCTACAACTCTCTTGACTTAACCATTTTTGACATGCAGTCAAACATCTCCATCAACAACTCTCTAGAATGTCTTGATGTATTTTAAATCAAGTACACACCTGAGGATTCTAAGTAGTAGCATCAATTGTGCTTGAGACAACATCTGATTTATAAAGTTCTGCTTCAATGAGGATTTTTTTTTTGAATAATTCTGAGACTGCAGTTATAATTAGAAGGAGTGTTGAATTTGGAGAAGCCAAATGTATTATTATTTAATTTGTAGCATTCAACCTGCTGTGAAATGTCAGCTTAACTGGACATAAATATTCATAAAATATTTAGAAAAGTATCCTGACTGTTTGCGTGCATGTGTGTTTAGGAATGTATGATCACCTGACTTCAGCTAATCAGCCAATCACATGGCAGCAAGTCAGTGTGTTTAGCAAGCACTGTTGTTCTACTGGGATTTCCACTCACAATTATCTCTAGAATTTCCAGAGAATGGTCTAAAAAAGAGAAAATATATCCAGTGCATGGATCCAGTGAGTGAAAAATTGTCTGTTCTGATAAGTGTCGATTTCTGTTACGTTTTAACTGTTAATCGATTATAAACTCACTAGAAATTTACAAGGAGATGTTTGAAATCATGATTGGAGTTTTCAACTTATTTGTTTACAAGGACGCAAATCTGATAAGATGTGGATTTACATGCTTTAAAGCATTTAATTAAAATATAAATTTGTTGACATGTGCAAAAGCGTTCTGCCCTCTATCAAATGTTTAATCCACTGGAAAGGTTACAGAATAAGAAGTTCTTCCTCCTTCATTGTGATTGGTTACATGAATTCAGTCTCATCTATGATCAGTTAGATGCTTTACTACATGCAACATGCAAGCCAATTAGTGCCCCTTCTTCTGCCAGAGACCAGGACCCAGTGGATGAATGTCCAAAGTACTTTAAAGACAGGTGGCAGCGAGTCCCAGCAGAGTTTATCAATCAGAAATGGAAGCAAATTTCCCACCTAGAGACTTGTCACCTAATGTTTGCATTAGGTGAACATTAGGTGGTGTCTCTAGGAGGGGAATTTTGCCCCGACACCACATGGGGCAAATATGCACAGAAATAATATACTGTATCTATTCCAACATGTCCGAAACAATCAAGTGATTACATAGCTAATATTTAACTATTAACCGCATTTTCAAAGGACATACACCACAGCTTTTATTCCGAATGAAAATTCATTCCAGTTGGGCCGGATCGGGTCAAACTGTTCAGATTGAGTTGTTTACATAATTATAATTCAGATTTAGCTCTTATTTATGTTATATTATTAATGGAGTCCATGTTAATGCACCGAGTGTCAGTGGTAGATTCTAATCAATTAATCATACATTGTGCTTTTAACAAGCACACAGGCAAAAAGTACTCATTAAACAAAAGAAAGAATGTCTAACCTGTCTAATGTAATGTCCTGCTATAAACTATGGAGGAAAATGGTAAGATTACTGTCATAACATTGTTAGGATATGCTGTGTTGGCTTCAGTGGAAAATAAATTTAGCAAAATTTGGACATGAAATATAATTTCCCCTCGTTTAATATTTCTATTTTTATCGCCTACATTTAGATACATTAAACTTTTATTTATTTACTCATTTTAACATTTTTTTTTATTTGTGCACTACTGTTGTCTTGATGGAACATGTGGGTGATTGTTTTCACAGTGGTCACCCCTCCACACTCCTCCAAAGTGAAGAAGCCAGTTACTGCCAGTGGAATCCTTGCTCTCACACAATCACCCCTTCTGTATAAAGGGAAAAGGGCCTCTGTTACCAAGGAAACCACACAGTTTGACGGTGAGATGATTCTACCAACGACATGATGATATAAGAGGATATGTACTTAAACAGTCACTGTCTAAATATTAAGATTAGAGAGGAAAAACACTTAATATTTCATTCGACGTGCCACAGGATGCTTCCACACCTTTTTATTTATACTTTCAGACATTGAGTATAACCCTAAAGTCTGGTGTTATGCAAAACTTTTATTTTATATTTGTTTCCTGAACTTGTTTGTACATTGACATTTGTCTTTTTTACAGAAACAAGTGGAAACTCTGGTATACACACGTTTAATGTCTCGCCTATTAGCCAACCACGCAGACGCCAGGCTTGTGGTAGGACGTACAGCCGGAAAAGACTGCTGGACAATGAAGGATTTGATGAACCTTAACACTTTGACATTGCTGTTTTTTATTTAAGTATTTCATGAGCATTCTATTCTCATTGCTGTTCTTAATGGTTTTTATTATCTGTATATACTTTATGCACGATTGTATATATCTTTAATTATGTGAAAAATCTTAAAAATTGGTAGCTATTTTGTATCTTTGTGCGTGTGTGCGCGTGTTTGTGTGTCAAGTTTATATTTTTGTCAGTTAGTAAATTGTTGAACATTTTCTGCAATTTAATTCTCTCTACTACCCATTATGATTAATTTCTCATGCAGTGTAACACAGATGATGATGATAAATAATAATAACTAATAATAAGCAGTAACTTAAACCTAAAATATACATTTTTGGTAATTGCTGATAGTGTCATTTTATTTCTCCTATGGCAGTTGTGCTAGTTTCATACCATACATAGGATAAAAATATTGTTTATATTTCTCATTTCTGTCTGCCTCTGGATAAGTAGAAAGAATAGTTGCAAAAATGTGTTGAGCAATCACTTTCAAACACCTGGTATTCATTGTGTTAAACTGTGAACTAAATCTAAACGTGAAACAAATTATTTTAATAAAGATTATGTTCTTAAGAGTCTTTGTTATCCTTTGTAATCATGACAGAAATATTCTGCAACACATTTTTTTCATTTCCAGATCAAAATGTAGTTGTCTTCGTAAAAAGCAAGGCCCAACTGCTTACTGATCTACAGAACCTTTATAATGAGGCCATCTACTGGGTAAACATTGAACTGCAACAGACCTCCTACAGTGTAGCAAACTCAGCACTCGCACCTTAAATTATTAAAGGCTGAGCTGACTTTTTAGGACGATTTTAAACTCAAAGTCCACTCATTTGATTTTATTTGTTATACAGCCGGTGGAATATGTCCATTAATTGTGTAAAAAGAAAACGACTAGACTAGGAGCTATGTTGCTCTGATGTATTTTCCATTTCAATATTCAAAACAATACAGAGTATGCAAACCTGCTTGGTTTTTCTAAAGAAAGCCAGACATCAAGAAACACTTTAAGCTGATCTTGATGACAAATACATACATACAGATCTGACATTTGATGACTGAAATGCAACACAAAGGCAAACATCAAAGTAAAGCCTTAACATAGATAACGTATTGTGTGGACTGAATGTGTTGATTGGTACAAAAAAATTCTCCAAAAAATTGAGAATTTGCTTTGTTAGTTACCAAGTTACAGTAGGATTTATAAGCAAACTGTGCGTGGACTTGATGACAATTGCTGACAATGTGCAAATCGGGTTAGGACACATGCTTGTCTCTCACCAAGCAAAAAAAACAACTGCAGATGCTCTGAAAACATTACACAATTGTGTTATGTATGGTACAAAAAAAAAGATAGCTCTCCTCAAATTGCCAGTTTCATGTTTCAATTCTTACTGAACTCTCAGCAGGCCCGCTGGGGTTGTGCATGTGCCTCTGCATTCCCCATTAACCCTCTGGACCAGGTACAAAACAGCACCTGAAATAGGTCAGGTTTTTCAACTTTTTAGGACTTAATATGAGAAGGCATCTTGTTTGTCATTCTCACCTTACAGATTTGTTTCCTTACAGGGTCTTACTGGAAAAGTAGTATCCATTATTAAAACAAAGTGTTTCAGCTCAAAATACTTTTTTCTTCTGTAGGCTGGTAATTTTCCTCTGATTCAACAGTTGGCATGTGTTAACCAAACCACCATCAAATGTCAGTGTGTCTTTATTACAAGTAATTGACTGAATCTCATCTCTCACTCACTCATCATCTATACCCCTTTATCCTGTATTGGGGGCCTGAAGTCTGTGCCCAGAAGGCACGAGGCTGAGTACACCCTGGACGGGGTGCCGATCCATCACATACACACACACCATGGGCAATTTAGGAACACCAATTAGCCTGTTCTGCATGCCTTAGGACTGTGGGAGGAAACCAACCAAGCACGAGGAGAACATACAAAGTCCATGCACACAGAGCAGAGGCAGGAATCGAACCCAGACCCAGGTCCAATGTGACACTGCTAACCACCAAGCCACCGTGCCACCTAATTAATTGAATATACTGCGTACTTGCATTAAAAGGTTTAGGTTGTCAGCAAAGTAATTAACCCTTACAGCAATAACTGAAGGTGTGGCATCATCGGTCAGTACAGCTGACCATCTTTCATACCCATGCCTTGAAAAGATAAATGTACAATTGGATTATTATTGTCAATGAATCCCTTAAATAATCTACTGTACCAATGTATATAAAAGTTCTTTTTCTATACTACTGGAAGTTGCATACCTAATATCTGACATCTGTTTTCTCTCTATCATCGTGAGTGTTCTCAAGATGTATGGAGTTACTTAAACACGTCTTCAGTGAGCAGTCACATTTCTTTCTGCACCACTTGCACACCATGATGGCAACCTGATAAGAGAAGGTGGCATCCTTGATTTAAACAAAAAAAGAAAGAAATCCAGCTACCAGATGTAGTATATGCGCATAACGAGCTGGTCAAGATGGTAGAACATCTTGAACATCTTTGAATTGCATGAAAGAATGGTAAAAACATGGTAAAGACATGCTTTCAATGCTATATCGCAGACAAGCTGGTTTCAGATTAACATTTGTCTAGTACTAAATGTTATGACACAAACTGATAGTGTATATTTTTATACAGCTGATTAAATGCTGGCGGCACGGTGGTGTAGTAGTTAGCACTGTCGCCTTGCACCTAAAGGGTCTGGGGTTCGATTCCCACCTCTGCGTGCATGGAGTTTGCATGTTCTCGCTGAGCTTGGTTGATTTCCTTCGGGTACTCTGGTTTCCTCCCACACTATATGCAGATTAGGCTAATTGGTGTTCCCAAATTGCCCATAGTGTGTGTGTGCCCTGGAATGGATTGTCACCCTGTCCAGGGTTTACCATGCCTCATGCCCTCCTGAGTATAGGCCCCAGACCCCTGCGACCCTGTATACAAGATAAAGCGGTATAGACGAGGAGTGAGTGATTAAAGGCAAATTGCTTTACTTTGGATTTAAATATACTCTTGATATTAACTGATCGAATACGACAAGGTAATCAATACAGCTTTCTACAGATACAATACAGATTTCTTAGGACAACAGTAAGAAAAATTAGAAATACTCAAAAGATTTGAAGGTAGATTGGGGAATATTAGTAAAAGAAGAGGAAAAAACTATCATTATCAGGTGCAGATCTGCACTCGGTCTACTTTGGCCCAGCGGTGCCTATAAAATGATGGGCAGAAAGCAAAAACAAAGCAAACATTCCAGATCGGAAACTGTTTTCCACACTGTTATAATCATTTTATATATAAAGGAATTTTCTACTCTCTTGCTCTCTTCCTCATATATCTGATATTAACATGTTAAATCTTTCCTGCTGCTATCTTCCTATCTCCTCTTGCATCAGTTCTTAAAGGTGAGAACGCTCCTACGCTCACCTTCTCATTCTCTCTTTATCTCTCTCTCTGTCTCTTTATCTCTCCCAGTCTCCCCCCCCCCCCCCTTAACTCGAGCCAACAGACAACGTGTGTGTTTGACTGAGTCACCAGGTACCAGAAAAGCTACGAAACTTTAGAAACTTAACACACACGGTTCTTCTCAGCCTACAGCTTAAAGCTGTTTTTTTTTTGTATTCATATTTTACATCTTTTAGGTTATTGGTCTACGCAACAAACCGACTATACCGCACAAGAAGCGTTAGGTGTGCGTGCGCGCGGTTACACGTGAGTAGAGGAAGGCGGGGCTAAAGCGTGGCGCGGGCTTTGGATGTTAGTAAAGCTAGAGGAGCGGAACAGACTGAAAATTATAAATATTTATTTTGAAAGCGAGTCAGTGTCCTGTTTACCCAGTTACCCCTGAAGAACGCGTCGATTAGCTCATGGGTGATGGTGGATTAATGTGAATTACGGCGTAAACACGATTTACACGGTAATGTTTTCCTTATGTGTTTGCTAACTTCAGCTCGGCTAGCTAGTAGGAACCGAGCTTTCATAACCAGCAGACTGTGTTAGTTGTTATTAATGAACAGTCGGATATTAGTGAAGCATGTGAAACCTTCAGGCTTTCTGTTAAAGCTGACTGAGACTCACTACACAAACGTCATGTTTTTATTTAAGCTCCAACTAGCAAACTGTCCAGCTGTTTCCTCACAGCTTAGCTTGCTGTTATCTTTTTTCCTACACCAATCGTACGAAAGGTTAAATTTTAGCCTTTATATATATGACATTAATTCCAAGCTACATATTTTTTTTTTTTGACTAAGGTACACTACAGTCGTGAGTTAGTTAAGCTAGTCGACGGGGCCTGAATAAAGTTAGCTTAGCAGCCGTTATCTCAGTACGCTTCCTCGTTTAGTGTGGTGCTGCCTCGAGGACTGGCACGCTTCATTTCATCTCATTTAATTATATTTTTCATTAATACGTTTTCTGAAAACTGTCTTAAGCGGTGACAATCGACAGATGCCTATGTTAGCCTAGCTAGCTGAGTTAGCATGCTACCATTTTAAGGCACATCATAATACCTACAGTGAGCCTGACTGGGAAATGTATAGCACAATAAGCTCTGTGTGTTGAACCCCTTTTCCTGGTTGTCTAATTTCTCTATTATTTCATATGTTTTTGTCTAGATGGAGGATATGGAGGTGGATGTGCAGTTAGGAGCAGCAGGGCCAGTTAGTTCTGTTGGTCTTGAGGTTCCCATCATCATCCCTGACTCTGGGAGCAGCACAGAAGTGGAAGAGGATGAAGAGACAGAAAGGAGACCTGAAGGAAGCGCTCCTCCTACTATCAGACCACGGCTCTCAACAACTCAGATTGTCAGGAGAAGGAGAGCTAGGTGAGAACATGATGAGCATGCAAGATCCCCCCCAAAAACATGCAGCATGAGCAGTTCTGTGAGTTTGCTAGAGGTGCCCAAAAATCTATACGCACTTAAACATGGAAAAATATACACAGATCTTCTGACACTCAACAATGGTGTGATTACTGGCATGTTTAAAGGAAACATACTACTACATATTGAAGTATAACGGGCATCATTGATGTTGGAGTGAGACCAGAACAACACTTCACTAAAACATGAACATCCTTGCCCCTTAAATATAAAATGAAGCATGTTTGGAGTTAGACAACAAAAAAGTATAACCTTTTTATCAGCACATTTAAGGCTCTTTTTGTCCAGCATTATATAAGAGTCAAGTGACTGTCTGGCTGGAGATGCAGAAAAAATGGCAGATTCTGCATAAAACACTCCCCAGTCTGTATTGATGGGACGGATGTGGAGTTTGTGACATGCTATGTGTACTTGGGTGTTCAACTAAACAGTAGAATCGACTGATCTGTTAATAGTGAGGCAGTTTATAAGAAGGGCCTGAGGAGACTCAGCAGGATGCTCCAGATGTTTTATCAGTCTGTTGTGGCAAGTACCATCTTTTTTTCTTCTTTTTTTTTAATTTATTATTTTTTTTATTTGCTGCTGTATGTTGGGGTGCAGGCATCAAAACACAGGCTGCCAACTTATTAAACAAACTCATTAAAAAGCTTGAGTTTGTTGTTGGGCAGATGGTTGCTACATAAGAGGATTTGGTTAGGGACAGAATGCTGGTGTTTATCCTCAGGCTTAAAGTTATGAATCCATGTCTTGTCCCTACTAATGATTTTCTTCAAGAAACTTTCAGCTTCCTAATAGTATCAGTGCAAATTTTGTTTGCAGATATCCAAACACATTCTCCATACTGCACACAAAGTGTTCAGTAAACGAAAAATAGCACCAAGTACACTCTTAGTCCACAAAAAAATTATTCACTGCACACTGCTCTTCTGTGTAAATCACAACTGGTGCATATTTATAAATCCATATAAAGTAAAGCCATTGTTTTGTCACATATACATTACAGCACAGTGAAATTCCTTCTTCGCATATCCCAGTGTAACTGGGGTCAGAGTTCAGGGTCAGCCATGGTACAGCGCCCCTGGAGCAGTTAGGGTTAAGGGCCTTGCTCAAGGGCCCAACAATGGCAACCTGGCTGAGCTGGGAATTGAACTGCCAATCGTCCGATCAGTAACTCAGCGCCTTAGCCCTCTGACCCACCACTGCTCCCTTACATTATATTTGCTTACACCGCAGTTACAAATTAACTAATGTAACACATTCACACCTTGGTTATTTATTTTATTTTAGTTTTACAGTTTACAGTTAATATAGCATTAGTAATATGTAGTTTACCTATTATTGTTTTATGTTTATTTTATAGCTGTCTGTTTTTATCTTAGTTTTTCGTATTTACCATCGTCAATTTTCCTTCAATCAATAAAAGTAATTTTATCTGATCTTATTTCAGCACAAAATTTCCTTCATGTACAGTGTACCTAAATGATTTTTATCTAACCTCATCTATCCATTCTCCTAATAGTGAAATGTGAGACATTCTTCTGTGGCTTTTGTTTTCTGTACATTTGGTTTGCTTTTTGTTTTATGCACACATTTCCTTTACTTGCATAGTATGTTGACAGACACTTATGCAAATGTGTCTGTTCATCCCTCACACATCTTACATCTTAAGAAAACAGCCCTTAGATTCTAGAAATATTTATTCATACCAACCCATTTTGACAAAATATATTTAAAAAAATTTGTTTGCTAAACATGCGGTACAGTACTGGATAGTTTAACCAGCATGTTGTATCTAAATCTCTTTCAATTACAGAGCAGGACTACGGTTCCAGTACTCCACACAGACTACACATCTGAACAGAGGCCCTTTAGACTTCCTTCTTCGGGTGTCAACTGGAAGTGATACGGAGCCTCTCTCAGGTAGCACAGATGAGGTGAGCGACTCTGAGGAGGAAAGACAAAATGCAGAGACAGCAAATCGGACACCTGTAGGGGATGTTCCACCTGTACTGAACCTCAGCCAGCCTGCTTCTCTGGTCACGCCTCCTATTCAACAATCCGGTGCAGACACCAGCCACCCTGTTTCTTTGGTCATCCCTCTGCTTCAGCAGTCCAGTTCCACAGGTAGACCATCATCTGTCTTACTGATGTGCTCACATTGTCACACAGGCTTTAGTTTTATCAGTATTTGGTGATTTCCTTTTTTTAGATTACCATGGCAACTCTAGTCTCTGTATATTGGAGATAAACAAATGTAATCCTCGCTCACTCTCACTCATTCAATTCATATACCGCTTACCCTGTACAAGGTTCAGGGAGGCCTGGAGCCTATCCCAGGGGACTCAGGGGACAAGGTCGATTACACCTGGACAGGTTGCCAGTCCATCTCAGGGCACAAGCACACATGCATACTAATTTACACACTACGAGCAAATTGGGCACACCAGTTATCCTACTGTGCATGTCTTGGAACTGTGGGAGGAAAACGGATTACCCAGAGGAAACCCACCAAGCATGGGGAAGTACATGCAAACTGTGCACAAATGTGATCCTTTAACAGTTGATTAGAACAACTAGAGACGTCTCTGGTGGCTTCTCATGTAGCATTAGTGTTCAGGTTCAATGCTTCAGTTAAAATTAACATTTATAAAGCTCACTGTCTGTATCTTTGGATGTTTTGCAAAGGCTTATTTACACCCCACTGCATATATATTTTATATAAAAAAAAATAAAATAAAAATAGAATGGACACTTGTAAAATTTGTGAAATAGGATGGGAACTTGTGACTTTGGTGGTGTGAAGGAGAGACTGGAAATGAAACTGAGAGGATTGGGCCGCTGCTGATTTGTGAAATGCAAAGAAATTGTGGTAGCGCTCATTAGCATAGATTTGTATTTTTATTTTTAAAGATCTATTGTCTTGCTTTATTGTTTTACTTGTTTTGTTCAGTTGAAGCATTTAAAACAGCAAATGTTTCTCTCCAACACAGAGCCCACTGTTCCTGCTGAAGCTGATAGGCCTGACCTGCTAGTTCAGTCTGAGGACAGGGTAGGTTTTAAGAAGTGTGCAAAGTGTTGGGTATTTAGAAAGCTGCTTTGTGTTCAACTCTCATTGTCTTTCTCCATATAGGCTGATACAGCACCAACAGAGGCCACTAAAGGTGCTTCACCTTCAACTGCTGTGGCTACGAATGATGAAGGTGATGGAGAGAACTGCCCTATATGTTTTGAACCCTGGACCACATCTGGTGAACACCGTCTGGCCACTTTGCGATGTGGCCACTTGTTTGGCTTCACCTGTATTGACCGCTGGCTGAAGGGCCAAGGAGCCAAATGTCCCCATGTCAGTGTCTCTCTCTTATTAAAAGTGCTCACTATATAATTATACACTGCCTGGCCAAAAAAAAAAGACATTTCAAAAGGTTTAATTTATTGGGCTTCATCAAGAAAAAAAATCATGAATAGAGAATGCTTAAATGATTAGTTAAAATATATGGTAATAAATCAATAGAAAAAACATAGCTATATTTAGTAGTGAAAGTAAGAGCTTTTCCATACGTACACAATGTGATGAGAAATCTCAGGATTGGGACAAAACAGCTGTGTGGCCATAGTAAAACCACTTGTTTAATCATAAAAAAAGACTTCAATTTGCTAGGCTAAGATTGGACTTTGAAACAATGGTAAAAGGTTATGTGGTCTGATGAGTCCAGACTGACCCTATACCAGAGAGATCGGCTCGTCATTGAGTAAGAAGGGAAGTGTTTGAACGATGCACCTATCATGCATAGTGCTAACTTAACATTGCTGAGCCTTGACCTGACCAAGTGATGCAAAGACAGATCACAACACTGCCTACGAGAGTTTGTGTGTCAATAAAATGAAGTCAGCTGATGACCTGACTCTATTGAATGACCAGGTTATCACATCAATGTAGTTTTTCTTTCTTGGTGGTTCTGTGAGCATAAGAAATAATTTTCACACATGGATTGACAGTGTATTTTGCCAACCATTTTCTTAAGTGGTCTACCAATATTTATGGTATAATTATTTTTTTTAAACAATTCACAAAATTGCACAGCAGTACATTTGAAAACCTTTTTTTCTGTTTTTCTCTAGTGCAACAAGAAGGCCAAGCGGGCTGACATAGTCTTATTGTATGCACATAAACTGAGGGCAGTGGACAACACGGAACAGGAGAGTTTAAAGAGGTATACTAATTTGGAATTGCAACCTGTATGCCCATTTGCCTTTTTGGTTGTAGTCAAATAATTGCAGTGTGTGTTCATTTATGTGTTTATGTATAGATCTTTGGAGCAAGAGCAGAGTTTGCGGAGAAAGGCGGAGCTGGAATCTGCTCAGTGTCGTCTTCAGTTACAGGTTGTAACAGACGAGTGTGGTAAACTCCGCAGAGAGGTTCAGGTATGAGCTGTTGTCTCATCATACGACACTTGAAACCTTCAGCATTGAGAATTGTGTTTTTCCATGTTCCACCATTTTGCTTCCTTGTATATTCTAAATAAATGCTGTAATGAACAGAACATGTTATCAGCTGTAATGTAACTTTTTTAAATGATAGTCATCAGGTCTATTTAAAGTTATCCCTGTTATGCCACCAGTCACCAGTGTTTTTGCCAGGGGTTTTCTTTTTTTCTCTTAATTTCTCTCCCCCTCTCTCTGTCATGCAGGAGCTGAGGATGTTAATGGCACAGAATCCCTCGAGTTCAACTCAGTCTCAGACTTCTACTCTCTCACTGTCTCAGAGACCTGATTCTTCAAGCATGGGAAGTTATGTTTTCTCCAAGGCTGTTCTTGTTTCTCAGGCTGGTGGGTGTCGTGTGCTGTCCTACTGTGAACCCCTCAGTTGCCTGTTGGCTTCTCAACCCTCCCCTCATGCCTCTTTGGTCCCTGGTGAGAATCTACAGGAACCTTGTTAAAGTTGTCATAAGTATTCAGACACCCAAATTTCCCTTTTCCTCACTGTATTTTTCCCGCTATGTCTCAGGGTTTGGGGTGAAAAAAATTAGTGCTGTGAATCTCAAAGCCAGTCATTACGTTCCCATCCACATTAAACAGATCAGAGGCCTTGCCTTCAACAGACAGCAAGATGGCCTCCTGCTTTCTGCTGCCTTCGATAATACTATCAAGCTCACAAGGTATGAGATTCATTTCCCTCTGCCAAATCTGGTATGTTGCTCCAGATTTGAACAGTACAGCAGCAATGTGCTCGTGTGCTCTGACTCTCACAGCAGTCATTAATGATCTAGTTATTTTAGAACTGTCTGGTTACGGGTAATTGAATGATTGCAGCAACATGACCATACAACTGGGGCGGAACACAAGTTCATCCACCAAATCTGTTTGGAAAATGACAAAATAAAAAATTATAATTCAGTGTTCCACCAAATGCAATGATGCCAGATATTTTAATAAATTATGTATTCCCCATAGGCAATGAACAAAGTACATTGTTACCAAAGTGACTGAGAATACTTCACATCATGGCACTCAATCATATATAAATGTATATTATGGTCTGGTCTTTTTGAAACAAAGTTGTGTTTCTCCATAGCTTGTTTACCAACACTGTGGTACAGGCCTACAACACCGGGAAACCTGTGTGGAGCTGCTGTTGGTGCCATGACAACAACAATTACATTTATGCTGGTCTGAGCAATGGTTCAGTGCTGGTGTATGACACACGGGACACAAGCACTCACGTGCAGGAGCTTGCACCTTTTCGTTCCAGGTACATACAACGAACTAATGCAACAGCTGCAAGTTTTTATTTTATTTTTTGCTATTTCTTAACTGTCAGCTTCTGGACATTTTACAAATCATTGGAATAAGAGCACCCTGGGTATGGTTAGTCATTCCTGGGATACATTCCATCTATCCAGATTTAGCTGATTTTGCAAATAAACATGTATATATGCTGCTTTTAGGGTAGGACTGCTTCATCCTGCCATTAAGAATATCTTTATAATAATTCATTGTCACTTCTTTACATACTTAAAGAGAAACTTTTTTTAAAAAACAATATTTTTGTCCTATCCTCAACATTTTGGAGACCATTATTTTACCTCATACCTAGTAATATTGCTACTTTACATCCTGAGATTACTTTATAAGCTCTTATATTTGCTCCCAAAACCCCCCATTTATGCTGTCCATTTCTGTCATGCATCTGTCTACCTAAAAATAATTCACAGATAATTTGAGCAGATGTATAGTGGAGCACTGAAACTGTTATAGCTCACGATTTCCTTTCTTGTGCCCTTGTGCGTGAAGTGAGTAATAGGGTGATAATGAACACCTTCACAAGCACAAGCTTCACACCTTGAAAACATTTCACTCTTAACTGAGCAAAACAGCTGCTAGAATCAGAGGTTTTGTTAATTGACAAATGACAATACTATGAACTACTCAATAACACATTTATTTTCGACATCTGTCATGCTACCAAAATCACTCACAATACATCCGCAACCGCCAGAAAATTTACACGCACCCTCTTTGCAATACAAACAGTTATATGGAACTTAACAGTTTGACTTTTCTGGCGGGGGAGTGGCCACTTTGTGACAGACGTGAGTCAGATCAGTGGGAAAAGATTCACACCTGAACATAATGTGGATAATTAGTGACTGTGTGCTGCTGAGAGATGGTATTTATTTCCTATTTAGTAAAACTCACATGCCCATTACTATTGCTGGCTTTTGAGGTCTGCATGTGCATGTTCTCTCTCTCGCAGGCTGTTGTACTCTCTCCTTTTTTCAGCTATCAGCTCGTACACACACACACTAATTAGCCATTTTCTCCGCAGGCACGTGTCATCCCCCCCTTGCCTCTCTCGGACCATGCCCCTGTTGGTTGACACTTCCCTTTCACCACAAACTTCATCTCTGCTTTTCCTTGGTTTTAGATTTTGTTTAATCAGGATGGTTAATTTAAAAAATATTTTTAAACGATGTATTCATCTTTATATTGATTATTTACCACATGCACAAAACAAATTCTAGCTAAACTATTCAGTAATTGTGCCATTTGTATAATCTGATTAATCGATCGACAATCTATAGACTAATCGATTATGAACATGGTCAATAGTTGCAGCTCTGTTACAGAATGTTCCAGAATTTTGAAATATTGTCAGCTAAGATTAAATTTTGTGTCTCTGCAACATCCAGAAGCAATTAATGCATATTGGTCTACAACTCTGAGATTTCCCATAATTTATTTGTGGTTGTTCTATGCACAGTTGTCCAGTTGTCTCCCTGTCCTACCTCCCCCGTGCTGCCTCCAGTTTGTTCCCCTGTGGTGGCCTCATCGCTGGCTCCCTTGAGGGAGGATGTTTTTGGGAACAGGTGGATGGAACCACCTATAGACAGCACATTCTGCCTTTCGAGTCAGGAGGCTGCACAGACATTCAGGTGGAACCTGAGAGCAGACATTGTCTAGTCACCTACAGACCGGGTGAGGATTTAAACTCGTACTCTGGGCTGATTTTAAAGAATTAATGATTGCACTTATTATTTTTAGCTCTTTAAATCCTCCAAACACAATTTATAAATGTTTTTCACATTATTTAATGTCACATGTTATTTGCAAAAACATTTACATTAAGGCATTTGACAGATGCTCTTATCAAGTTGTTTTGTTTTGATTCTCCCTGCTGTATACATGGAAATGGCTATTTATACAATTAATGCATTTAATACCTATTTAACAATTTGGGAACAGTGAGACATGTTATGCAGGAGTGTTTAGGATAAGAGAGATGGGGAAACCGTAAACAATCATAAGCAAGACTTGCTTTCCTACTATTGACTTTCAGGTCGCATCAACCCTTCATTGCGTTGTGTTCTGATGGAGCTCAACCGAAGTCCTCAACAGGACGCCGCCCAGGCACCTGTCTGCTCCTGTTCTCCCGTTCAGACATTCACTGCTGGCTCGTCATCCAAGCTGCTCACAAAGAATGCCGTGTTCAGAAGTTCTGTTTCCAACTCCACTCTGGTGTGTGCAGGAGATGAGGGGTCTAATTCTACCATGGTGGGTGAACATTTGTGTGTGTTCAGTTGTACATTGTTTTAATATGGGATACTATTGATATGGGATGCTAATGTGCTGTACACATGTTTTAATTTTATTTCTTTTGTTACCTCAGGTGTGGGATGCCAGTACTGGAGGCTTGCTCCAGAAACTTCCTGCAGACTTACCAGTCATGGACATCTGCCCTTTTGAGACAAACCAGGAACACTACCTAGCTTCTCTAACTGAGAAAATGATCAAGATCTATAAATGGGAGCAGAGTGGCTCAGATAGAGCGACTTTCTGACTTGGCTTCTTTGATTATTGGTGGATTCTGAGAGAAAGTGTTCTGTTAAATCTTGACATGCTGTTTCGTTGAAATCACGGGAATATTTTGAAAGCATCTTTTTATTGTGATGGCACGATTATAAAGGCAGGGCCATGTGACTGGGTTCAGTTTACCCAACAGATTATGTGCGTTGTAACGTTTACCATAAATTGTCCACTACAATTTTACATCAAGTTCATAAAATGTAAAAATACATCTGTAGAGATTTCCAAGGTTTGTTGCAATTATTAAAATATATTCTTTTTTTGTTATCATTGCTCATCTGCATACTCTTGCCCCACTGGTGCAGTTACAACACAATACTACATTTAATAATTCAATAAACAAAGACTTGCTATTGCTTTTTCCCTGTGAAGGAAAATGTAAATGTATATATGTAAATGTTTTTAAATGTTCTGTCGTTGTACTTTTTAATAAATGTGTACATAACGTTTTATTGTGATTTTTTTTTCCCCCACACCTATATTTATGGCAATTAATTTCTCAAATAACGCGTACTGTGACTTGTATTTTCTTAGGAAACTTAACTTCAAACACATCTTTTACTATTAACCCACTATTTGAATAATACACGGTGGAGACGGTTGCCTCATCTCTAATAAGTCCGATGTGTATAACGCGTGCTCGGGCCTTGACTCGGTCGGATCTGTGCAGAGAAGGTGAGCGGTGATCTTGGTGTGATGTGGTCTACGTGGCCTCTCTGTGCTCCAGCTCACTCACGACGCAACTATCACACTAATTACTGGAATCATGATTCACTTCACTGTGTCGACTCGTTCATACAGAACAGCGCAAGTGAGTCAACTTCTCAGTGACACGTCCTGGAATATTGTTGTTGGAGGGCTTTGGCGTTGTTTTATTTTCAGGATCATGTTTCTTAGTTTTTTTTTATTTATTTTTAACATAACTCTTCTAGTCAAAAGTTTGGAGATAGCTTATCTCATGTACATTCCTGATTATTTCTTTCTACATTATGAATTAATGTTGAAGGCATCAAAGTATACAATAATCTCCTTTGATATTGAGATGTGTTCTGTAAAGCCAGCTCTAATTTAATGTGCAGTTAATTAGTGATTTAAGGCTGGTGAACTTTTAAATGAAAATTTTCCTCTGCAGCAGAGGAAAGTTTAGGTCTTGTTTTTGTGGTGGAAATCCTGAAACCAAGGAAGTCATTTACTGAGTAAGAGCATAGTACCAAGGGTTTACTGAAACTTCTGCAGAAGGAGCAGTCTCATACAGCAAACAGTTGCAGCATGGAGAAAGGTGATTTAACATAATATAATATAATACGGAATACATGTTCCGACATACATGGAGCTGATTCTTTTATCTGACCCAGAACAGATGTTTTTAGCTTACCATTCAGTGATGACTAGTTTGTACACTATTTTATCTAAGGCCTTGTCCTTCTATAATACAACAAACAAGTTTTAAAGATCTTAGAATCTACAGTTTAGGCAAAATTAGTACACAATTAAAATGTCATTTTTCTATTACACAGTTTCATCATGGTGCTTGCAAATGCACTTGACAAAAATGTTTTTGTACGAACTGTTCTAGAACAGCTGACTTCATGCCTTGCTGTAGAGTAAAAAGTGACTGTGGTTGTTGCTAATTACTTAATGCCATACTGTATGTGTGACAGTTTTTTTTTAATCCAGTATTGTTCTAGAATGTAGAAAATAAATACAAACGTCTAAAAATTTTTGTGTCATCATACTGTAAGTGTCAGTATGACAACAATGCAGTGATATATTGTTATTTCCACCTACTATTTAGACTTTTTTTTTTACATATAAAAAACTTACAGTGAATTGACAAAATGCCATAGTGGTTATGTGGGTTATTGGCACATCTGCACACTGTTATGTAAATTACATCAGTGTATAGCTATGTGTCAAAAATATCCATTGCTGATTGAAATAAGTTATGTATTTATTTATGAAGCCACAATATTTTTAAATAACAAGATAATTAATTGAAATTAAATAATTCACAGTTTTTACCTAACGTTAATTTCAGGGCTGACTGGCTGAAGTAAATAGATTTGATTTAAAGCATCATAATAGTATAATAATAATAAAATAAAAATAATCATTTTAAATATATTTTTTAATGATGTCAAGTTTATGAAAGCCTCACTCATTCATTCCTTCACCATACAGTCTATCCCATGTAGACAATAGTCCTGGAGGGCCTGGACCCTATTGCAGGGAATTCAGGGCATAAGGCAGGGAACAACTCCACACACAAACACACACAAACACTCTTCCATACACTATTTGCAATTTGAAAACTCTATTCAGTCTACATGCCTATGGACTATGCAAGGAAATAAAAGTACCCAAGGGAAGCACATCAAGCAAGGAGAGAACATGCAAACTCCATGAACACACTATACCCAGCCCAGGTCCTGTGAGGCAACTGTGCCACTGAACTACTGCAAATAAATGCTTCCATTAATTAAATAAATTATATGGTAGACATATGCTGATAAAATATCATAAATATTGCTGATATCTTCATAAGTGTCATGGGTTGGTCTTCTATTGGGTGCAGTATGGTGGCCCATGCACATCCCTGGACCAACCAACCAACCAGACAGACAGACTTAAAAAGCAGAAAGGCTTTTTTTGGTTGAAGATTTGATTCCCACCTCGGGTCTGTGTATGCATGGAGTTAGCATGTTCTTCCCATAATTGGTGGGTTTCCTCTGGGTACTCTGGGGTCCTACCACAATTCAAAGACATGCAGATAAATTTAACTGTTGTTCAAAAATTGCTCATAGTATGGGTTTGCCCTGCAATGGATTGGCACCCTGTCCGGGCTGTACACTGCCTCGTGCCCAAAGTCTCTTACTGTTAACCCCCCAACAGACACACACATACACTTGTGACCCTGTACACAGGACAAGTCATACGATAGGTAAATGAATTAATGAATGAATGAGGGGCTTTTTTTTTCTTTTTTCAATTATTCCAGTAACAAGAAAAAAAAATACTTAATATAGGTTCAGTTAGGGCTAAATATATATATATATATTTTTTTTTTTTATGAATTAGTCAACACTTGAGTTTATACATAAAATGAATCAGGATAGCATAAAAAGTAGGAACCTAGGAACAAACACTTGTCCATCTTTAATAGTATCCTGTCCTGAATTCGTCATTATATGCCACCTGCAGCTTTTTTGTTTTGTGCATTACTGTAGCTCCACCATAAACGGGCTGCGGAAAGTATGCTTTAAAGAGACATATGTTATAGTCATATCATCTGTACACATATGAAATTGCAAGGAAACTATTTTAAATTGTCACAAATCGGGAAACAAAAATGATGTGGATACTAGACGTTGATTACTTTGGGTATAGTAGAAAAGCAGAAACACCTTTTAAGTTCATTCGCTCCTGAGTCGATTCATTTGACTCCCTCGAGACGGACTCTCGAAGTGAACCGACTCCTTTCCGGATCTTCCATCTCCACACACAAATCACTCGCGTCCGGCTGCCGTAGGCTCGCTAGCTCCGCGTAGGTGGTGTACCGAAGATGGCGGCTTGTAGACGTGTGCAGCTTCTTTTATTGCTTCTAGTCATCCCTGCATGCATTCGCTCTGCCCAGGGAGCAAAATCACTCACCAGCCATGCTGAAGTTAATGCAGGAGACAACGCCAGCGATGGTAAAAACGCAGAGCTGAAGCCTGGAGCGGCCTCTCAGTCCCGCCGCAGCTCCACCGGCTGGAGGCTGGCTGAGGAGGAGGCCTGCCGGGACGACGTGACCAGACTGTGCTCCAAACATTCCTGGAACAACAACCTGGCCGTGCTCGAGTGTCTGCAGGACCGGAAAGAGGTGAGGAGAGCACCGTGAGGCTCGCTGCTGTAATTAGTTTGGGTGTGCCGGGAGAAATCCTTCAGACTGGCTGCCGTTAGCCGCTGTGCTATCTGCGCAGGTCTGAGCTAACACAGCTGGCGTAGGAGGAGGACTCTCCACTGTCACAGCTAGCACTTGAATTAGATATAAACCGGGATATTGTGCTTTGCATGATAAATCATTATATAAGCTGTGAATCAGCTAACCTGCTAACATGAGCTTTGGTTTTTTTAGCCTTCAATATCCATCTTGCTAATTATTACCAAACACTAACTTATGAGACTGAACACGGTAGCCAAGGTTAGTTAACATATCGCAGCAGCTTTGGTTGACCTGTGACCGTTTCAGTTAAGTTCATGTAAGTTGTTAGCTAGGTAGGCACAGAGCTATAAAGTATTTGCACCCGGAAACTGTCGCCTTCAGACCGTCGTCAAGTTACCAGGCTAACAGTTGAGCATGCAGCACTGCACAGAGCTAGTACAGCCTGGTTACTAGCATTACTGTACACATCTCTAAAGTTCTACAGCTTCAGGCTTCTTTCTTATGTCATCCAGGTTTTAGTTGAATAAATGTTTTAACATTGTTTAAAGAGTTTAGGGTTCTAAACTTGATTTGTCTTTTTCTGTTCCTTTCATAAATACTTTTCAGTGCTTTCTTTTGAATGACAGGATTTGATGGGACTCAATTTGACTTAAATTTTTCTACTTTAATCATGTTTACTGGGGAGGAAAGTCGGAGCTGAATCTGTGTTTACTTTGTACCATCCACATGATTTCCCGTAGTCTGTGATAAACTTTGTATTGTGTCGTGGTGCAGCTCAGCCGTGCCATTGTCTAATCGAACCTCTGTTGAGGAAACAGGAACACAGACTCTGCATAAGACAAAACTACTGTATTTGGTTCTGTTGAAGACATATCTCTTGGACAGAGGAGTAGGGATCCCAAAAGAGCAGATCAGATGGCAATATTAGATTATTCATGTATTAAAAAATTCTGACTTGCCCCTTATGTTGCTCCCTTTGGCCCTGGTACGCATGTAGTTTATACAGAAGAGGCAGAATGATGGTCTTTGTTTTTCCTCTGCTACCATACATCCAGAGTGTTTTTTTTACACACACACACACACACACACACACACACACACACACACACGCACACATTTTGCTTCGACAGAATTCTGAAACCTTTTTTCCTTTTTGGCCCCATGTTACTGACATGTGTGAAGATTCCTTGGTAGTCGTTTCCTGTCTAAACAGAGCTAGTCATTCCGTGCTTATTTTCAGCGCTTTGTGAACGGGTACCGAGTGATCTATAAAAAGATGGAGTTGCTTTAATGAGAGGCTTCGCTATGGACTGTGTGGGTTGCAGAGGTGGTTTGATGTTGGCAGGATTATGGAATGAGGGGGTTGCCCCTTTTTGGAAGACTTTTCCAGTCGTGACGAGAATATGTATAATATAATCAGGACAGTTCAAGAAGCCTATGATTTTCCATTGTTTTTTTGGCGCTGGACCTCATGCTCGCTGTGAGCCATCCCACAACAACAGTGATCAAGTCTTCTAAAGCTTTGTTAATGTAGTAGCCTAGTAGAATTCAGTCAGTCACTGAAACTGAAACAGTCACTGAAACTACTAGATGTGCACCTTTAGTGAACTCAAAAAGTTTGATTGTGAATGAGGTTACAAAGCAGTAAGCAGTGAGGTGGTATTCCTCTGAGTCTTCCTCTCAGCCTGACACTTCTGTTGATCTTCTGTTTGAATTTGGTCTCAGCTGTTCAAAGAAAGGTTCCTATGAGACTGAATGAAGAAGACGAGATAATGATGACAGATTGTAGTCTCTTAAACATGTTGTTTAAGAGGATTCTGAGCATAGGCGCCCAGGGAGAGGATTTCCCACAGCTGTATTTAGCTAAGGTGGTGGACTTGGTGCAGCTCAAAGGTTTCAATTTGGTTTGGAAGACAAAAAAAAAGCCTATAGGAATGTTTAACATTGTCTGGTCTGTATAAAAATTCCAGTTTTTCTGGTTACTCGCATTAAATGTTAGAGGCACATGTTGAACATAGGATGCTCCTTTGTACTGTCTAGTGTTGGCAAAGTATTGTACATAATAGTCCCTGGAATTTCATCATGTGAGGGGAAATCGTGTAAAATCAATCCCTGTGAGAGCACTATAGTAAACGGTTATTTAATCGTTAGTTTGTCTTCTTAATTTTTAAGAATATGTACTGAGTGACACGTTGAGTGAAACCCGAGCCGTGGACGCAGTGCACACAGGCAAATATGCAAATTTGCAGCACACATTCCTATTTCCTTCTAGAAATTTGAACATCACTCATGGTCTTATTCTTATATATTTTTTTTCGACTAAAGGAATGTATATGAAAGGTAGTGTATAGCTCCGTCTGAGCCATGCCTCACATTAATCACACTGCTCTCCTTGTTATGAACTGACATGCTGCGTGTAGAGAATTTTCTTCTGCATGTCAGTGCTGTAATAATTAGTCAAGTGTATTCATTCCTGAAGACATTTACTTATAGGTGCCTTAAGAAGACCATTATTATCCAGTTGACCCAGAGATTCGAGCCGAAATGCATCTAATCCTTAAATCCCACCTAGTCGTGAAAATAAACACGAGAACTGTGTGTCATTTGAGATTTTGACAGGTGTGGTGGAAAAGACATGTAAGACAAAATTACAGGAGGTTTGGTTGTGGAGACACATGCATGACATGGTTATTAAAGGATTTTTACTTTTGCTTTCATTGTGCCGTTGCTCTCCCATAAACAGATCTACTATAGAACATGATTCACCGACTTGCCGCAAATTACGGCAGAACCATTTGATTCACTTCCTTTTTCTAAATGCTGTTCTTCCTTTTTGATGTGGTTGTGCACACACTGTATGATTCTTTGCTGAGAAAGCCAAACCACCTTCAAAAATACAAACAGCTCAGAAATTGCTTGGAAGCTGAGAAAACCGTGCTGTACAAGCAGTCATCACGGGAACGTGCAGCAAGTTGGCAAACCGCGAAATTAGTCAATAATCAGGGAATCTGTTTTAAAATTGCGTGGTGTGCACTTCAAATCGGTTCTACTGCATTTGATGGAGAGCTTCTGCTGTTGAAGTCTCTGTTTAAAAAAACAAGCAAAACAAAAAAACTATATATAATCAAGTCTTGTATCATTCTATACATTAATAGCTTAGCCGCATCTATGTTGCAGACCACTTTGTCAAGAAGTAGTTGATTAGCCTAATAGAGAGCCAGAACCAGGGATAACATTTTAACAGGGACGTATCCAAATAGTTTTTTTCGGTTCTGTCATTTGTGTGTTATGACATGAGGTCATAATAATATTAATCCCAAAAGGACGTAGGATGACCAATCACATGTTAATTGATTGGATGTTTTGCATGGCATAGTTTTTGCATGGCATAGTATTTTAAATGCAAATAGTAGTTTTTTTGGAAGGCAAAGAGCTTCCTGGAGCACTGTGTGCAGTGTGGAATCATGCTCAAGATCAGCAGGAGACACCAATGCTAGGTTACTGTAGGGTGTTTAATTTTGTTTTTTTCACAGTCAGAGATAAATCAGTCATGTTTTCAAGTACGTAGAGAATGCAAACAGTAGTGAAGTGCTTAGGGTCAGATGTAGAGAAGGGTAAAATGCAGTGGATTGGCTCACATGGGCCGACCTTGTTATTAGCTGCCAGACCTGACCTCGTTATTAGCAGCTGGAGTGTTTGGTGAAAAAACACCTTTTTTTTCTCAGCAGCTCCTGTGTGATACCAGTGTGGTTTGCCTGCACTTTGTGAGCACACTGTCTTCCATGTCACATTGTCCACGCTTTGTGTGTACACACAAAGCTTGTCCTGCAATGCTCCGGTCTGCCTCATCATCTTTCAGGCCTGATTGCATTCTCGAATTGATTTAATCAAAGGTTGAACAGTGTTCCCCCCCCCCGCCCCTACACTGTATTCTATTACTTGTAATAATAAATAAAGTTGTTACAACACACAGAAATATAATCTGTTACATGGGAAAGTCTTCTGTTACTTTTTTATCTGAGTCTTCAGTGTCCACTTTCCAGCCTTAAGTTTCATTGGCAGAGAGTAAACCTCAAAGTCTTTCTGCATCGTGTCTGACATTGAGTTTTATAATGTTGTGTTTAGTTTCAACATACGTTTGTTCAGTTCACTTGTATGATTGGTTATTATTTCTACCCCTTGTTCTATCTGTCAGCAGTAGGAGAGAGGGAGTGGCTCGAGGCTGATCAGGTGCTCCGGTGCAGATGAAGGATTTGTTGGAATTTTTAAGTTCAGAGTTCAGACTTGTATGTTCAATAGGAAACCTGTTCGTCATGTTTCATGGAGACCTAGTTAATTTTTTTTGTTGAATATTCTTGAGTTTGTTGTACCAGTTAAGCATGTTAAATTATTTTTACCCATGTTAAACTGGGGTAGTTTTTGGACTAGTGCTTACCTTTGACTCTCATGACAAATCAGTTTTATTTTTTTTTATTGTGTGGATGAGAACCCTGCCCTCACTCTCTGTTCCCATTTATATACACAATAGCTGAGCAGGAATGTGCACAAAGACGAAATGTGTTCTTCATTCAATTCATCTGAGCATTCCATTATGTGCTATGATTGTAATCTTACAAAATAGGTTTTAGTGGTGACTAAAGCTTCAGTTCCACTGTCCTGTCTAACTTTACTGATCTTTACTGGTCGTAAACAAAATTTGTGTTGTTCTGGTACGTATTGACCGGTTTATATACAGTATAATAAGAGTTGGTGATCTAGTACAAATATCACGTCTGTTTTTATCATGTTGGATTAAAATACATGATAGGAACACAATTGCACTATAGTTCAACAACTATACATCCTCTGTTACGAATGCAAATTTACCTGTATTAGTTCAGATCTAAATCTGCTGCTTTCAGCTGTTTGCACTGTAGACCATGATGCGCCATATTGCATACTGCACTTTATTGTATAACTTTTTATGTCCTTCAAAATATGTCCTTTATTTTACTGACTCACTCATTCTCTATGGTTTACCCTTTACATGTTCACAGAAATGCTATCCCTCTGGGCGCTATGTGGTGTACATCCCAGGCGAAGTGCCAGTCCGATGCAGGGCACAATCATGCACACGCTCCACACTCAGTCGCATACTGTCGGCAATTTGGAATGCCAATTAGCCTAATCTGCATGTGCTTGAGAGACAGACAGATAGATGAATAGCTAGACTTTTTTTTTATCCTAAAGCAAAGAAGAAGAAAAAAGCAGAGTACAGAGAGGAAAACCTTCAAGCATGGGATGAACATCCATGAGCAAAGTCTACATGCACACGCCCGAGGCATGACTCCAACCGTCGGGCCCTCGGGGTCACAGTGCTAATTACTATGCCAACATGCTGATTAATTATTTTACTGTGTTTTTACTATATTTTCTTTTTCATTTCATACATTTATTTTACTTAAATTTTTCACAGCACAAAACGGGAAACAATCCTTTGAACGATTTTTTTTCACTTTTTTTTTTTTTTTTTCAACATATGGCAAAAATCGGCAGCTAAGTTGGCGTGCACAGAGCAACTAACCGGACAACCTGGTGTTTCTCTCCTGTGCTTTCAAGTATCTGGCTTTCGGCACATATTAGAAATTCTTTAGTTCAAAGTTATGAATCCAGTTTATTGTATTTCATCCTGATATGCCGGTCTTTGCAAACAATATTTTGTGAAATGCAATCCAGTAACTACTGTTAAATATTTTATGCACTAGTGCCTGAACATCAGCATCACAGTATACCACTGTAGAGTAGCAGTCCACACTATGATGGTGATGAGGGGGAAAAATTTGGGAAAATAAAAAAAATATCTTTTGCGAATTAGATTTTTTCTCTTCTTTGCGATTCATGGTGTTTTTTTATTTATTTTTATTATTGAATAAATCCATAAATCCATATGCGTCTTAGTGAAAGGTGTCTGCATGACCAGTTTCTCTTTAGATGTCACAGATGTTGATCAGAACTGGTGAGAGAAAGCTGTAGGTAATCACAGCACTGATAATTGACAGATGCAATATTGTTTTTATACAGAAATTCAAGAAATTTAATATTGAGTAAGTGACATTTCAGACAATATATGGGCTACCATTGTTTGTTTTTATTCTGTTAGCAAAAATAGACACTAAAGAAGCTTCACTAAGTTTATAGGCTGCTAGATCGTATTGATTTGTACATTCTCATTTAAGGTGCATTGTTCCTTTTCATCTTCATCAGAACAAGTTTTCATATGTTATGTGCCTAAAACATGTAGTATTATTTCCATCTCATTAACGTACATTCACATACACGCTGGTGATGTCACAGCTGTATTAACCGTTTCAAATTAGAAACTGGAACAGACGAGAGAAGTGATGAACACTGAAACGACTCAGTATGATTATAGTTAATAGAAAACACACTTGGAATGCTGCTTGAGCAATCCAGTTAATGGACTACAACAAACTGGTGTTTAAACACACATCATACATCCTTGCTTATATGAATTTAGGGTTCACATTCAGGTTGAACAGAATATATTATACTCCTTTTTAAAGTTTTTTATTTATTTATTTTTTTTAATGCATTGATATCTTGTAGTTATTGACAATGGATTGTTTGAACTAAGTCAGATTAGTAAGGCTTGCAAGGTGCTGAACTGAACGAGCTAAAGAGTACCTGAAAGCATAAACTAAAACCCGCATCTTTGAGGTACTTCACTGCTCCTCTAGCCAAGACATACTCCTTTTAACGTCTGTTTTTATGTTTTTTTTTTCACCCTTTAGGACACCGAGATTGCAGCCAGTTGTAACCATGTAAGTATCATATTTGCCTGCTCCAAGCTCAATAATGAGAGATTTATTAGCATGGGTTTTATCCATATGCTCTATTTAAATCTGATTTTAAAGCAGTTTGTTTCCTACTTGTGTTTAAACCTTAAAGCACAGAGCATTTCTTGTATTACTATGTTTTAATACTGTTAGTGTATATAGGGCAGGATTGTGCATTATAGTGACAATTTATTTTCAGCACGACTGAGACAATACAAATTAATTGTATTTTATTTTAACCAACTATATAAATGCGACTGAAAATGGGTCACATGGGCAGAAAGAAATAGCACAGATAATTGAGCACATTTTTTTTATGGTTGTTTTTGGTGACCAGTTCAACATTTTTGTGACGTTAGTCACATATTGTAGTAAAGGTAAAGTTTGTGTTTTAAAATGTTGTGTTTTCAGCACAGATGCAACTTGAGTTCTAAGGTTTAATTTAATATTTTCCATTTAATTTTTTCTTCAGCTTCTATGGAATTACAAACTGAACCTGACGACAGACCCAAAGTTTGAGTCTGTGGCAGTGGAGGTGTGCAAGAGCACCATTAGTGATGTGAGTACCGTTATGTCGAGGTTAGTCTTAGATTTGACATCAAATTATGGAGCATTTATATAACGTAATCTATTTTTTAAATACAGATTAAAGAGTGTGCCTCAGAGGAGCGGGGGAAGGGCTATTTATTGTCATGTTTGGTAGACCACCGTACCAACATCACTGAATATCAGTGCAATCAGTACATCACAAAGATGACCACCATCATCTACAGTGACTTCCGGCTCATCTGCGGCTTTATGGACAGCTGCAAGGACGACATCAACGCACTGCACTGTGGGAGTATTAACACTGGGGAGAAGGTGAGCCAGGACCTTTCAGGACACACGTGCTAAATGTCACTCTTAACAGAGATTTAATGAATGTGTCCCAGAATCAAGCCTTGATGTGCTCCACTGGCCACATATCAAGACTTTCATCTTAATTGCACAGATGACTCATAAGCAGATTAACCCCCCCCAAAAAAACCTGCAAAATTTTCCAGTTATTTCTAACTTTGTATTAATGCCAGAATGTGTGATGTGTATTTAATTGAGTTGCTGTAGTTCAGGGGTTGTTGAATAAACAAAACACCTGCATAATAAATTATATGAAGGTGAATCAAAGGTGCACTTTTACTTTTTTTTTTTTTTTTTGTATTGCTCTGAATCCAATTAAAAAGCTGTTTAGCTTTTAAAAAGAAGGTTAGTTTTCCTTATATGTCCATAAATTTTTTTCTTCTTTTTTTTTCCTCTTTTTTTTTTTTTTTTTTTTTTTAGGATATACACTCTCAGGGAGAGGTGATCGCATGTCTGGAGAAAGGGCTGGTAAGTGAAGCCGAGGAACAGCCAGGGCGTTATGCGATCAAAGAAGATTGTAAGAAGGCCATCATGCGTGTGGCTGAGCTATCGTCTGATGACTTCCACCTCGACAGACACCTGTTCTTTGCATGCCGGGATGACCGTGAGCGCTTCTGTGAAAACGTACGGTTTGTGACTTTGAATATTTGCAGTGCACCTTTCACTGGTAGACTAGCATAATCATCTCATTGTTTTTGGTTGTTTAGACTCCAGCTGGTGAGGGCAGGGTCTACAAATGTCTCTTCAACCACAAATTTGAAGATTCCATGTCCGTAAAGGTATGTAAATCATCTCTTCTGTCAGCGGCTTATATAGACTTATTCATTTTGATTATTTACCGTAATAAGAACCTTTCATGGGTGTGCCAATTTATTTTCTCTTTTTATTTTCTCCTGATTTATAGTGTAGAGAGGCTCTCTCCACGAGACAGAAGTTGATAGCACAGGATTACAAGGTGAGCTACACTCTGGCCAAAGCCTGCAAACAGGACCTGCGGAAATACCGCTGCAATGTAGATACCACATTACCCCGTGGCAGAGAGGCCAAGCTGTCCTACCTGCTGCTGTGTCTGGAGTCCGCTGTTCACAGAGGTACGAGTGCGAAGGAGCGTGTCGGATACAGGCACATAAAAAATCTTTCCAAATTTTTTTATTTTTCTCCACAGCATCTTTCTCTTGATTTAAAGTGCTAATTGCAGCAATACATTACATAGTTCTTGTTAGTCATCACTATTCATGCCCAATAGATCTGATCCTCCAACGTTGTGTAAAATTAGACCAGTCTAATGTAATGTTTGTGTTGATAATGCTCGTGTAACTGATTGCTGACGACCTCGTTCTGGTATAAGAGGCAGTCTTATCTTCTCTGTATGCCAGGGCGCACTGTGAGCGGTGAGTGCCAGGGGGAGATGTTGGACTACAGACGCATGCTGATGGAGGATTATTCGCTGAGTCCTGAGATTGTGCTGCATTGCCGCGGGGAGATTGACACGCACTGCTCTGGTCTGCACCACAAGGGCCGAACCCTCCACTGCCTCATGAGAGTGTCTCGTGACAAGGGCATTGAAGACAACCTTTGTCAGAAATCTGTGAGTGAGCTTTAGGTTGTTACGGT
Organism: Clarias macrocephalus; assembly: GCA_011419295.1. Lineage (NCBI taxonomy): Eukaryota > Metazoa > Chordata > Actinopteri > Siluriformes > Clariidae > Clarias > Clarias macrocephalus. The sequence continues at coordinate 40,418 of JAAGKR010000530.1, read as the reverse complement.
GGCTTTGCCTCACTTGTGCAGTACTTGTGTCCTGCAAAGTGTTGAGTTGGTTTAAATTGAGGCTTTGCATTCGGTATGACTGATAACCTGGTGGGTGTGAGGGCAAATAAGGAGATCGAAGGTGCAGGCATGAGAAAGCACAGGGCTGTGTTTGTTTTAGTGTTTACCTCATCGCATTCTCAACCAAGAAACCATGAACTTCACACGCTCAGGTTCTGTTTAGCACTCCTCAGCACTGGCAGTCTCATTCCAGCTTTTCAGCATCTCACTGCAAGGTATTTGTAATATAAATAAGACCTTGTTAATCGCACACAGGTGTCGATGTTTATTTATTACCCAAACCATTGCCTCCAAAATGACCCAAAGTAAAAAGTTTGTATTCTGCCTGAAATCCTGCCTATGGTCATAAAAATTTTAGTCCTAAAATGTTTAATTGTATATATGTGTTTAATTGGTAATTTTGTATTAATTCTCCTCAGCTCCAGACGTTGATCCAGGAGACTGATCCCGGGGCAGATTACCGGATTGATCGGGCTCTCAACGAAGCCTGTGAGTCGGTCATCCAGACCGCCTGCAAACACATCCGTAACGGAGACCCCATGTGAGTCAACGCAACCTCATCCCTCTCAGTCTTAACAGTTTTACCGTATGCACCAAAATATACAGTACTGAAATGAAAAGAAAAACAATATTACCTTGTTGTCATCTATGAGTTTATTTCTTCTGAAAGAAACTAACATGCACACTATTAGCGTGTTGATTTACCAAGGTATGCGTAATGGAAGTGTGTTTACACCGCCGCGCTGTAGACGGTGTTCATATCATTCACTCAGATTCTCAACACGGATTCCCGGAACAAAGGTTGCTGCAGACTCCTGCAAAAGAAGACTCTTCACAGTTGAACACACTCTCCTTTAACATTCCCCACAAGCAGGCATCAGGTGCTACAAGATCAGAGGAATAAGACGGGTGTGGGAAGGAATTGTTCTGCCAACCTTTTTTTAAACTCGGTCTTCATTCACGATTACTTCCGTATGAGCGGAAATATTACTCATCTATGAGTATGTTTTTCTTCAGTCAAGGGACTCGTTTCCAGCAACAGATAAACAACACAACTTCCTTTTCACTGCTGCCAAGGCATGTCTGCAGCTTTGCCCCATTGACAAACGCAAATCCAAGATGTGCGAGTTTGAGTACTGTATATTTCGCTGCATACCGTATTATACAATCCAAACCATAATGATTGATGATGGCTGCAGTTGTTTCTGTTTTGTTGGGAGAAGATAGTTATGGCGTGTCGTTTTGCTTTTGATGCAGGATCCTGTCTTGTTTAATGGAGCATCTTTACACTGATAAGATGGTGGAAGACTGTGAGCACAGGTTGCTTGAGCTGCAGTACTTCATCTCCAGAGACTGGAAGTGAGTGACCATTAATATGTAGCAATAAAGGTTTCAACTGTCACTGGTTTCGTCTGATTCGTTACTAGTTTGACCTGAAGAATGGGCCGGTCTGTGCACGCCTGCATATGTTTTTCCTACTATGCATTCATTTATTTACAATATCCTTAATTCATATTAATATTTTGTCCCTTGCAGGCTGGACCCCATCCTCTACAGGAAGTGTCAAAATGATGCAGCACGTATTTGCCACACTCATGGCTGGAACGAGACGAGTGAGTTCATGCCCCCAGGCGCTGTCTTTTCCTGTCTGTACCGTCATGCCTATCGCACCGAGGAGCAGGGGCGACGGGTAAGGGTGCCTTTTACAACACACATGCATACCCATTACCAGACCCAGCTCACAATCCAAGTTAACTCTAACTTAACTCTGGATTCAATACATGTTAGAAACAAATGAGGCATGAGACATGGTCAGATATCCCCTTTAAGTAGGTTTGCTATGGCCAGGAGTTGAGTTCTGAAGTTTTGACTGCTGGCTGTAGCTGAGATAGAGATTTTTTTTTTCTTTTCTTTTTTGTTTTTTAAAACCTTCTCCAAGCCTAACTTTAAATTTAAACTACAGGATCTCAATGACGGCAACATTTCTTATACTGTAAGTACTGTATTCTTGTTGCGGGTGCTCACAAGGACAGCGAATTATGCATGCATTTTAAACAGATGAAAGGGTCATAGTGAAGTAATATAACATTTTCAGTCTTTGTAGAATTGAAATATCCAGATCAAAAGATGAAAAATATTCTCTCTTTACATCGTATAGCTTTGTTAATTTTTCGTGATATTAGTCTGAGGAGCTGAGACACTACACAATGTGTAGTAGCATTCATTTCACAAAGACTGAAAAACTTTTTAAATTCTAAGTTTTAATTTGCCAATGATTTTGGTTGGTGTGGTAAGTGGGATCCTTCAGCCAAATCGATTATTTAACCATATGGGGCTCATTTTGGTCTGGGTGAGTTATTGTGATTGTGCATATCTCTCTTATTTTTATGTTATAAAGAGAGTATGTGTACATTTTGTCCTTAACAAGTTTACACAGTGTGTATTTATTTGTTCTGAATGAGTATTAGCCCTTAAATATTGTTTATCTATAGTTATCTCGTGACTGTAAGACGGAAGTGCAACGCATTCTTCATCAGAGGGCTTTGGATGTAAAACTGGACCCAGACCTGCAGAGACGGTGTATGACCGATCTGGGCAAGTGGTGCAGTGAGAAAACTGATCCTGGACAGGTTAGTAACACTTGGATCAAAAAAGGCTAAGACAATTACCTGGGTCAAATTGTATTATGCACCATCTTTGAAATTGCACAGCATGATAATTAATACCGTCCCATCCAAAAGTATTGGAACCTTTTTTCTTTTTCTCTCCTCCCTCCTTATTCACTGTAGACATTTATGAATATGAGATAATTACATTTGAGATGATTAGATGATTGATGAGAATTTCAGCTTGAATTTAATGACATCTGCTTTTTGAACATGATACTGTTTCTTGTTGTCCAAGTATGCTCTGTTTGATTGTTTAATCAATTAATATTTGTGAGTAGGCACTCTTGGTTTAAACCATGGGTTTTATCAACCTACAGAAGGATGATGACCAGAGAGCTACCTATGGGAGAAAAGCAAACTGTTTAAGTCGAGAAAAAGAATGAAAATCCATCAGGGACATTTTTTATTAATATTGTTTTTCCCTTATTTAAAATCTTTTTTTGTTGTTTTTTCACTCTGTCATTCTGTTTGGCAGTGCACTGAAAGCAACCTTGCATAACTAACAGTTTGTATTTAAAATAAAGTGAACTGATAGTTTAACAATGGTTTTGTTTACTCTGCACTGGATCAGTTTATACATACAGTAGTGTAGCTCACTTTAAACAGTAGCTCTGTTTAAAGAGTCATTTAGACTGTTTGAGGAATATTGTTGGCACTTTGCTGCATACATGGTTGTTCCTTTACATCTTTAGTCAACTAGTGCTAGAAATTAAGAGAAATAAAGCACAGATTTAAAGCAGTCATAACTGATGCAAGTGCATAACCCAGTGCAAGGGTTGTTTCCTCAGTGCTCTCACTCACCTTCTTACCCCTGCCCTGTCTTTTAATATTGTAACCAAGAAAAGAAATGTCAGTTTGAATCTGAATCAGTTTCTTTGTCGCTGCATCTCATACTTTCTTTGTTTTCTTGTGAAATGAGGAGGAGAAGAGTCATGAGGAACACGTGTAAAACACGCCTGGTTTGGCAACTGGAGGTTAAAAATAAAAAAAATTAATAAAGGTGTGGCGTAGTGGTAAAAGCGCTCGCCCTATCATCTGGAGATCGCTAGTTCGAATCCCGGGTGGTGCTGTAACCTCTCGCAGCCGGAGGTCTAGAGAGAGCTGATTGGCTGAGCTCTCTCAGAGGGGAGGGATGAGAGGTACATAGTGTTCCCACATTAATCACGGCTCTACAGCCAGTCAGGGGCGTCTGTGAACTCGCGCAACGGAAGGAGCGGATAGCGCTGTCCTCCTAGTGTGTTACACTGCCCCCAACGGTGCGCGAGCGAGCAGTTCGAAAAGACGCGGTCGGCTGGCGTCACGTGGTTCGGAGGAAACACGTGATAGTCTTCGGCCCTCCCGGCTGAGTGGTAGTAGTAGCCTTAATGTGGGAGCCCCCTAATGACGGGGAGGAATTGGACACGACTAAATTAGGGAGAAAATCGGGGGTCAGTGGGTTAATCTGGCGTTATTCATCCTTCTGTAGGTTGAGTATGTTTTTTGGTGAACGGCAGCAAGTGTTTAATGTAATAATCCTATACATCATGTTACTGCATAGTGCATTATTATTTTGTGTGTCTCCATATTTGTTGCAGGAGTTGGAGTGTCTACAGGATCATTTAGATGATCTAGACACTAAATGTCGTGATGTAGTTGGTAACCTGACAGAGCTGGAGTCTGAAGTAAGAAATCTCCTCTCCTTCCTCATCTACTTTTGCATTCTGTTAAATATTTTCTTTATTATTGCATTACTAACTACTTCAGCTGTGATCTACTTCTTTGTATGTTTGTGGTTAACATAAATCTTTATAATATTTACATGTTTCATGCAACATAAATGTTTTTCTTTTAAGGATGTTCAGATTGAAGCTCTTTTAATCCGAGCCTGTGAACCTGTCATCCAGTCACACTGCCATGTAAGTCTGATTGTCCGATTAGTGATTAACCACACAAAATCCTCAAACAAAACAACTCATCCACACAATATCCTGTATACAATGCACAACCTCTTTTCTTTCTGTTCTTTTCCATTTGTGGATCCCTCTCTCTCTTTTTGTGGGTAATTTGTCTGTCAGGAGGTGGCAGATAATCAAATCGATACTGGAGATCTGATGGAGTGTCTTGTGCTCAATAAACACCAGAAGGAGATGAACGAAAAATGTGCCGTTGGAGTCACTCACTTTCAACTGGTAAAGGACCTTTGAAACACCTAACCCTTAGTTTTGTGTCTAGCTACGTAACCATAATTTATGCAGATTAATGTAAGGAACATGTAACAATTAAATAATACCCCCGATTTTTCAAATTGCTGTTTTAAGTTATTTATTATCATTGTTATTATTAATAATAATGTTTTTATGTTTATTATAATGATTTTTATGGTGGTGGGGGAGGCAAACAATCTACATATTTTTTTTAATGTAAAATATATAGTACTGTGCAAACATCTTGGCCTCCCCATAATTTCGTCCCTATTTTTGCTTCCTTTCAGTTCTTGTGGAATAGGCTTCCCTTTTTTATTTTTTTGTGGCTCTTATTGGCAGTCCAGTCTCTGTACTTGATCAGATTCATACACGCATGAATCGTACAAGCATTAAAAAAAAATTAACTTTGAGAGGGGGAATGAGGTTGCTGCTGAGATCTATCTTGAGGCATTTTGTACCCTGTCGCAGTAAAACATTGTTATTGTTGTTTTTTTTTCTTTAATTTCATTCAGTTCATTATGAAGACATGAGGTGTGGCTCAACGATTTGAAATAAAGTTTCCACTTAATTTAGCTTCCATTTAATTGGAGATGGATAGCATTTAGCATTTTAGGTGGGTGACTAATAAGACTGTACTGTGCCACTAGGATAACCGCTACTGCTCTTTATACTAGTACGTACTGTCGGATAGGTTTTTTTTTCTTTTGCACCTCCCTTAACAGCAAGAGTTATTTTGTTTGAGTATTGCTCTTTATCAGTAGTTCGTTTCTTTTTGTATGATAAACTACACACAAGTCTCTCTAACGACAGATAAACACCTTTCGAAATGCTGTGTGTGTAAGCACAACCACACCTCTTGCACAAAGACTGATGGTCCTACACTCACAGCATTAATATTAATTATACTTAATTGTATTTAGTGTACAGTGGTTTGTGTTTTACACATTTATAATCAGTTCCTGTTTTAAGGAGGCATCCCTATTTCCTCTTTGCTCACTGCTGTTCTTTTCTTCCACTTCAGATCCAAATGAAAGACTTTCGCTTTTCTTACAAGTTCAAGATGGCCTGCAAGGAGGATGTTCTCAAACTCTGCCCTAACATCAAAAAGAAGTGCGTGTAGAGCTAATAAACACTCACTAATTCAGGTTTAAAACTGAGTTCCCTGTTAATGCAGTTGTTTTCTATGCTTTGATTTATTTAGCTCTTTTTTTTTTTTTTCTTGGCTAGTTAACCCAGATTGTAGGGTCGAAAAAAAAATCACTCATGGAATAAACCTGTTTGTGTGCAGGGTGGATGTTGTCATCTGTCTGAGCACCATGGTCAGGAACGATACGTTGCAGGAGGTGAAAGACCAGCGCGTTTCCATGAAGTGCCGAAGACAGCTCAGAGTGGAGGAACTGGAGATGGTTGGTTAAATCTCAAAATCAGAATGTCGTAAAAGTTTATCCAGAAACTACGTTGTTACGTATAGAGTAGGAGACGTTCTGCTGAATCTAGGTGAACTGCTATGTTTTACACTCATTGTCCGTAGTTACCGTAGAGTGTTATAGTTATGTACTATATTATGTACACTGTGTTCCAGTCCGAAGATATCCGCCTGGACCCAGATCTGTACGAAAACTGCAAGCAGGACATTAAGGATCACTGTCAGAACGTGGTGTTCGGCAATGCTCAGGTCTGTCTTTCTGAAATAACCCAGATTATTTGTCACAAGCGCTAGAGTTCAGTAGGGGCAAAAAATAACTCCTTTAGATAGATCATGCTAACAAGGAACATGAGGTTCCTTGTTATTATTTATCAAAATTTTTATTTTTTGGGAGGGGGTGAAATTTGAATTAATAGAAGCACAACACATTTATATTGTGGATAAAGTGTTACAGTACACCTTTACATTATATTTATATACTCTAGATATTACAATACATTTTACAATGAAACCTTGGATTATGAGCATAATTTGTTTCGGAAGTGGGCTTGTATTCCAAAACACTCGTAAACCAAATCATCATTTCCCATAAGAAATAATGAAAACTCAAATTATTTGTTCCACAGTCCCAAAAAATAAATACATAAAAATAATACAATCAGTATAAAATGAAAATAAAACAAATTAATCTGCACTTTAGCTTTAAAAATAAAAGTACAAATAAATCCTGACAGATAAGTGTTTCCATTGGGGGGGGGGGGTGTGTGTGTGTGTGTGTGTGTGTGTGGAATTAGCCCCTTCACTCGCCTCGTTTTACACAGTAAAACACTCCTCCTCCCTCTCCCTACCTCACTTTTTAAGATTCACAACAAACACACAAACAACGGAAACTGAGACTGGCATGAGCGTATATTAACGGACTCACTTTTTAAGTTTCACAATAAACACAGCGGAAACACCGGTTTAACAGAAAAGAAGCGAGACTGGCGTGAGCGCATACTAATAGAATCACTCAAGTTTCACAACAAACGGGGACACACAAACACGGAAACACAGTTTTGACAGGGAAAAAAGAAATCTCTCTGACCTGGTGTGAGCGCATACTAAGGGAATCACTGCTGTAAAGTAAAAAAAAAACAAATGAACCAGCACCTTACCTTTTAAAAAGAATCGTGACAGAGCAGAGTTTTCTGTGTGGTTCTGAGGGGGTGAAAAGGCGAGAGAGCGTCTGTGCGCGTGCGTGTGTGTCGGTGTCAAATTGCGAGCGCACACTCATAAGAGACGAGCATAGTTTCTGTGTGTTTGCGAAGCCGAGGGGGGTCGGTATCAAAATAATAGTCAAAAAAAGTCGCATGCGTGATAAATGTTACTCGGCGCTCGTAAACTAATACTTGCTCGGTTTCCGAATAAAAAATTATTAAACATTTTTGCTCGGTTTGCGGAACACTCGTAAACCACTGTACTCGCAATCCGAGGTTCCACTGTAATAGCGTTCCGTTCATTTCCTGTATAATGTGCTTGCTTTAATGCGTGCAGGTGATTGAGTGTCTGAAGGACAGTAAAAAGCATCTGACCCAGCGGTGTCACCAGAAGATCTTCAAACTGCAGGAGACCGAGATGATCGACCCTGAACTCGACTTTCAGCTCATGAGAGTGTGCAAGCAGATGATCAGGGTGAGTGATCATAAAAATACTATTTTCTTTTGTAGCTTGCACTGAATAATCACATTTTGAACTTGTGTGTGTGAATGTAGTTTGTATACTCGGTCTAGCATAACATGCTCTTTGGTCTTGCAGCGTTTCTGTTCCGAAGCCGATGCTAAGAGCATGTTCCAGTGCCTGAAACAAAACAAGAATAGTGAACTCATGGACCCTAAATGCAAGCAGTTGATAACCAAGAGGCAGATCACCCAGAACACGGGTATAGTCGGACTCATCTACTTGTACACCATGCTTTGATGATTCTTAGTCATTCATGTCAAAAACTTGGCTTAGAGAAAGGGAGTGCTGTTTTTTTTTTTAGTTATGACTATGATTCTGGATATATATTTTTTTTCCTTTTCTTTCGACGTCTAGATTTCAGACTGAACCCAGTGCTGAGGAAGGCCTGTAAGCCTGACATTCCTAAATTCTGCCAGAACATTCTGAACAAAGCGAAAGATGACATCGAGTTAGAAGGCCAGGTCATCTCCTGCCTCAAATTAAAATATGCTGACCAGGTATAGGGCACTCGACTCTGCTCTTTACTCTACTCGATACATTGTGGTTGACTTGTGACTCCATTTTTGTGTGTGTGTGTGTGTGTGCGTGTGCGCGCGCAGCGTCTCTCCCCAGACTGTGAGGACCAGATCAGGGTCATTCTGCAGGAGTCTGCCTTGGACTACAGACTGGATCCTCAGTTACAGTTGCAGTGCACTGAGGAGGTCAGTTACTCCTTCAGCTTTCTCCATGCTTCACAATAATTACACGTAGTTAGTGTTGTGTATGTGAGGAATAACGTCGCATATCTGTCACAGATCCCGCGGCTTTGTGCAGAGGAAGTAGCAGCCCAGGAACAGACCGGTCAGGTGGAAGAATGTCTCAAAGTGAATCTGCTCAAACTTAAAAATGAGGGCTGCAAAAAGGTGCCTCACCTACGTGTCCTACCATTTTTAATTGTCTAAAATTCTCCCCAACTATGTATTCCAATTTTAATTCATGTGGGGTGTGCGCAGGAAGTACTGAACATCCTCAAGGAGAGTAAGGCAGACATTTTTGTGGATCCAGTCTTGCACACGGCATGCGCACTTGACCTTAAGCATCAGTGCGCTGCCATTCCACCTGGCAGAGGAAGACGTGAGTACTTGTGTGAGTCTGTATGATGGGTCCTGAAGGGATTTCGGAGGATATTAACTTCTCTGTGTACTTTCTCAGAGATGTCTTGTCTGATGGAGGCTCTTGATGATAAGAGAGTGAGACTCCAGCCTGAGTGTAAGAAGAGACTGCAAGATCGCTTGGAGATGTGGCGCTACGCTGCCAAGGTATCACATGTAGAGATGAGCGAATCCGGGTCAATAACTCGATCTTTTATATGACTCATAAATCACAAATCCGATCTTTATATGACTCACAAATCACGAATACTTCTCTTCATTTACTCGGATCAGTTGAATCCTAAGGAGGACCATGGCAAAATCAGGCAGAATCCGTTTCACAATGATGTGACAAACCGCAGCTGTTTCACTTTTACAATATTGTGTGATTAGACGTAGTACTCTATAATCAGATTGCATTAACACCAAACATATTTGTTACATGTTGATGTGATGTAGATGTGTATTATGAAAAACGGCTCTAACATTTGTATCGCATCAAACACAACACATCACCAGAACTGTATTTCTAACAGTGTGATGCTTTAGCTCAATGTATACAATGTACTGTATATCAATGTGAATGACAATGAGTTTTTAACCCATAAAAATCAAATTACCCCTGATATATTAATTATTTTATTAATTCGTTATATATTTGTTGTTGTCTAAACTTATTTCTATGTGCATTTGTCTTTAAAATAAATATTTCAGGATTCTGTCATTCAGAAACAAAAAAGACTCAAAATACTGTACGTGTTCTAGCTGATTTATCTAAACTAAAGATTCAGCGGATCTGTCATCAGACTCGTAGCGCGGAGTGAAACAGGCGGATCTGAGGGACTCTGTGTATTCATGAGTCCAAGGATTTGGTGGATACTAGGGATTTAGTGTGCACCCTCTAGTGGAGAGAACATAGAAAAATACACTCAAAGGACTCAAGATTCAGGAGGAATCCTATCTGTTAAAGGATCAGAGTTTCACATCTCTAATCACATACCCACATGTATACATCTTTATATAGTATGCGCCAAAATGTACAGTACTGAAGGAAAAAGACAAACAATAGTGTGTTGATTTACTGCGGTATGCGTAATGTCAGTGTTTGAAGTGTGTGCACCGCCTCGCTGTAGACAGTGTTCATATTGTCCATGCAGATTCTCAAGCATACCCTGGTTTGCTGCAGACTCCTGCAAAAGGAGACGATGTACTGTGTCACGTAATGGTGACACAGTACACTACAATAGACAGTGTAGCTGTGTTACTTGGTGCCGTCTTATTAAACCTCTCTCTGAATTGTTCTGCCACCTTTTTAAACTGTCCCCTTTTCTCGACCACTTCCATATGAGTGTAAGTAATACTCAGTTATTAAAACTTTCCTCTGTCGAGAGACCCATTTCCAATAATTGCACAACACATCTTCCTTTTTACTACTGGAAGCGAGTGCAGGTGGAGCTTCTTCCCCTGTCAACAAACGCAAATTTGCGATCGAGATGCGCTTGTTTCAGTACTGTATATTTGGGCTCGTACCGTGTATATGTATGATAGAACATTAAAGCATTTTTTTCAAGGCTTACCTAAAATAAACCAAATACAGATAGTAAACTTTTAAGAGTTGGTATTGTGCACGTTTACTTTTATTGTCACTGTTTATTATAACTATAATAATAATAATATTATTATTAACATTTTCTCAATCATCACTATACAAGTGACTTCCTTTCTTGTTGACATTTTTGCTTCCTGCCTCCAGGTGGCACCAGCGGAAGGCTTCTCAGACTTGGCCGGTCAGGTCCTTTCTTCTCCTGCTAAGAACTATATCCTGAGCATGCTGGCAATGTGTGTGGTGTTGCTGTTTTTCATGGGGCTGCTGTGCGGCCGCATCACCAAGCGCGTCACGCAGGAGCTGAAGGACAGGTAAAGAGGGTTGCCTGGGGCAGGAGGATGGGGGAGATCCAGTGTCCTCCCTTCCTCCTTCCCCATCCCACAAAAGAGGGGTGGAGAAGTCAGCAGTGCTCCTCTCTGTCCCTCACTCACCCCGGGCCCTGGCTATGGCACGGTGAAGAGGATGAGCTGAGACTGTGCAGAAATTCTTGCTACTGGCAGCGGGCATGTTGGGACCTGATTTTATCCTCTTTGCACCGTCCATGTTTTCTAACTGGGGTACTCCTGCATTGTCCTCTGCTTCTCTGTGACTGGACCTGCCTGCTGTGGACATTTGGGCCGTGTGTGTGCGTCTGCGTATTCTAAGTTTGGTGTGTCAGCATCTTTGTAATATCCTTTCTCCCCTTTCAGCTTTCTCCATGTACCTGAAGCTCCTGTTGCAGTTTTCTTCTTCATTTTCAATTCATGTATTTATTGTTGATGCTTTTGTTGTATTGGATGTTGTGATAGGAGTTTTTACGTATGCTTGGGCTTTGTTGTGCTCATTTGCTCCCCTGTGGTCTACTGAGGCGATGAGGCAGAGGCAGCAGGTTCTCACTACTAAATTACAGACATATTGTGTGGTTGTGGGTGGTTGCCATACATTTCAGTTACGCATGGTGACTAGTATATTTGTGGTATTAGGTTTGTGTGTGCACTAGGGTTACGCAGGTCTGATAACGTTTTTTATTTTTATTATGTTAACTGATATTTTAATTTCATTAGCATCGACATAGGTTGTTCCTTTCAGTAAAGTCACGGCTGAGATTTTTTTTTCTTCCCCTCTCTGCTTAGTTGCAGAACATCTAATGGGAGGATAACACCATTTGCTTTGTAGTCTTATTTACAAATAACATGGTTGAAGTTGATGTAGTAAGCATACTACTAAATAGGGCCTTTTGTGATTTAACGAAGGGTTTTAAAAAACATTGGAGTGTGTGTGTGTGTGTGTGTGTGTGTGTGTGTGTGTGTGTGTGTGTGTGTGTGTGTGTGTGAGAGAGAGAGTAAAATGAGTGAATGATTTCCTGTGAAGGTGAATGAAAAGTTCAAGAATTAAATATCTATGTCTATAGGTTTACTTATTTGCATTAAAAGGGTTTAAGATTTATTTTTTTCTACAGAGGGATGATTGTGTCAGCGATCACAGTTTTGGGTTGTTGATGATGGATAAAGGCATCCGATCCACTGGTTGTCAGACACACTGTACTCTTCAGATACTAATCGGCCATTGAACATTAAAGGAAGAGCTTTTCCTGTCTGAGCCAGAAGAACACAGGATCCAGGGGCTATAAAAGAACTTTTAAGACGAGGCTTAGGATGCTTATAATCATTTAAAGAATTCTGAATATTACATTGACAAGGTTAATGACCTTCATCGAAACACTTTTTTTTTTTTTTTTCCTTTCTTCTTCCGACTGGGATGCTTGCTAAATATTTCATAGTGGCCTCAGAGGGATGTCAAGGCACTCATGGAGCTCAGGCAAGGCAAAGATGTGGTTCCTACATGGCAATGTGATTGGGTCTTTCCACTGCACTGCAGAGGAAGACACCAGTGTGATAGAGTAGTATGTGCACAAGTTAGTCACTTCCTGTGCTTGGATTTCTTCCGAGTTTACCTTGTTAGATGTTCAACACCTGTAGAGGTGTGCTGGTGACTGGGAAGTCTTACAGTGCCATACATAAAGACTGCTAATAGCATTATTTCATACTTTTTCAAGGCACATGGTTTTGTCTGAGCTTGCTTATCTGTGTATTAATTAACTGTTTTGACGGCCTTAATTTATTGTAATTTTAAGGTTTGGGGTTTGGGGTGTTAGCCGTATGCCTCAGTGTGTAGTAGTGGGACTTGTACTCTGCTACAAGGGTAAGAGTAATAATCTTTTTTTTTTTTCTTTTTTCTTTTTTTTTTTATACTTGCTGAAATTGTTTAATTCATCCAGTCAAGTGTGTGTTTTTAAACCGTCACCACCTGCACAACTGAGAAAATCCCTTTTTAAAAATCATGCCCCTTACACCATTTTCTCTTGCATGCGTTCCCATAATCATCTGCCGTCCTTCTCAAATTACTCAGCCTGTTGTTTCCTGTGCAAGTATCTTAGTATAACGAACCTTTTGACAGCTTGTTGGTAATTGAATCTGCAACGTTGTTAAAAACATTTTAGGGTTTTGTCCCCAAATATCTATACCTGTCAACACTCCTAATGTCTTTATGGGGGGAACGGCTGTTTGAGCAAAAAGAGCTTTACTATGGTCTGCGTTCACCCGTGTCTGTTTTTTCAGTGTCATACGTTAACTTTTTTTTTTTTTTTTGTATAAATCATAACAAATCATGTTGCAATGCCATGGGGAAAAATAAAATATTGTCCATGTATGTATTTAGCTGTGGTTTTACAAAGTGGTCTCTGCTTCAATTTTGTGATTTTTTTTTTTTCCCTTTTCTTTCTTTCTTATAGAAATTGTGACAGTCTTGTACAGTTACACAATTGTTCTCACAAGAAGCAGATGGAGCCACGCTTCCCCCAGCTTCACTGGTAATGAGAATATTGGTTTAGGAAAATTGCCATGGTGTTGAGCAGGATTTTCCTCAAAGCTTACTGATTTGAATCAATTCTTCTCCATTCTAGCAATTTCCTCTAAAATTCCTTTTATGTTTTAGTTTTTTTTTTTTTTTTTTTTTGTTTTCAAACAGCAATTGTAAGGACTGGCCCACAGAAAATGTTCAGCTTCCCATGTCACATCTCTTCAGTATTAACTTATGTTGGCTTGAGCTCATGGCTTGCATTCACCTTCACTTTTAGTCTGGCTAGAAAAAATCAGCAGTGTCTGTGCTGAGATGCAGTCACGCCTCTCAGCCAGCCCAGAAATCATGGGCATTTTAGGTGGACCATTCCTTAAAAATGTTGCCAATGATTAAGCAAGTGAATGTAGCACTGAAAAGATTTCCTCATATTTGCTTGATTTCCTCCAGCTTTCAGACAGGAAATAATGTGAAGTCATATTGTAAGTGCTCACTGTCTGCTCTATGTGACCTTTCTCCAAGTAAACACAGTAATTAAAAATACGGCTGAAAAGGTAACGACACATTTTGTTTTTACCCCCCCCGCCCTTCATTGTACAAACTGATTTAAAAGTATTCCCCTCAGATCTGATTTTGTCATGTAATATACATATATAAAAATTGTCTTTATTGGTTTTTGTTATGTACAAAGTGATTTGGAAAATTGTTAATAAAATCAATTTGCTGGTTTGTATTTTGATCTCAATTTTAAACCCATTCAGAAAAAAGAATGACAATGCTTTAGCTACATTAAACAAAGAAGGTAAATGAAACCTTCTCTCTTTTGGAGACAAAATATGACAATTGTGTTGCTTAATTTTGAAGCTTTATTTATTTCTTTTTTTTATGTATAATGGTAGGCTTATCTTGTTGCCTTTTTTTTAATTTTTTTATTTTTAGATACTGTGTGTGAGACAGAGCAAGCGTGTGAAAGGCGACTTCTTTATGTTTGAATGCTTTTTATAGGTATATGATGTGCACTGAGAGAGGTCTGTAAGGTCCTGCCTTGGCATTCTGGCATCAGGGTGAAACATTCTTTGTGGGAATGCTTTTCAGTCAGTCAGTGGAGAACAGTCCTTTTGCTTCTGGAGTGTGTGTGTGATTTTGATTTGTGATGGTCTCGAATCATGAGCAGGCTTTTGCCTTGGCAAAGGCAATGATAAAAATATTGAAAGATGCCCCCAAGCTTCAGTGTGAATGTTTAAGCAGAAATATCAGCTATTGTTGAAAACACCTTAAAAAATATATAGAAGTTTAAAAAAGTTTACATTTAAATGTAGATTTAAATTACACACTATATTATGAAATAAGTCACATTAAATATATAAAAGGCTGTAAAAACAAAATAATGCTTAATAGCTTTAATACATTTTTGATTTGCCTATCTGCAAATCTGTTGCACTTTATTTCAGTTAAGGCATGATCTTCATTCTCCAGTCTGTTGGCTCGTCACTTTTAGAAGCTGTATGGAGACACGAAGAGTGTAACTTTTGTTAGATATCGTCCCAGCAGTGTTCTCCTCTCCAACTCGCTCATCTCCACTTCAGCCTCCAGTATGGCAGGGCCTTGCACCGGCTCCACCAGCAGCAGCTCGCCGCTCTGTCTGCTTGCACGCTGAACAGTGAAATGCCTTTCCCCTCGATTTCCCAGCAGTGCGAAACGTAGTGTGTTTCCTAGTACTCGGGCCGCGGATACCCGGAACAGAACACGGGGCGTGCTCATGTTCGACACCACTGACATGAAGTGAAAGCTGATAGAGACCGGAGCCTGGAGACAAGCTTTGTTCCTCTGGACGCATGGGTTACGCTCACATTGCCTGTAACAGAGACACTGGATGTTCAGAGTTTCAAAATGTTACATATATTCTACGCTTCATGTCAGGTTTGTCAACCGGATGTATCAAATGTGTGTGTTTAATCCATTTCTCATTTTTCCAATCTGTGCTGTATTACTTCTAAACGCTGCATATTTTATTAAAAACATCACTCTCATGGGGTGTACACTCACAAGAACTACTGGAATTTGGAAAAGCCAAATTGGGAAAGAACCCCACCAGGAAAGGGGAGGATATGCGATCTCCACACACACGCAGGTGGATTTGAGTTGGGAGGTCAATCAAAATACAATTTGTATACTTACAAAAGTGAGGTCTTGATGTAGGAAGCATTGCGGAAGCGAGGGCATTCAACTACCATGCATCTGTAACCTCCGAAAGTGTTCACGCACACCTGCTCTTTGGTACAGTTGTGAGTTCCTCTCTCACACTCATTAACATCTGCATTGAAAATGGTGGACAGTTTAGCAAATTGTTTCTCCTTTAAGTTTTACTAACTGGCCAATAAAACATCATGAACGTGTGGATGGCATAAAAGGTTCCTCTTTAATCCTTTGTGAATTCTTTCGAAAAACAGCAAAATGGAAACGTTCGAGCAAAGACCTTAAAGAGGGTTGAGCTTAATTGGTTAGAAAGAATCTCATTATCATCATAGAAACTGCACTTTGCCTCTGAGACAGAAATGGGTCCTAAAAGTACAATTAAATACAGCTCTAAAGAAAATGCTGACTGAATCTTCATGTCCTCATTAAACTATGTAATCTTTAAGATGCTTTTCCTTCCTTCCTTTTCATCTCTGGTAAATAAGAACGAGGTGTCTGTTTCAGTCAAGTTGGACACTGACCCTGACAGCTCCTGTTGTCTTTGTTGACGCTGTAGCCAGTGGGACATTGGCAGTAGTAGCTCCCAGCCGTGTTGATACACGTGTGCATGCATAGACGACCAGTTTGGGTCATACGGAAAAGCTCACATTCATCAATGTCTAAAAAAAAAAAAAAAAGTTTTAACTATAGATTCCATACAACCACATTACAATTATTCAAATCAGCATCTCTCTCCAGAGTGAATAATCTGATTCCTTTCTTATCCAAATCAACATGATCAAACAGACAGGAAATCATAGTCCAGATTAATTCTGTTCAAGTGAGAGCCCAGTATTTACCTGGTTGGAGATGTTACCTGTACACATGCCTCTGTCCTGGCTGGAGATGCTGTAGCCTTGCTCACATGTACACTGCATGGAGCCTTCGAGCTCGATGCAGTGAGAGCGACGGATATAGGCTGAGGCTGGAGGTGGAGATGGTGAGGTAGATGTGGGCATGGAGGAGGTAGCGATATTGTGTGTTCCAGCATCTACTACTGAACATAGCACAGGATAGATCATCATTCAAAGTACATGTGTGACATAGAGGAAACATAGAATTACATATTTAATAGATTTTAAACAAGTATACTGAATTAAATGAATGAGCCATTGTTTTCAACCAAATCTCTATCTACCGTGTCTGTAGAGTATGTGCTTTTTCCACAGAAAATAATTTCAACATGTTTCCAATCCATTCACATCCAAATGCTCTTGGAGGCCCTTGAGCAGATGTTGAACTTATGTGAAGCATTTACAGTTTTTCGTAACTATCTCATATTAAGACAAGTCTATTGGCACATCTCCTGTACAGTCCTGACCTCACTTTTAACCATTTCCACATGTTTGAGCCATTAAAGGAGTTCCTTGGAGGCCAGTGTTTCAAACTTTCTACCTTGATGGTATCCAAGCACTTGTGAAACCCTGGGATAAGTGCATTAGTGTAGCACGGGCTTATATATAGAAATAAATGGAGTTTTTACTCTTATAATTATTTCAAAAGTCTCGGTTTGAGTTGAACATCCCTGGTATTTTCAACATTTCATTACTGAGCAGTACAGTGAAAATAATTGTGTTGTCTTGCGCTTTCAGTTAAAACTAATGTTATTAAAGCGTAACCACAAATTCTTCTCTTTGAAAAGTCAGCTCCATCACAAATACCTTTCAGTGAAGAATTCATAAAAACAATGTTTCTCATAAATAATTATCTGCTTGAGCGACTGCTCGTGGACTGCGATTATAAGCACATTTCAAGCCAACAGGCTTTTGCTTCTTTTTTCATTACAGAAAAAAACATTGATTGTTTTTGTTCTACAGATGTGGTAACTAGAGATGGGGTTTTTAAATTCTGGATTATCATTTAATAAATACTCTTGCAGGTTGGCTCTCCTCCACTCCAGCTGAGGGAATCCAGACACTCCCTAGTCTCTGGCCCTGACAGCTGGAAACCAGAGTTACAGAGGAAGTGAACCTCATGGCCCACTTTGAACACTTGGCCCAGCATCCTTCCATTGGCTGGCGGGTTCGGAGGCAGACACATAGCTTTTGGGTAAAGGACGACATGAAAGTTTAGGCTGAGCCGTGATAAGGGGAAAAATAACAGGTTTATGCACACAATACTTAGATCAAGTTTCATTGTCAGAGACTGGTCTGCCTTCTAATGCCTTAGACTGTTGTCCCTCTACCAAAACCATTAATGGTTTTTAAGTGTGCAACTATATAACTGTGTTCCTTTTCAGAAAAGTAAATATCTGATAATCCTAAAACTCTTAATCAAAGAGCTCTTTATGGTTATTAAGTGTACTGTATTTGTTTTGCTGAGTTAATTGTTCTTCATGATCCTGTCTTGGTCTCACAGAGAGAAATCTGAAGATCTCTGTGTACAATAGTCTGTTTTCTTTTCAGGAAAGATTTCATATAAAAAAAAATCTAGAAATGTTTGGCATCCAAAGAATCCCTGAGTTGCCACTTTTTATTCGCAGTTATGTGATATTGTGTAACTGTATACAGTGCTGTGTCTGCTGCTGTACTCACATGTGCCGTTCTTGCCCGTGTTATTGCTGCTGTGTTTGACTGTGCCGTTGTGCATCAGGTTAAGTTTCTTGCGCAGGCTGCGTACACTCTGTAAGAAGGAGGTCTCGTGCGCTGAGAGCAGCTTATGGACGTATTGTAGAGTGCTCTGGACCTCCTGCCTGCTCATACACTCCTGTAGAGTTGCGGTCATGGAGTTAATGGTGTTTATTTAAGAGAAAACCAGTGCCTTCTGGATGGTTTTGACTGCAGTACACTGACCAAATATAGTACATGAAAACAGTGTTCCATTTAAAAATAATTCATATGATTTATGATTGAAACAAAAAAGTGAGCCAAGTGATTCAGATCCTTCACATCGCATCTACTCTCATACGTGCAAGATTTTCTTAAAAATAATATTATGTATGTATTTAACTATGATGTAAAAAAAATCATAAAAATAGATCAAACTCTCTAGCACTTCCCAAATCAGGGACATTCCTATCAGGTTTACACATCCTAAATCTGCACAATATATGCATGCCAGGGTTTTTTTCCCCCCTCCCTTCAAATTCTTGGTGTGTGTGTGTTTTTTTTCACTGTAAATTCAAAACCAGGGCCAAAAACATCCCAAATGGCAGATAGAAACTCTGCATAGTTTGTTCTCTCACAGTCTTCGAGACAGCTGGAAGGTTAATCATGCTGATCATTGTAAATGATATATATACTGTGTATATAATGCATATACAGTATAAAATGTAAAGATAATGCTAGAATTATTCTATATCAGGCTTACAGAAAAAACAACAACATATGGAAATCGATGTTTTCATTTCATCACTTTCAAACCTGTCCTAAGGTGTATTATTTCACATGCACATTCTGCAATTTTGAAGCTTTTGATATATATTCTTTATATAATCATATGATTTTGTGAATGTGTGAATACAAATAAAAGTTGAACATGGTGTATGATGAAAAAGTTTACAAGTATGAAAACCTCTGTGCAACATCTGTCCATACCTGGTTGTGTTCTGTACATGATGTGGACGTACCTGGCTCTGAGATCCGAGCATCTGGCATGTCATAAAAATGATCACAAATATTCCACTGCTATACATCATAACAGAAAAAGAGAAGAAAAAAAAAACAACAACAATCCAGAACAGGTCGTGTCTATGTGTCAGCTCTCCTTCTTCTTCAGCCTGTCTTTGTGTGTGTATGTGTATGTATGTATATGTGTGTGTGTGTGTGTATGAGGAGTATGTTTAGCCCCTCGCAGCGTTATATTTAACCCACCTTCAGAGGGGGAAAGCCCACCTCAGTGCTCCAGCTCTGTACATCTGGAAAGAGTTCAGGCTGAGTCCAAACCCGCATACCTCCCTACTAAACGCCATGTAGAATTACAAATGCTTCAGTGTTTTTTTTTTTGACTTGCTGTTCGGTAGGGAAGCCTGCGGTTTGGACGCACGCGCACTTCTTTCATCTGGCGAACCGAACACAGGAACGACATGAATTAACTCGTCAGGATGACATACCGCCTCTATCATTAGCGCAGATATGGGCAACATCCTATCTCTAATAAAAGTCATGATTTTTTTTTTTTAATATTACGTTTCTATAGTAAGAAACTGGAAAATTGATAGTTATAATTAGAAAGAGGCAAATTATTGCCTTGTAGTAGCCTAAGGGTGCTTTAATGCTGATTTAAAACGTGGCAGAAAGACAACAGAATAAAAAGGAAATGTTGTAGAAATTAACACATGACAAACAAGTACAAATTGTTAAATAAATAAATACAAGTAACATGTCCAAGTCGTATTTGTGTGTGTTTTTCAGTGTCCACAAGGTGGTGCTAATGTCGCTGCTGTGAAGTCAAAAGGTCTCTAATGCCCCCTAGTGGCTGGATGCGTTATCATTTTAACCCCGCCCACTCTGATGAACACAAGCCAAAGGATTTTATTACATTCTCAGAACTCGTTTTACATTTGGCAGACGCCCTTACCTTAGAGCACTGTGGCAACTTGGTGGTGCTGGGGTTTGAACCTAGGACCCTCCGATCAGTAATCAAACCCCTTAACCAAAAGAGCTACCGGTTCCTATTTTTGTTTTTGGGCATAGTGTTATGTCTTATTTGCAAGGTGAATTGACCTTAATAATAGCTCTTTAGTATTTTTCCTTAAGATAAAAAAAAAAAAAAACTTTTAGGCACAGTGGTTTAGTGTTCAGCACTGTCACCTCACACCTCCTGGTTCCAGGTTCGATTCCCACCTCATGTCTGTGTGCTTGGTGGGTTTCTACCAGCTACTCTGGTTTCCCCACACAGTCCTTAGACATGCAGATTAGGTTCCCAAATTGCCTGTAAGTGTGTGAGTGAGTGTGTGTGCCCTGCGATGGATCCATCCAGGGTGTACCCTGCCTCCTAAGTCTCCTGGGTTAGGCTCCAGGTCCCCCACAGTTTTGGACAGAACATTCAACCCAGCCCTTAAGCTCTGGACAGCTCTGTAGCAAAGACATTTTTTCTTTTGTAAACTGTTGTAAACGGCTCTCAATGGGGAGTTCTTCTTTCAAACATTTTCCCCGGCATTTTGCTGATTTTGATGTTTGAGCTAACTCATAACAACCATACATTCTATAAAACAATAGGAAAATACTGACTGAGCAGGTCCACTGTCTAACCACAGGTGTATCCCACTGTGCATGTTCTGACGCCAAGGTCTCAACTGCATATGCTCTGGCTATATATATATATATATTTTTTTTTAATGCAGTGCAAATTCAGTAAAGGTGGCAACTTCTAACAATTCAACAAAATTTAGACTTCATACCACAGAGTGGTAGTAAATGGCAATATTTCATTTTAAATACGCTTACACACTCACTGAGCTAGACCCAGTAACTTTACTAGCATGGTTGCCAAGCATATCCAGTGTGGAGGGTTCAATTCCTGCCTTGGGTTTGTGTGCAGGGAGTTTGCATGTTTTCCTCTTGCTTGGCAGGTTTCGTCCGTGTGCTCCGGTTTCCTCCCACAGTAGCATGCATTTTCCTCTGCAGTGTCTTTTGAGCGAAATGTATATGTTTTTCGGATACTAGCATGGCAGGTGATCTATAGGCCAGTAGGTAAAGATCACAGGGAGATCACCCACAGAGCAGTAGAAACAGATACTGTAAATTTCTAACAATTTAGCTTTTATTTCCCAGCATGAAGCAAGTGGTGAAATAACGAGCTCCATCTCACTGTTGTGAATTCCCCCTCCAGCATGGGTGCAAATAGTGGCAAGCACTGTTCTCATGTTACTTATCTCATGTTGTGCTTTTGTCTGGCCAACATCAGTTATTTTGATTCGAGTCTCGTCGTCTCCACTGTCACGTCCTTGATGTTTTCCTGATTGTTTCCAGGTGTTCTGTGCTTAGATCTTGATTAGTTTGTCTATTTATACCCTCCTCCTTACTGCGCCTTAGATTTCATTGCACTTTGTTTTCAAATTCCAAGTGCTTCCTGTGTCTGATTATTTGATTTATGATTTATAACGCTTGAATAATGTTGGCTGCCTTTTCTCTGACCCATGCCTGCAGTATGGATAATAACAGATTTGTTCAATGCTTCCTGCCTCTTATACACGATCCAGCCACCCTTGTTCCTGATGTGCTGTAATTTTGTTTGCTTATGTATTTTGTCTGACATCATGCACTTCTTAATGTTTCACATATTCTCCTTTTTCTTTGTATCGGCACGTTTCATGTTGGCAGTATTAATATTATACGATTTGAAATGAGCTGAAATAATCAACCACACCTGTTATTTTGATTCTGTCTGGCATCACTATAACAACCACAGTTATGATTAGTGTTTCCAAGGTTTTTTTTTTTTCTCGGTCTCCCTCTGTTTCTCTCGGTTTCTCTGCCTAAGATTCATGAGTCACATAAATTATTTGTCTTTTCTATTTATTTTGTGCCACTTTTGTATGGGGGTGTTCACGTCAAACCAGGACTTTTGATTTGTGCAGAATAAAATAATACAGTTATGAGAGTAAAAGCTACCTTTATTTCGCTATATAATCTCCTGCATTAAATATAAAACCTGCTTTCTAATGGACTTATGTCAGCGTTTCACATGTGCTTGGATAACATAAAGGTACAAAGCTTTCTCATGATTGGACTTCATGTTTTTACGTCTAAAATGCTGCCCTCCAAGGAACTACTTCAATGTCCCAAACATGTAGAAATGATTCAGAGAAAGGTCAAGACAGTAAATGGGATGTGGTAATAACTTCCAGGCGAGTTCCACTGAATGGATAGTTACAATGTAGATTAAAAAAAAAAAGTAAGACAAATAATACAGTAGATACATAAATAATTTCACTGAAACACATGCACATTCCTGGACAATAAACTACTGCATGTATTACAGCAAAAGCATTAAGTGTATAATGGTACACACTGAAACTTTGTAATTTTCAAATATTTTTTTATTATTATTAAGGAACACTTTTCAAAGGGTTGTGCTACTAATTTGTAGTGTTTATAAGGACAGCACACACAGCAGGCTGTACTGAAATCTGATTTACAATTCACTGGAATTTTTTAATAAACTCAATCAATATAATATTAATCTGTGATCAAAAAAATGTGTCTTAATCTGTACCATTGCTTTAAAGTCCAATCTTTGTGCTCCCTAGCAAATTTAATCTATTCTTTCTGATTAGTCTCACTAACAAAAGTCTTAATCCTGTATGTTACCTGACATTACAGTGTGCGTGTGGAAATGCTCTTTCTTTCACTATTAAGCATAGATTTATACTGTTGATATATTTAAATAAAGAAATTCCACAAAGTGTTTAAGTGATCTCTCTTCAGGATTTTTTTTTCACAACACTTCTTAAGTTTACAGTTTAGTACTATCCATCTAGATTTTAATAATGTTTTCATTTCATTCATCCAGTAGTAGTTGTTTTATTAGCTTGAGGCAGTCCAATAATTTGACCCTTCTGAAACGGCTTTTTTTTCCCAGTGTAGATGAAAAGATTCAGTGTGAGAGATTAGGTTTTAATCTAGCACAACTGTGGAAAAGGCTATCTAAAAAGAGCTGCACAAACATTAGACATGAATATTACCAAATTTTTCATTTAGGTTCTGCATGTCTAGTTTTATGACTAAGCTATTGTCAGGATGCAATAAAAGTGATAAGATAACCCAATTAAATTATGAGGTCACTCTTCAAACAAAGCCCAGCCTGTTTTAAATGAAAATTTTTGCCACTGTTACATATTTTAATCAGCTACTAAAAATCAGATACATGTAATCCCCTTTCTCCAATTTTATTTATTTAATGTTTCATAGGTTTACAGTGCACTCACACTTCTTGTGTTCAGAATTTGAAACCATTAAAATTTACATTTGATCTTTTTTTTTTACATATGGTGGTACAGTGTCTGTGGAAATAAAAAGGGTTGTGTCATTGAAAATGGTTAATTGCTAACTTAGTGATTAAATTGTAATAAAAGTACATTTCCAGACATGACACCTTCTATATTTCATGTTGTGTAACGTTTGAGTGGTATAAGAGGTCATAGTACAAGATTCAAAAGCATTCTCCGTTTTTCTGTTGACTTGCTTAGACTTTAAACTAAAATGATCAAATCTCTATTTTGATAGTAATGTGTGTCCCAACTACACAGCTGTCACAGTTTTTCTTTAAATATTAAGCCAAGGAATTGTTTCTATTGATTAACTCATCAAGCCACCATGTTCCAGGACGAACACACAGCCGGTCCACTCAGAATCTCTCTCATTTCTGAGTGAGTGGGCAAGCTGATGAGATCAACATCACACCTTTCCACACAGCAAAGGTAGTGTTCTTTTCTTCAGATGTTTTCTTTCAGTTTAGTCTACTCATATGGCAAGTACTAATGAGAAGGATAAGACTAATGTTACTTCAGATTTTTTTCTTATGCATCTGTTATCTTTCAGCACCATGGACAGTGTTACAGTGACAAGTGTATCAAATGTCTGTAAAATATTCTAAAAACTTTATTACTGAGTTGGGGCGGAAAACTTTGTGCAGCTCTGACAATACTCTATAAGTAATTAATCATCAGAATAAACCAAGTGCAAAATGTGTTTCTTGAACATTATACCTTATTTCCATTACATCATGTATCATAATTTTCTCTATGAAAGCCTCAATAATGCCTCAATAAGTATGGTATTTATTTAATTTATTCATTCATCTTCAGCATCCACTTTCAAGGTTGTAGTGGAACAAGCACATGCTCATTTGCACTTTGAGGCTGTTAGTCTGGCATGTTGTGGAACAGAGACAGGGAAAACAAACAAACTCCACATAGACTAAGACATTTATGTTTTTTTTTTACTGGGAAACTAGCGAATGATAGATGACCAGTTGACAAGCTGTTTTGCTTGAGATCTCATCATATCCAGAATTGAGAGATAATGAAAAAGGTGTTTTTTAAAAGCCAGAATAATGCCACAATACATTGATTAGATAAGTAAATGCATAGTTTACATAGATTGGGTAAAAACATTGGAAATTACCAGGTTATATAATTTTGTTCTCTTCAATATATTTGGGCTAGCTAGCTTGAGTTAACAAGATAGTTGTGGCTAGTAGCACCAGAATTTTACTTAGCTGTGTGTAGCCCAGTGATTTATTGTTCCATGTACTATTTATAATCTGATAAATACAAGACTTGTTACACTGCCATATGACATGCAGATGGTGCCATAAGTATTTGCTATTTATTGACTGTTAAGTAGTGTGGGACACAGACTTGAATTCTATGAGAACACACATTACAAAATGCTCCTATATAGTTAACTGACTGTTTTTTCTTTTTTTAAAACCAACATCTAAAAATTAACATCCTGTATATTGAACTTTATTATATATATATTTATTTGTTTGTTTAGTAAAATATTCTGCTTAAAAAATTAAAGGAACACTTTTGACTTGAGTATATCTGAGGAGTGTTCACATCACACCATTTTTTCTGAGCAATATACATAGTTCCTTTGGGGGAAAATGATAAATTGATAAATATTTACAGACAAATCATACAATAGAGTTGTAAATAATGGCAAAATTGTAGAAAACCATCTTTTTTTCGAGTGATGCATAGAAGTAAAATGCTTTGGAGTCTGCAGAGAAAATAGGCCTACTATGCAACACAAATTTCTTTTAATGAAGTGGTTTCAATTCCCTGCTAGATACCTTTGTGATGGACAGTCCTCTTGTTACTCATGTGCAAAACACAGCAGATGGGGTTCCTGCAGCACGCATGGCCATCAGTCTGCATCGTCTAGACTCTCAGATGGCCATCTGGAACCTCATCACTACAGGGTACATGCGTCTTCATATTAGAGAGTACATAATAAACATGTACATAATAAAAATTGGTGGATTTGCACCTTGTACCAAAAAACAAACAAACGAATCTAAATGATTTTATTGTATTTTCTAGAACCACAGATGAGAATGGTTACTGTCCTGGACTAATCACAAGACAAGATTTTACTGTAGGCATGTACAAATTACGTTTTGAGACTGGACAGTATTGGGAAAGCTTGGGCCAGACCAGTTTTTATCCATATGTTGAGGTGAGTAAAGATGAGTAAGAAAAAAGTCACTAACATAACATAAAAACATAGCCATATATCATACTATAGTAACATGCTGCAATGTTTCCACCTAGATTGTCTTCACAATAACAGACCTGGACCAGAAGTTTCATCTGCCTCTACATCTCAGCAGATACACATACAGTGTCTACAAGTGTAGCTGGCAGTAGAAGGCACCCTTTTTGCTCACCAGCTTATCGCAAAGAACTTCATGGCCTAATTGGTATATATAGTAAAAATAATGATAATAAAAAACTTAACAGTGGTTTCCATTAGAGTCCTGAAGTGCTGCAAATTCTACTGTGGTAATGACTGGCTGAGCTGAGTGTAATGTATTAACGGCTTAAATGTATTGCGATATTGAGACCCGGAATTTTGTGTCTGTTTTAAAGGTTAACCAATCACACAAAAATGCTGGTAGCATATTGAGTTCTCTGAACATCAATACTACATAACAGGTTAAAGCAATTAGTGGATGCAAATTAACTTGTAGCTGGTGTCTATTTATCCACTCATGCATGAGTAATGTTTTACATAAATATCATTAAGTATCTAAAGGTATATAGATTTTATCCTTCTTAGAACATTATGTTAAGAAAGCTTCTTTCCATCATTTAAAAAAGAGCACCAACTTCTAGTAGTAGATATTCTGACATAATAAGTTTCCAAATAATATGTTTATATAGTGATTATATTGATGACTGACTACAATGCTATAGTAGTATTATATAAGCACAAAAAAATTGAATGGCCAAATAAAGTTAAAATGTATTGTCCAATTAAATTTTACCTTCCAGAACAAATTGCAACACATCAAATGTCAACTTATAGGCGGCAATGAGAGTTTCATTTGCAACTCAATGTATTCCCACTGTACTCTTTAGATTTTTTGGGGGAGTCATACAGAGTTCACTAATTCCATAATTATTACTGAATAAAACTATTAAATAAATGTAAAAAATCCATTTTGATAAAAGAATTGACACCAACCCAAAGAAGGTTTTTTGGGGGATTTTTAATATGTAGGACAATACATTCAAGGTATTCAAACAAGTTTGTCGAGAAAAGTTGTTAGACAGGAAACTTTGTCTAAATTTTTTCTAATGTGGGTTTATTTTCTACATATTTTGTCCAACTATAATGAAATTTGGGTCACACATACCAAGAACGAAACAAACATAAGTGAAGTCCAAAAGGACATCCCAGTTTTTAAACAATTTAAGTTATTATTCTTGATATACAAAATTTCAGTGCTGAAGGAATAGACATGATTGTAAGGTTTGCTGTTTATTTGATTGTCTTCTACAGCTTGGATCATTTCTATGCTAATCTGACCAGTTCACTACTTTGTGTGCAAGAGCGAAAGATTGCCTTCTTTAGATCTGTCTGTCTGCCTACACACACACACACACACACACACACACACACACACACACACACACACACACACACACACAGTATTTTTAAACATAAAATCTATTTTTTATAATTAAATATTTGCTCTTTATAGTTGGTGATTTAGAATGTGTATGTTTTACAAATTCCATAGAATTCATATTCATATTCTGCTGTAAGAGTGTACTTTATTTTTATTATTTTAGAGTGTTTAAGGGATTTTATATAAGCTAGAAAATAACACTGGTGAGTTTTAGCCACCTCTGCTACATATATTCACATTTAAACACATATTCATATTTATGCTTAATTTGTAATTTAGTAATAGTCTAAGCAAACACATATATAACCCTTAAAAATATAACTAAAACAATACTGAACACTTTGACTAACATTAAGTTCATTCTTTTGGCTCCACAGTCAGAATGATTCCCTTACAATATTGAAAAGTTTGCATCAAGGTTTCTGCAAATTTGTCACAAAGAAATTAGTTTGCTAGTGTTTGCCACTAGCAGAAAATTTCTGATAACATTCTGGCAATAATTAAAAGTTTGTTACTACTGCAAGATGTGCTCACCACTGCAAACAACCCACCATCTGGTAAGTTTGCTGTCAATGGCAAACACAGGTTTGTAGTGTGTGAATGAGTGTGTGTGTGTATGTGTTTGTGACCTGACATGGATTGGCACCCAAGTCTCCTGGGATAGGCTCCATATATAAAGGATAAAGCTGTATAGGCGATAAGTGGGTGAGTGGTAGTATTTACACTTTGTAGTACTGAAAGGTTATTTTATTAATTTCTTATAAAATAAGTTTTGCTGCATTTATATTACACCTTTACCAATTCTTCCTCAACTCTATCACTGAACATAAAATTTCTTGGTGCCTGTTTTAATAATTGTAACATAAATGATCATTGACAGAAATATCTAATATATTCAATATGCTGCATTGCTGTTTTACATTGGTAATACAGATAAATATATAAATACGTTTGACAGGAAAATAGCAATGCAGCATATTGAATATATTAGATATTTCTGTCAATGATCATTTATGTTCCATTCACCAACTGACAGCACCTCGGATTAGAACATCTCAAATTATGAAGGCTTTATGGAGCACAAGTAGCAGACATGTCGCAATAATCTTCCTTGAACAGTTGATATTGCGACATGTCTGCGACTTGTGCTCCATAAAGCCTTCATAATTTGAGATGTTCTAATCGGAGGTGCTTTCAATTGGTGAATTTTGATGCTGCAAACTCTAAATGAACTTCTCTTTTGCAGCAGAGGTCAATTTTGGTCTTGCTTTCCTGGGAAGGTCTTCATGAGAGCCAATTTCATCATAATGCTTGATGGGTTTTTGCAGATGCACTTAACAATACTGTTCTTGCAAAAACTATTGCAGAACAGCTGACCTTCGTGTCTTAAAATAACTGACTATCTAATCATTTTTGTTATTTCATAGTTTGGGGGGAAAACAAAACAAAACAAAACAAAACAGTATTGTTCTGGAATATAGAAAATAAATCCAAACTTGTGTCCAAACTTTTAACTGGTACTGTAATCTACAGCGTGGAAAATTCTAAAAAATAAATGTATTATTACAATTTTTAATAATATTATTTCCCCCTATCCTAGGATTATTTGCCAAGTATGAGAGGAAAGTTCTGGAAAGCAGTAACAGTTAGCTCTGTGTGTGTGGGCGGGGCGATCGCAGGTGACTGACAGGCGCCGTCAATTTACAGCGAAGAAGAGTTTATAGAGCAGACTTAAAGGCAACATATTTTTTTTTTATCATTCTTACATTAATTTACAGAGAAAGTACTCGGACTGAGGTTCATTGGCACTAAGGTACGTCCAGTCATAGGGAGGAAAAAATAAACAGCAAAAGCAAAATCAGTGACGATGAAGTAAAACGGTTAACGTATTAAATGGCCAAGGTGTCCATCATATCCATCAGTTTGCCACTAGCGTTAGTGTGAAGATAAGCGCAGAAGAAACACAGCCTAATATAAACGTGTTGATGGTATAAATGAAATAAATGCAAAACCAGGGCGGTTCACGTAAACGTATGAAAGTGATTTGTGTGCAGTGAGTCAGGTAGGCGCCTCTACGGCACACAGCTAGCATTAGTATTAGCTAGCGCTTGAAGAGACAATAGTACACGCTACAAGTTTCGGCCACATTTTGTCTCTGAGTACATAGAGAAATTTAGCATTTATTAGCCCTAAATTAAAGGTACTGTATATATTGATGCTGTTGCCGAAGTGAAGAGTCCTGTGTTTAATCATTTAACTCCTTACATGTGCTACGTGATGCCAATGACTCGGCAAATCTCACCGCGTTTTTCACCGTTTCACTGGTTTTGCCAATTATTTGTCCAAATTCAGTACATATAACGACCAAATTAATCGTTCGGAGGTTTCTTCTTTCTCTCTCTTAGGGTTTTGCAGTTTGCCCGCGCTCTGTGAGTGAAGCCGCCTGAGTGAACGCTTGAACGGCCGCCATGTTTAAACTAGACTTATTTCACTTCATTTAACTTGACTGACTTTTCATGTTTTTTACTGGATATCTTGAGTTAAGCTGTAGCAAAGTTGAAACTAAAGGAGTATATTGTACAGGGTATTTCGTGCTAAAGTCATAGTTTAGTTGGTGTTTCATGACTAAATCCTGTAATGGTCATATACTGGTGTTCTGATTCTCAGGTTTGCAAATGGACGTTGGGGAGGTGCTAGAGCTGGCAGTAATCAAGGTACAGTTTAGGCCCTGTGTAACTGTACATACAGAATATTAACATTTGTTCAGTAAAATATTTAGCATGAGAAATAGAGTTTACAATTGGGAGTTATCAAAAAGACTATATTTTTAGAATAGCTTTAACAGATGGCACCACAAGCCGGCACATACAGACAGGGAGCACCGACCTTCACAAGTCAGTGAGTCAAAAAGACATTGTCCAATGTACATCGGTAGCTGTGCAACCAGTGCTATTTTGACCACGTGCATTACCACGTCTGCGATTTTATCATGGACAGCAAGTTAGAAATAGCGAACGTGAAATCATGCGTGAAACTGGGCAATTTTGCTACAGAGACATTTGACATGATCCTGTAAGTTTACGGCGATGCTGCAATGAGTTGTTTGAGGTGTTTTGAATGGCACACATGCTTCAAAAACCGGATAAACGTCACTGGAAGATGACGAGAGATCAGGAAGACTTTCATCAATCCTAGCCCCCGAAAATGTTGAAACCGTTTCGGTAACTTGTGCATGATGCCTTATTTATTGTGTCTTACGGACCAGTCCAGGCAATCCTCACATGTGCCTTGAACATGTGCTGTGTTGTTGCCAAGTTTGTTTCCAGAAACGGAGCAATAGTCTTCACAGTGGAAGACACCATCATCTCCAAAACTGAAAAAGGCAAGGCATGCTTATCATCTTTTTCAACATTTGCAGTATTGTGCATGGAGAATTTGTCCTTGGGGCCAGACCGTCAATAGTGAATTCTATTGCCAGGAAGGACGTACAACGAATGGGACTGGATCTGTTGTGCTCAAATCCTGAAAATTTTTTATACCCCCTTGGTTCACATATATGAGCATATATGGTATAATTTATTAAATGGCAAATGTGTACATATAAGTAAAATATAAATGTATTTTCTTAGGGATGTGTTTAAAGATGTGCATTCGTTCTTCCTCTTTGTAAGGTTGAAAATCCAGGATGTATTTGGGGGCGACCTGTTAAAGGACCTGGTGTACAGGTTGAAAGTCCTCGAGACTATGAGAACCTGCAGGTTAAAATGAATCTCTTTTATCACAGTGTCACCCTGGATGTGCAGAAGGTAAAGCTATCATCACTGGAGCAGGGACAGGTATGATGCACAATAATCCACTTTGCATGAGTGATGTTAAAGCTGCTGAATTTCATATATGTTCTGGTTTAATGTGTTTAGCTTGTCTACATTTATGATTTAAATCAGTTAATCTTTGTCTCTGTCTCGCTAGGTGTGTGTAGTGTTTTGGCCAGCGATAAAGAGCTGGTGTCGGGCCAGAGTGGAGTCTCTGTTCCTAGGATCAGCAAATAGTCAGGCAACGTGCATCTTAGTTGACCACGGAGAGCATGTTGTCGTCAGCACGGATGAGTGTGTAGAAATTGCAATCTTTGTAGATTTCCATTGGTACAGACAGGGAATGTGATGTGATTGCAAATATTAAGTGTAGTACCTATTGTAAATTGGTAAAGTTAACTTTGTAAAGTTAAGTAGTACAACATTCGCAAAACATGCTCTGTAATCAAGTGAAATGAAAAAATTCGATTCCTGTGAAAAATGACACAAGTAAATCATTTGGCACAGTAGCTTTGTTTTGGAATAGGGGTTTAGTTGATTTAAGTGGTAAGCTCGATATTCAATACCTTGCAAAAGTATTCATATCATTTGAACCCTATGTTACAACCACAAATGTAAATGTATTTTATTGAGATTTGATGTGATGGACCAACACAAAGTGCCACATAATTGTGAAGTGGAAGGAAAGTGATAAATGGTTAAATGTTTTACAAATAATTGTCTGAAAAGTGTGATGTGCATTTGTCTTCAGTCCCCCTGAGTCAATTGTATGTAGAACCACCTTTCGCTTCAGTTACAGTTGCAGGTCTTTTGGGGTATGTCTCTACTAGCTTTGCACATCTAGAGAGTGAAACTTTGCCCATTCTTCTTTGCAAAATAGCTCAAGCACAGTCAGATTGGATGGAGAGCGTCTGCAAACAACAATCATCAAGTCTTGCCAAAGATTCTCAATTAGATTTAGGGCTTGACTTTGACTCAAGTTTTTTGCAGACTAACAGGTAGCACCATCCATCTTACCATCTACTCAGGTGTCACAGAACAGCTAAATTAAATTACACACAGATGAACTCTATTTATTAATTAGGTGACGTAGTTAGGAGGCATTTGGTTCCACTGGATTTTAGTTAGGGTTATCAGAGTAAAGGGGCCTGAATACAAATGCACACCACACTTTTCAGATGTTTATTTGTTAAAAAGAAATTAAAACCATTTATCATTTTCTTTCCACTTCATAATTATATGCTACTTTGTTTTGGTTTTTCACATAAAATCCCAATAAAATACATTATGGTTCTTATTTTAACATGATGAAATGTGTAAAAGGGGTATGAATACTTTTGCAAGACAATGTATAAACTGTTTGAAATACTTTACAGAATGAATTGATAACATGTAGGCTAAAATGAAATTGTAAATAAATGGTTAATTACTGGACTTTTGTTTGGTCAGTCTTTCTTGTCAATGTCACATCTTATCATTTCTCTCTTTCCTGCAGTGTAAGGGCTCCTCTTGATAAGTTCCTGCAACTGCCCTTTCGTGTGCTAAGGTTCAAACTGTCCCGGATTCACCCGCTAAAACTCAAAGTTCCCCTCTGCAATGAAATGGCAGAGCTAGTGTAAGCCGTCACAGTGATCGTTGATGACGTAAAATTATATTGGTTGTATATAGACTAATCTCTTCATTATTGTGCCATTGAACTTCTCTTTGGTGCCAACTTTCAGTCCATCCTCTCACTGGGACAGCTCTGCTACAAAATACCTCCACAATCTCCTGCAAGGTCAGATTTTATTTAGGTATTGAAATCATGCTGATTTTAATTCTTGACATGTTCAGTTGTAATTCTCATGTTTTGCCTTTCCAGCATCTGAATTGGTTGAGGCTGTTATTTGTGGAACCCATGATGATTGCACAGCTATTGAGCTCTACTTGACTATCAGAAGTGTGAAGGTAATTTAACAGACCTTAATCCATTACTGTGTTAATGGATATTTAACTGTTAATTCAGCACAGAGTCGTATCTAAATGATTGGCTAACCCACATTTTTATCTATCCAGGACTATTCATTTATTTTTGTTTGTTTGTAATTACACACTATGTAAAATTGTCTGAACGTTTTGGAGCGTGTGCTCTAAATCAGAAGCAATATCCTGTCAGACAGTTTTACTTATTATGGTTTATTAGCTAGCCTGGAGCTGATTATTATATCAGATTATTCCAGAAGTCTTGTTTTTAATGACTTTAGCTTGATGTCAGTCAAAATGTTTTTAAAACAAACTGGCATGTGTTGCTTACATGCATGAAAATTCTCTTACTTTGACTTTTCAAAAAAAGCTGAAATGTTGGAAATATTATTATATATAATATTTTCGTAGAGCATTTGTTTCTTGGATGTAATTAATGATGAGCCGTGGCAGGTATGAACCATGAAAACATGCAAATATAAATGCATTGTGAAAAATGTTATCTTGTAAGTGAAAATATAGTGAAAGTTGTTTACACATTCTTAAAAAAGACAAAACAACCCAAGTCTTCTATAGGCAAATAATTTAGCTAGTTTTAGGAATGTATTTCTTGAAATAAACTAAATTCTAAAAAATAAGACATTTTTGCTTATAATTTAAGTAATGTTTGACTAAAAATAAGCTTGATAAAAAAAATTAACCCTTTAGTACCTCAGACTGTGGTGACTTTTAATAGTGTTTTTAAAATATATTATAATAAGAAGAATAGAAAAAATTAATTATATAAAAATTACATTGTGAAATCATTGCCATTTCTGAGGCAGTTTTGTCACATTTTGAATAGATTTTAAGACTTTATACTTAACTCTCTTTGCATTGCAGATCTGTGTAAATGATGATTTGGTGGTGAAAAGGTTTGCATGTTTCACAAGTGAGAAGGCTGTGGGAGATCACGGTGAAGGTGTCCATCACGCCCCGGTCTGCTTGACCTGGGATATTTTCAGCAATCCTCAACATATTCTCAAAATGAATGGCGGCTGGAAAGTAATGTCTGCTCCTTCACATCTCCTAACCAGGAAGAGCAAGAAAGGTAATTTCACTTCACGCAAATACAACTACTTTGGTCAGAATATACAGTGCCCTCCATTATTATTGGCATTCCTGGTTAAGATATGTTCTTAGGCATTTAATAAATATATTTTTTTATTTAAACAATATAGAACCAAAAAAGAGAGAAATCCAACCTTTAATTGAAGTAAAATTATTTAGTAAAAAAAAAAAAAAGAATCCACATTAAGAAATATACATTTTTTAAAATGAAATCATGTGTGCCACAGTTATTGGCACTCCACTTTGTATAACCCCAAAACAGCACTTAATCTCCTCCATTTCACAAGATTGGAGAATACAGATAGTGGGATCTTTGATCATTCCTGGGTCCTCACTTATGCACTATTCAGGTCACCCCATATTTGGGTGGGCATGAAGTGCTTTTCCGCATACTCATCTTTTGTTTGACGCCAGACCTATTTAGTCCCAGTACCGCTTATTAAACTCCCGATGTTTGTTTGTTATTGTAAATGAGAAATGTTTTTTTCCATGCATTGGAATGGTTGTTATGGAGACTTTGTGATCCCAAGATGCCACTCTTTGATGTAGTTCTCTAACAGTGAGCTTTGGAGATTTATTTATAATTTTTTTTACTTTTGCCATCCTCCTTTGTGCGTGGAGGCAAGATAAACTTGGGTCCTCGTCTAGCCTTGTTTGTCTTTGTTCCAGCTGTTTGATTTCTCTGACTGTAGATATTTGCAAGTTTACGTGAGTGGCTATTTTCTTGTAGCTATTGCCTGACTTATAAAGGTTGACGCACATCTGCCTCATTTGAATGGATTGTCTTTCCCATGTTGAATAGTGGATAAGAGAAACAGGACTCTGTGTCATATCGTATTTATAATACAGGGAAACAGATGTCACGAATTGAAAATTACAAAAAAATGACAGAAATGCTTCAGTTACATTTATTTTATCGGAATTGTTAGGAGTGATTTTATAAAAATAAATAAATAAATAAATAAAAACTTTTTGCCATGGATTTTTTTTTATTTATATTTTAAATTCACTTGAGTTTAAGGTTAGATTTTTCTACAATTTTCAGTGCGAGATTATGGTCCTGCAATAATTTTTTTTTATTAGAAGCCTAAGAACACATCTTAACCAGGGGTGTCAATAATTGTGGAGGGCTCTGTAATTAAACCTGGTGTGTTGCTATTTCAGTTTCATGATCTTCTGAATTCATTCTCCTGTTTAGAGACAGTGAGTTTATATTCTCCAGTGACTGCAGTGGAGTCAGATATTCCCACTGGAACAGTATCTGCTGTAAGTTCCTCTGCATTTACTTTACAACGTTAGCCTTAGTGTAGCAAGCAGTGTGTCGTAGTCATTTGTGTAACTTGTATCTATCTTTTGGGGTTTTTTTAGATAGAAAATGCGAAGTCCAATGGACAAGAGGTATGTGGAGGGCATGACACAAATGAAGTGCCCAAGAACCCTGAGGAAGGTTACATAAAGACTGGGTGAGAATTTATTAGTGTTTTCCTGCTGCTTTTTTTTTTTTTTTTAACTTAATAATCTTTACAGCCTTTTGCTTTTAGTAGTTAATTATTTAAACATTAGCTTTGCATCCTGAGTTGGGAGTTGAACAGAGATTTAGCGATTACATGCCTATGTTCTCCTTCCAGAATTGACTCCGGGCAAAAGAGTTTATCCAAATTTGTTGTAGTGTATGTAAAGCATAGATGAGGTACTACAGGTAGTGTATTTAATATAGTCCGAGATTAATATAAAACTTACAAAAAATATTGTAGAATCAGAGAAAAGTAACTTAAAGTAAATCATCAAACGCCCCCACCAATAATCAAGACATCACCATTTAAGTTGCAAATATACAGGGGTTGGACAATGAAACTGAAACGCCTGGTTTTAGACCACAATAATTCATTCGGATGGTGTAGGGCCTCCTTTTGCGGCTAATACAGCATCAATTAGTTTTGGGAAAGACAGATACAAGTCCTGCACAGTGTCCAGAGGGATTTTGAGCCTTACTTCTTGCAGAATAGTGGCCAGGTCACTACGTGATGCTGGTGGAGGAAAACGTTTCCTGACTCGCTCCTCCAAAACACCACAAAGTGGCTCAATAATATTTCGATCTGGTGACCGTGCAGGCCATGGGAGATGTTCAACTTCAATTTCATGTTCATCCAGCCACTCTGTCTTGCTGTAATGTATTAGTGCATTACCATCCTGATACACGGCACCGCCTTCAGGATACAATGTTTGAATCACTGGGTGCGCATGGTCCTCCAGAATGGTTCAGTAATCCTTGACAGTGACGCCCCCATCTAGCACAAGTATTGGGCCTAGGGAATGTCATGATATTGCAGCCCAAACCATCACTGATCCACCCCCATGCTTCACTCTGGGCATGCAACAGTCTGGGTGGTATGCTTCTTTGGGGCTTCTCCACACCGTAACTCTCCCAGATGTGGGAAAGACAGTGAAGGTGGACTCATCAGAGAACAATACATGTTTCACATTGTCCACAGCCCAAGATTTTCGCTGCTGGCACCATTGAAACCGACGTTTGGCATTGATACGAGTGACCAAAGGTTTGGCTATAGCAGCCCGGCCATGTACATTGACCCTGTGGAGAAACAGAAGAGTTGAGGTGCACATTTAATTCTGCAGTGAGTTGGGCATCTGTGGTTTTATATTTTTTGGATACAATCCAGGTTAGCACATGGACATCCTTTTCAGACAGCTTCCTCTTGCGTCCACAGGTACTCATGTTGGATTTGTTTCATCCTTCTTGGTGTTATGCTGACATTACCCTGGATACCGTGGCTCTTGATACATCACAAAAACTTGCTGTCTTGGTCACAGATGCGTCAGCGAGACTCGCACCAACAATTTGTCTTCTTTTTTACTCTGATATGTCACCCATAATTTTGTGTGCATTGAAATATTTTAAGCAAAACTGTGCTATTACTTTGCTAATTAAACCTTCACACTGTGCTCTTACTGGTGGAATGTGCACTCAATGCAGGTTGGCCACTAGGCTGGTAAAAATTTAGCCATGAAACCTCCAACACTAAATTGGCCAGTGTTTCAGTTTCATTGTCCAACCTCTGTACAATAATATTCATGACAACAATGGAGACAACTGTCTCAATGACACTGTGCTAAGAAAGATCCAATAAGCCTCCCTGAACCATGTTCAAATAGTGTTGCACAGTAAACTGGTACGTCCTGAGAGTGTGGAAAATGGTACAATACTTGCATTTTAAATCATTTTCCTTTTATCCCAGTATTTTGTGGGTAGTTTTCGATTCCGAGTCTATTAACAGGTTTTGAACAATTTTAAATAAGCTTTCAAATGTTAAATTCTTTAGAATTGACAAATTTATTTAAAATATATCACAGTATATCACAATCATAGTCAATGCAAATATTGTATTCCATTTTCTGTATTTGGTGGGAGAATCGCATCTCCTTAATTTGGGTTTGGTTGGTGCAATACCACCCCCTTTTGGACTGGAGTGCACAGCAGAAGTTCTGCATAAATAAAACATTACCCCTTTATGTGAGACATAGGGTTGGGTATGGTTAAAAAAAAATTCAGTATCGATACCTTAACTTAATACTGGTTCCTGAACAATCCTTTTTTTGATACCAGTTTTAACAAAAACAGAAATGGTACATAACTTTAATTTAATCTTTCAGGTCCTTGGCAGGTTTATTTGCTCAAGGTAGCTTCTTAGCATAAATATAAACTAATTTTAAAACAGGTTGGTTTAACTATTTATCTTTCAACTGTATTAACTTGAAGTAGTCAAGTATTCAAGTGCACAAAATGAATGAGTCACATTTTATAGCTCATAATTTTTCATTTTCAATACTTAAGGTCCTTTATCATCCATTTGATGGCAAGGATTCCCCTCTCTATTGCTGCATATTTTTATGCTGCACTGGTAAGCTTACTCGCGTACAAGACTGGGTGTTTCTGTCTTTGGACAGGACCACTTTGAGCACAGTCTCGGAGGATCACCCAATAGGAATATAGAAAAGCTTCAGCTCTAAAATTGAGCTAAGGAAATACCTACTCTCTATATAAATTTTAATACATGTGTGAATTCTTTCATGTTTTTCAGAGAGTTTGAAGAGTCATGTACAGAGAATACAGAGAGTATCCTTGCAGAGCAGTTGTCTGAAAAGCTAAACTTGTTACGGTAATGTATTTTTACAGCCACAAATAACATTTGTTTTGCTTGGATGGCTGACTCATGGAACCTGTCTCTCACTAAAACAGATGTCTCAAGTTTTTAAACCCCTGCTCAGATTCAAACTTGAGTACAAAAGTAAGACTTTCACCCTCATTCTCTGTTGCAAAGTTTAAAAAATACATATAGTAGCTGTGTAACAGGTTTTGAATGCTTCACAGTATAAACACAGCATAATGAGAAGAATGTGAATATGTTAATGATCATCAGAATATGTTTTAGCATGATGTCCATGAAGATAATCAAAAGGATTTAAGAACTTCTGATGAAACAGCAGAGGTACATAATGACCTCAGGTAATAAAAACTAGTCTTTTGATAATTTAAAGTTTTATTTTAATTGTCTGCTTAAGTATTTGCTTGTAAACTTGCAGAAATTAAGGATGCATTCAGTCTGATATTGGTGGCACAGTGGATTAGTGGTTAGCATTATTGCCTTGCACCTTCAAGCCATACATTCGATTTCCGGCCAGGTTTGACTTCTGCCTCTGTGTGGGTACTCCAGTTTTCTCCCACAGTCTAAAAGCCAGCATGTTAGGCTAGTTGGTGTTCCCAAATTGCCCATAATGTGTAAATGAGTGTATGTGTGTGCCCTGTGGTGGATTGGCACTCTGTTCATTATTCCAACTCTCTTTGTTGTTTTGAAAATTATCAACAGACATACAGCATAGATCCAACAAAAGGCATATTCAAATATAAAAACATGTATGAACAAAGGTGCAACTGTATGTCATCCCAGATCCCACAGTCCCCCCACCCCCCACCCATCCCATCACAGGCCATTCCCCTTAGTAGTGCAACATCAAAATGTACTCATCCAGTGAGCACTAAGCATATACACCTATATACATATACACACATGCATACAGTACACGTATATACATATACATACACAGGGGATGCAGAATGAAGTGGATGAGATAAATGATAAATAGTAAGTGAGGTATGTAAACACATACATACATACATACATACACGCACACACATACATGCACACACGTCTGCATACAAATGCACATACATCTACAAAATAAAGTAAAAAGTAAATAAAAAAAATAAATAAATAAAAAAGGGAGGGGGCAGAATAATAAAATAAAACATTCAAAGAGAAAAAAAATATATAGGAAGATTTTTAAAAATAAATTAATTAAAATAAATAAAATAAATAAATAATAATAAAAAATAAATAAATAAAAAAAGGGGGGGCGGACCCCTCTCCCTAACCGTACTCTGGGTCTTGGGGACCATCAGGTGAGGTAGTAATATCAAGAAAGGGATCCCATGTCTTATGGAACTTCCCTGTGGAGCTCCTGAGAGAGAATCTAAGCTTTTCGAGTAGGTTATAGAGAACCTCCTTGACCCAATGTTTATGTGATGGAGGATGTGCGAGCTTCCAGCTGAGCAAAATTAATTTTCGGGCTAGAAGGGTGGTAAATGCCAATGCCTGTTTCGCTACTCTGGGAAGGTCTGTGTTGAGGGAGATACCAAATATTGCTGATAATGGGTTAGGGGTAATGGTGTGTCCGTAGGCCCTGCTTAGTGTGTCAAAAACGTGTGTCCAAAATGACGTTAATTCAGGGCATGACCAAAACATGTGGACATGGTTGGCTGGAGTTAAGCTGCATCTGTTACACGCCTCGTTGACAGAAGGGAAGATTCTAGCCAACCTCGCATTTGTATAGTGGATCTTATAGAGGACCTTGCACTGGATCAAGCTGTGCCGGGCACATATGGAAGACGAGTGAACTAAAGAGAGTGCTGTCTCCCATTGGCTATCTTCAATTTTAATGTTGAGACTGTCTTCCCATGCAGCTCTAACTACAGTAGGGGGTTGTGAGGAGGCTGACCACATAT
>JAAGKR010000529.1:0-191214 GCA_011419295.1 Clarias macrocephalus | reverse complement strand
AAAAAAAATAAATAAAAATGTAATTCAACAGTAATCTAAACTCTATACAAAATAATAAATAGCGTATTGTAATGTAATTTAATACACACAGCTTTCACCACTGTGGCACGCACTTACTTTCTCACAAGTTCAAGCTGATTTTCTGCGTGATCTCTACTTCGAACATGAAAAAGCCACTCCTACAAAAGGATGTGAGGGAGGGGGCAAAAATATATCCACATTGTATATTATTTGATGAACATACACACATCATGTTTCATGATGCTTTGCCACTGGCAGGAACTTTATTTTTTTCCACATAATTATTTTTAACAATGTCAAATCATTTTATAGAATAAAAAAAGAAAAACCTAAATTGACAGTTGACAATGAAACAAAACTAGAAATGCGCTTGATGCTAAATGAAATTAAATACAAGGAGCACATAAATCATTTTGGATTTTAAAAAAATTAATAAAAATTGGCAGTGTTTTGTAGTCCCTGGCAGCAACATTCTGTGCCAAACCTACGCAATGCAAAAACATTAACTTACCTAAACTTCAGAAACTGTGCATAGAAGTTTACGAGCTTTCCAAAATTTCATGTTGAGTTTGAAAGACTGCCTAACACTGAAAATAATTGGACTGATCTCTTTTAACATTTGAAGAGTTAACATTAAAATAATGTTTTTAAATAATATGTTAAAAACGAAAAAAAATATATATATATTAATTAAAACAAATATCAAGTTTAGAATAAATATCAATATGAACATCAAACTACAAGAATCCACAAATAAAAATATACATTGATCAGCCATGACATTTAAACCACCTGTTTATTATTCTGTATGTAACAGCTCTGTGTCCGTAGAGGCATGGAGCTAAAGTCTCTGATCCCAAGAAGGTAGCAGCAGATTCTCCAAGTTGTGAATTTGTTACTCCAGCACACATCCCACAGATGCTTAAATGGACTAGGATCTGAGGAATCTGACGAATTTAACACCTTCGTCATATTTTTCAAACTATACCTGAACAATTTTTGCAGTGTTTGCAGGGTGCATTATCCTGCTGAAAGAAGCCACTAACAATAGGCAATTCTGTTACAACGAAGGGGTGTACTTAGTCTGCAACAGTGTTTAGGTAGGTGGAAGGTGTCAAAGTACTGTAACATCCACATGAATAGCAGGACC
The DNA here is from genome assembly GCA_011419295.1 of Clarias macrocephalus. Lineage (NCBI taxonomy): Eukaryota > Metazoa > Chordata > Actinopteri > Siluriformes > Clariidae > Clarias > Clarias macrocephalus. The sequence continues at coordinate 190,043 of JAAGKR010000529.1, read as the reverse complement.
CAGGGTTTCCCAGCATCACAGTGCCCCTGCCAGCTTGCCGTCTTCCCACACTGCATCGTGGTGCCATCTCTTCCCCAGAAAAATACGCACTTAGCCATCCGTATAATGAAAATAAGTCATGGATCATCAGACCAGACTACCTTCTTCCATTGCACTGGACCAGAGGGTCCAGTACTGACACCGACGTCATTGAATGTGCTTTTGCTGTTGGAGACGAGTCTGCTTCGGCACTTGGACTGGGCTGTGGTTACATAGCCCCATACGCAATAAGTTCATAGCCATCATTCACTTTTTCACAAATCTGTACTACAGTGGGTTTTAGCACGATCGGACCAGACGGGCTAGTCTTTGCTCTCATGATTAATGAATGTTGGTTGCCTGTGACCCTGTTGCCAGTTCATTTCTCGTACCTTCTTGGAACACTGTTGGTAGGTATCTAGACGCTGTATACTGGAAAAACCCTGCCGCTTTGGAGATACCCTGACCGGGATGTCTAGGCTTCACAATTCGGCCCGTGTCAAAGTTGCACTGATCCTAACACACGCCCATATTTTTCATGCTTTCAACACAACTCTGAGAATTCATTATTCACTTGCTGCATAATATATCCCATCCCATGACAGGTGCCATTGTAATGAGATAATCAATGTTATTCACTTCACCTGTCAGTTGTTTTGTTGTTATGGCTGATCGGTGCATATAAAATAAAATAAAAATGGAAACACCGCTCATAGACTGCAGTACAGATATTATAGCAACAGTGTTTCCCAATAAACTTACCGGAAAGTCCAAAGTTGATGCTAATTTACATCTTTTGCTGGTTTGGAGTAAAATGAAAGCTGTATCAAAACTCAAGAAACTACTTACCTTTGTAGAACTGACAGAAATGTCACAAAGACAACACTCATGAGGAAAAGCTGGGGGAATTTTGCAATTAAAGTCTGAGGCCTCGTGTCTAGAAGGCGTGAAAACTGGTGGCTCTAATTTCAGAGAAAGCAATGGCCTTGGCCCGAAATCGACAAAAGGGCCTAATGGGGCCTCTGGTGATTCTGTGGTACTGTAATATGAGTCATTGTGATTGGAAACGCTGTAGTCTGTAACACTGGTGCTGGAGCTGCTGGTTACAGTATTCGTTCGTCGAGGATTCCCCCATCGGTCTTGCCAGGTTTGAACTTGCTCTGGAGGAAGAGGGTACGCTGGATGTGCAGGTCGATCGATGGGATACTCGACAGGTTTGCTGTGGCTGCTACCCTCTCTGGCATGAGTCAAGGTATCGTCATGAAGCTCACTTGTACAACCCACCCCAGATGATGATAATAATGATGATGTGCTGGACAATTTACTTTCTTTGATCTGTAAAAGTAGTTTGGGAAGTGTTTCAACCGTGATGAGATGCTCAGGAAGTTCTGCAAGGTGGACAAGGTCGCTTGAGTCCAGTCCACAGCTGTGAAGAAATGACAAAGCCATTCCAGGTAAGTGGAAAAGAGAGTCTACAGTTCTGTTGGAAGATGTTGTAGGGCATGGCTGTTCCTGAGATGAAGCTCTAACTGTCGGCTGATGCATATTGGACTGTCTCTGGTACGAATCTGAATACATGTCTTGATGCGAGAGAAAGTCATCCTCTGTGTTCGTATAGGGGTATTTCTGAGACATGCTGTAGGGCCGAGGATTTCTGGATGACAAGACAGCTGATCAGCAAGGGCAGTTTTCAGGGGAGAGGAGTTGATTCTGGTAGAGTCGCAGATTATAATTCAAACCTGTCAATAAAGGTTGTACATAAGAAGATAATCAAGAACTCAAGGTCCCACTCGTAGCTAAGAAATGAGTCAACAAGGTCAAACTTACCTCCAAGCGTCAATGGGACATAATCATTCAGATGCTGGTGCATTATGCAACATGTCAGAACCACCATCACACAGAGATTTTGTAATGGTTTGTTGATAAGTGCAATGCTATCTAGATACTGTTTCCTGTTTTTGAAGACATTTTCAAAGAAGGTATATATGTAGTAAAGGTCATTAAATCAAGACTTTTCTCTACAATGGTCTGGTTACGCATTAGTGAAATTCTCATAATGAAGAGCTGTAGGCAGCTGCAGACTAGAGCCTGTGCTGATGTCACCCAAACAAATACACTATCTTGAAACACCTTCACTTTGTGAAACAAATAAATAGCAGCAAGAATAACAATACTCCTGTTTTATCTACAAGGCCTTCCCAACATCTGAGACACTCTAGTTGGACGGTTAAATCAGTCGGGTGGATGCTGCATGTGGACCCACATTGATACGACAATAAAAAGTAACATCACTCCCAGGATTGCACAAACACCTTATGGACACATATCATTTTGTGCAACGTCTACAAAACAAATACACATCACCACTCTATTACTACTTTTAATCAAAGTTATTATGCAAAAAACTGAAGCTCATTATTGTACAAGGAAACCCCAAAATGTAAACTTCTCTGTTTTGAGGGAAAAGTTAGTCATTAAATGAGCTATTAAGGAGTACCGTACATTTGCATAAATATTTGATTTAACACAGCACTGTTGTATCTTTATTACTACTGGACCAGCTTACACCCATGTGCGTTCTGTAAGTGGGCCACCATTCAGGTCAGCGCTGCTCCTTTGACAGTCCTTATTCACTGATTGATGAAGTGAAGACAGATGACACAGCTGTATAATAGCTGGGCTCCAGTCAGTGTGTGTACGTGTGTGTATACACACAAACACGGGGGCATTTCAATAAATTAGAATATCGCCAAAAAGTTTCAGTGATTCAATTAAAAACGTGAAACTCGTATTATATAGTCAACACAGTCCAATATATTTCAAGTGTTTATTTCTTTTAATGTTGATGATTATGGCTTACAGCTAATGTAAACACAAATTCAGTATCTCAAAACATTTGAATATTGTGAAAAATATTGGAGTCACGCACTAACAAGCTGATTAACTCAAAACACCTGCAAAGGGTTCCTGAGTCTTTAAGTGGTCTGTCAGTCTGGTTCTCTAGGATAGCTGTTCACATAGTGGTGTATCCAAGCACATTAATGGATGAAGTTGAATGGAAGGAAAAAATGTGGTAAAAACAAGCAACAGGAATAACTGCAGCCTTGAAAGTATTGTGAAACAAAGCCCATTCAAGAATTTGAAGGAGATTCACAAGGAGTGGATTGCAGCTGGAGTCAGTGCTTCAAGAGACACCACGCACAGATGTATCCAGGACATGGGCAACAACTGTCACATTCCTTGTGTCAAGCCACTCTTCAACCAGAGACAACATCAGAGGCATCTTACCTGGGCTAAAGACAAAAAAAAAGGGCCAGAACTGTTGCTCAGTGGGCCAAAGTCCTCTTTTCAGATGAAAGAAAATTTTGCATTTAATTTGGAAATCAAGGTCCCAGAGTCTGAAGGAAGAATCCAAGTTGCTTGAGATCCAGTGTGAAGTTTGCTCAGGTAGTGACGGTTTGGGAAGCCCTGTCATTTGCTGATGTAAGGGCCATGGTATCCCTGTGCTCGATTGGCCAGCAAACAACAAACTCGCCTAAACTCCATAGAGAATCTTTGGGGTATTGTGAAGAGGGAGATGCGAGACACCAGACCCAACACCATAGAAGAGCTCAAGGCGCTAATGTTTTTTGTTTTGTTTTTTTAAAATGGAACTTAAGTGATAATATAATTTTCTGAGATACTCAACTTTGAGTTTGAGCTGTAAGCCATAATCATCAAAATTAAAATAAATAAACACTTGAAAGATATCAGTCTGCATGTAATAAATCTATATACAAGTTTCACTTTTTTAAATTTAATTACTGAAATAAATAAAGTTTTCCATGATATTCTAATTCATTGAGATGCACATATACTTTCACACACCAGTCATCGATAAATGGACACAGACCTGACGCAGACCAATTGACAGTTCTAAATAGACAATGATGCTATTATGATAAACAAAAATAATTAATGTATCAGAAATCTTGGGCTTTTTTCCTCGAGGTAGGTGTTGCTATATGCGTCACTCAACAGAACCAATCAACGAGATTATGTTTAGATAGAGTGTGCAGAAGAAACAGAAACAAAAGCACGACGTCGCATGGCTTATATTTTTAAAAAAAAAAAGGAAAGTAGACTATGAAACCAGAACCATGAGAAAGATGAATGGACAGATCAACACATGTTTATTCTTCCCATGGGAAGTTTAAAATCAGTTTATCTCATACATTCTGAAATCGTGGCGACAATAAAATGCTGTGATGTGAAGCACCAGCATGAGACAAAACATGCTTTAAAGCATACCTGTAGCAGTCCGAAGAGGTGATCATGCAAAATACCCGAACTATAAGCCGAGTATGACTGAGTAACTAGAATCCTTACATATTCATTTAGAGCTCAGCAGCATGCAAATAAAGATTAATTAAAGATTGTTATTTGCATTCCATACAAATACAATGTATGTCCGCATGGTGAATGCAGACACTGGATAAAATTGTAATGCTATGGAAATTGCTCATTTTATAGACTTACAATCACTGCATATAGTGAATCCTAATATAACCATAGATTTCAGACAAAAAATGATTGCATTTATACCTACCGAAATTTGCATTGTGTGTGTTTGTTCCATATCAGTGAACTGGACACTAAATGCATGCCGTAACATCACTGATAACATCTATTTATCCAATGTATTTAGTTAACAATTTACGGTCATATTGAAAGCAACAAGAGATGGCAATTAAGCTAACATTCTTTCCTGTTTTCAAATGCTTTAAAAAGTGATCAAGCGTTTCCAAAATGCCAGAGGTCAATACCAGAAGCTGGGTTTTATTACCTAAATACTACTATAATTTAAAATTAAATGGCCTGTCCATGTGTAGGAATAAAATGCGTCAATAAGAAAATGAAAACTGAAATCATTTTACCTCTACTGTAATTTGATTACAAGAATTATAAAAATGTAAAATACTTTACATTTGCGCAGTATAAGGATAATTAATTAATTTTAAATAAAATTTAAAGAGCTGTAAGATTTATACTTTTAGACAATTTTAACTTGATGTTAATGTTTGTGTGTAGTTTGCATAAACACCACAGACATGCAGTACTGAGAATAGCAAAAAGCAACAGAAATCAGGATAATGGTTTATATAGAATAACACTAGACGTTCAAATCGTTATATTACTGCTAGAAAGAGAAATATGTGCAGAAAGTATTTCTATAATTTATAAAGACATACAGCATTTTATAATATTAGCGTTATACGAGGTTTAGCTTCGTACGCCCTTTCAGCCGTTAACGTTCATACCGAACCTGCTAGAATGCTACTTCACATACTGTTTACGGAAAGCAATTTTTTTTTCTTGACATTACAATTAAACACCGAACTAGCCATGTAGACTAAGAATTTTTTTTACAATAATTCAAAAAGCATACACGCATACAAATATAGCATACCTTTTGTTGAAATTTAGGGAAATTAATGTAGCAGGACGGCTAAAGTCCACCAGCCAAGTAAAATACGGAACATGAAGCAAAATAAAAGTCTCTACATGACGTATGATTTCATAATACATAACACCCCGAAATATCACTCCATAGGGTTGCCATGTACTATAAATAATAACTACAATAATATTTTTGGTAGATTTGGTAGAAGTTGTAATTTTATATTTTCTTTATTGTGTATGGAGCATTGATATAATTTGGATCAGGAGCAGTATTTTTGACAGGTAGGTATGATGCGCGCGCACACACATTTATTTAATCTCCATCAGTAGTAACTTCTTCATCCTGCTCAGTGTGGGGATGGATCCAGAATCTGGGAACGGAGCTAACACAATAAATCCTCTGATTATTTGTTTTTGGTTTACTGAGAATTTTGTCCAGCTTCGGTTTGTACTCTTTACAGGACTCTGGATTTAACCAGCAAAGTTTCAGACATTTTTTAGACAGACTGAATGCTGAAAAGTATAAACGACAACAAATGCTCAAAATGATTACATCTGCCTTTGTGGCACTGTATACACTTAATATGAGGATTGTATATTTAAAAAAAAGGGGTCAAAACTAGTTTTGTTACACGCCAACAGATGGCAGCAAAAGTCTACTTGCACAGTAACATAGTGCACCAACCTTCATAAGTCAGTGTGCCAAAAGAAATCATCCTGTGTATGTCAGGACCTATGGTGATATTCTGACCATGTGCATTATTCGCAGCATTGTCCATTCAAAATTCATCCCGAGGGGCCAGACCGACAATAGCGAATTCTACTTCCAGGTTTTAAGGTGTCTGAGGGTTGATATAGGTCGAAAGTGACCGGATCTGTGGCGTGCGGTTCTCGAAACTTTTTGAAACACCCTCACTCAGAACTGATGATGTTGCATGCAAAGATGATTTTCTCCTTTAGTACATTATTGCACGATTGTTCTGTGCGGATTCTGACAGACTACTGACTTCAGATCACCACAAAGAACAAAAGTCTAGTGGTGTTATGTCCGGTTCTATTTAGGCTTTGAAACCATCTTGAGTCTGACAAAACATGTACATTCATTAATTCTCCTATACCATTAATTTTCTATATATTTTGTGAAGGGTTGAGGTAAGCCTGGAGCCTGTGCTAGGAGACATTGGGTGTATCCCGCCTTGTGCCCAATCAATCACAGGTCGCACACACACATCAGGTATTTTGGGAACACCAATTAGCCTAATCTGCATGTCTTTGAACTATAGGAGGAAACCAGTGAACCTTGAGGAAATTCAATGCCCCCAGACTCGAGGTGGGTACTTCTCTTTATCTTATAATAATCTTATATAATAATATTATGGTTGTATTGCCATATTTCAGTTAATGCTGTGCTAGATTATCTGGCAAAAATAAAATAATTACAGCAATGTAATGATATTTAAAATGAATAGCTATAAGAATTAATCACAACAAGGAAAGAGTCAGTGTGAGAACTATTTTAATGTTTACAGAGATTGACCATATCCCCCCCCCCCCCCCCCCCAAAAAAATGACAAGCAACGATGAAAGAGCCTGAGGACAGGGCAACTTTCTAACAGACATTCAAGAAAAACAGTAAATGTGTAACTGGCAATCAAACTAAATATTATACTTAATATTAATCCTCCAAAAGCAGAGACTAAACACATGCACAACCAAATACTGTTCAATACCAATTACACTCCTCCAGATTCATTTCTTCCCAGGATTACTCTGTGCTTTGGCCTTCTTCTTTTCCAAGTGTTTCTAAAAAGCAGAGCAAAGTTGAAGCTGAATGAATACAGTCTGCACTTGTATAATACACTGCATAACGTGTTTAATTGGAAATGCTCTTACTTTCACTATTAAACTAGAGCTACAGTATGTTTTTTTTTACCATGCAACTTCAATTGTTCAAGAAAGCAATAATCAAAATTGGTCTTTTTTCCCTGACCACATTTCTTCAAAGTTAATGGTTTAGCATTATCTATTATTATTACCAGTTCCAGCCATTTGAATCTCCCATGTTGTTTTCTTTGCTTGATGCAGTGAAATAATTATAAATAACAACTTTTTTTTTTTTTTGCCAGGCGGTGTATATGTCTATAATATGGGTTCATCCCGTATTAAAACATGAGCCATATGAAACCTTAAGTTACCCTAAGTTTCTCGTAGTGTGCCTGGCTGCTGCAGTGAATCTTTTTAGCAGTATCTTCATTGGAGTAAAAAAGGCAGCACACTCTACAATAGTAGCCCATCTTTACAAACTTCACACCTGAAACAACAATGCAGTATTGTTAGTGATTAATTAGCACCACTTTTCTATGCATGCAAATTCATAGAAAGTTCAAATTGTGTCAAATACACAGCCATACACAGTATGATATCCAGTGAAATGCTTATACGACTGGAGTTTAGGAACATTTTCACCTGTTAATGTGTTTCAGTGTTTTACGCCAAGGTGAAATTGACTTTTGGCTCATTTGCTTTTCTGAATATTTTACATTTTATATTTCTATTTAATACATTTACTAAGTTGTACTACTACTACTAGTTGAACAAAAATTTCAATGGTTAAATGCATACATACAATGCACTTCAGTTAATCCATAATTAGTTTGCATTTGACTCTAAAGTAATTACTTACCCACTGGGACATTTGGTTCATACGGGCCGAGAGCATCTATGGTAGATACAGGCTTTTTGACAGACTCAGCCGGAGGCGCAGGAGCTTCAGTCGGCTCTTGGCTCTTCTCAAACACAGCAGAGGATGCAACAGATGACGACTCAGTAGGAGGAACATCGATGTCGCTCTCAACCTTCTGCTTAATGCAGAGCAATAAAAGTTAAAAGTAAAATTAGGAGGAATATGAACTGTTTCCAACACGTACAGACATGAATATGAAAAAAAAAGACAGTGAAAACTGAGCAGGGGTTTGAGTTCCACATTGAGTTTTTTTTCTGTATCACTGTTGCATTTCTTTTATTATTATTAATTTTTCCCCGCACTACTTCTACTACTGAAAAAAGTGCTATTCTGATTTTTTTAATGGAATTCCTACAGTTAAGATCTACCTACAGAGTGCCTCCTTGTTTGACACTACAGGAAAATCTAAAGAAAGCGTAAAAAATGTCAGAAAAAAAAAAGATTGTGGACCTCCACAAGTCTGGATCTTGTCTTGGGGGCGATTTCCAAATGTCTCAACGTATCAAGATTATCTGTACAAACACCATGGGGCCATAGACGACATACTGCTCAACAAGGAGGCACATACTTTCTTGTAGAAATGAATGTACTCTGTTATGAAAAGTACAAATCAATCCCAGAACAAAAGCAAAGGACCTTGTGAAGACACTGGAGGTGTCTACAGCCTCAGTAAAAAAAATAAAAATAAAAAATAAAATAAATAAATAAAAAACAGGATCCATATCGATTTATCTGAAAGGAATATGCCACTGCTCCAAAAAGTACCATAAAAAACCAGACTATGGTTTACAGCTGCACATGGGGACACACATCTTTTTGAAGAAATGTCCTATCCTTTGTCTAAGAAAACAAGTCCAAGTCTAAGTTTAGTCATAAGGACCATGTCTGGAGAAAAAGCAGAGGAGACATGAACCATTTGACCCATATAAAGGCAATGCTACCCAATAGTAACTAAGTGTAGTCTAAACTTCTGACCCACTGGAAATGTGAAGAAAAAAAATATACTTTGAAATAACTCTTTCTACAATTATTTTGTCATTTCACACTCTTAAAATATAAGTAATGATCCTAACTGACCTTAGACAGGGAATTATTACTCAGATTAAATGCCAGGAATTGTAAAACACACAGAGTTAAAATGTATTTGGATAAGGCGTATGTAAATGTCCAACTTTTTTGCACATAAAAACAAGAGTGCAAGAGATTCACCTTGAGGTTATCTGTTACTCTCTCAGTATTCTGTTCCTCTTTAGGCTGATCAACAGCATCTTCGAGGTTCTCTGAAGCATCGGGTTGTGCAGTTGTATTGCTGGTACTTTCTTCTTTAGGGGATTCAGATTCATTAACGTTTTTCTTCGTACAGGAAGCCAGAACCAGATGATCATGGCATGTGGTCACATCCTCTGATGAATCCTTAGAATGAAAAAAGTCTATTTAGTTGTCTGCATGTGTGCACATGTATGCATATACTGTGCTGTGCAAAAGTATACATACCCCTTTTTGTCATGTTACAACCACTAACGTAAAGGTATTTTATTGGGATTTTATGTGACAGATCAACACAAAATGGCACATAATTGTGAAGCAGAAGGAAAATGTTCAATGGTTTTCAAATTTCTTTTTTTCTTTTTTTTTTTTTACAAATAAATATCTGAAAAAATGTGGCATGCATTTGTATTTAGCCCCCCCGAATCAATAATTTCTTTTACATATTTTTTTTTTTTTGCAAAATACCTCAAGCCCAGTCAGACTGAAATGTTCATGTCTTGCCACAGATTCTCAATAGGATTTAGGTCTGGACTTTGACTGAACCATTCTAACACATGACGATGCTTTGATCTAAATCATTCCATTGTAGTTCTGGCTGTATTTTTAGGGTCATTGTCCTGCTGGAAGGCAAACTTCCCCCCAGTCTCAAGGCTTTTGCAATAGGTTTTCTTCCGAGAATGCCTGGTATTTTGGTATTCCTGCTTTAAACCTCTTCACAACTTTCTCCCTGACCTTTCTGGTGTGTTCCTTGGGCTTCATGATGCTGTTTGTTGACTAATGTTCTTTAACAAGCCTCTGAGGGCTTCACAGAAGAAGCTGTATTTATACTGAGATTAAAATAAGTAGGAGACTTCTGAAGGTGATTGCTTCTACTGAATTTTTGGAATACAAAAACAAAAGACCAAGACTAACCTCAGTTGCTGGAAATGAGGCCTTTGCTTCATTTGATTCTGAAAGGCATATTATAAAAGTGCAGTTATTTACAAGTCTATAGGATCTGCCTTACAAGACAAGGAATAAGAAAAAACAGGTTTGAAGACCTTGACAATCTGAAGAATTTTCTTCTGTGACTTCATCCAAGGTCACACAATTTTCAAGAACAATGGGGAAATCATGGTCCTCCTGTGGAGAAAAATGCAAGTTAAAATTTCCTGTTCAAATTCTATATACAATAGATTCATTAACATCATAAGAAAACCTTATAAGACCTACGTCACTGTGACGTACTTAAATGAACACTTTAATTTTAAGAAAAAAAAAAAACTACTCTAATCTTACTACATAGTTTTTAGACTGATTAGATAACTAACACATGACATAGTAACCCGTATTTATTGAGCGAGACTTCAAAGCACTTCTGTTAAGTTGCTCTGATAAGGGCATGCGCAAAATGCCATAAATGTAATGCAAATGCCATATAAGTGACTGATTAGATAACACCTGTATGAATGAACAGATGTACTGATGTTTGCTTCATAACATTGCCACAGTTTTATTTAAATACCTCATTTATTTCGTGATCTTCATGTTCTCCAATCTTCTGGCCCTCATTCAGACTGTTTGATGCTCCTGATGTATCAGCATTTGGAGAATCTTCCCCAGTGTTTCCTGTATGAACGTCTGTTATATCCATTGGTTCTGACAGTAAATTCACTTGGTGAGCTGTTGTGGGCTTATATTCATCAAAGACACATACCAGTTCTTTACCATCATCTGCTATCACCGTGAGCCCTTCAAGGTCATTGTCTGAATCTGAGTTGTTGATCATACCTCTTTTTTCTTTCCCATCTTCTCTGTCTTTTATTTGGCCACTTCCAGATGAGGACGAGCATCTTCTTTTGGGGCTAGAATGAGGTCTCTCTGATGAATGTTTTCTCTTGGGGCTGGAGCGGGTCGTCTCTGAGGAACCTCTTCTCCTGGGACTAGGGGAGTCTCTTTGAGTGCTGTGCCTGCCTGGGCTAGATCTCCTTTGGGTGTGAGTATGTCGGGATTGTGTATTGTCATTAACTTCTGCATCTCTGGGCCATAAGCGAGGAAAGAATACTAGATTATACAAATCGTATGACAACTGCTGGATGCTACAAAATGTCTGAAGCCTTATATTCACATAGCAGCATGAAACCTACGTACCTCAGTGAGTTATATTCATAAGAGAAGGTGACTTGAATTAATTTGCCTTTTAATTTCAGCTGATTGGCTGAGTAGTGTTCGACACATTTCTTGGCTTCTCCTAAAGAACTCATTTCCACAAAACCCTGTGAAACAGAGGAAGTATTAGAAAGCTCAAGTGAAGTTTAGTTTCAGCACTGCAGTTTTCCTTTTTAGGAGTTAAATGATTTTATAGTCAGACGTGATTTTAAAGAATAATACTTAAATGAGCAGTAACATGTTAACGTGCTGGATAAATTACAGTTTTAACAGTGAGGGCTACACGTGTTAATTGTGTTCACATATGCAACGGTACCCGGTTTGGCAGAAACAATGATTTCCTGATGGATCCAAATCGTTTAGCAATGGCAGTCAACTCTGCACTGACACCATCTCCAGTGGGTAATGGTGCGAAGCTCACAACTCGAGAACTCGACTAAAAAAAGCAAAAAATAAAAATGGCTGGTCAAATGCATATGTATATAAAGTATAAGTTTTTCTTATTGGCTTCATTTTTGTTGTTTAATCCATTTGAATATGTTGTTGGAATTTTGCTAAATAAATCTTTTAATTTTCAACATGAAGCCTATTTAATTCCGTTTGCCTAGGACTTGAAGTTATTCGGATATTCATATTTCAAATGACATAATGAATTTTGGCACACCCTGTATTTTGTAAAACCTCTTGAATTAAAGGTGCTCTTTCAGTGCTTCGTGATTCAAAATTGTGCTTAATATTTAATAATACCAAAAAAAAAGCACAATTAGTTTTACCTGAAGAAAACTAAATTGTTCACAGATAGAAAACTCAACATGCTTTTCTTGAACTTTGAAAGGGTTTGCTACAAAGTATTTTACTATGTCCTCTGACTGGTCAATTGATTCCATTTCCACATATGCCTTAATACATACAAATGAGTAAGTGAGCATGTAATAAGGAAGCATGTTAATAAGCAAACACCCCCACCCCCCCCCCCAAAAAAAAAAAAAAAAACCCCATCAACCCATACCATTCTAGAAAACATTTCCATTTGCACAATGTTTCCAAACTGTCCGAGCAATTTTCTCAAGTATTTTTCTTCCACTGAATTGGCGTTGAATTCAACGCAGACCATTCTGTCCCGTGTTCACATGCTAATGTCAATTATTTAAAGGTATACAAAATGAAAAATTCCAAGTAACATGGAACCTACTTTATCTTTCACTTGTAACGTCTTCATTTCTGTAGTATTTTCTTTAGAGGTTCCATCTTGTATGAGATACAACACAATTGCTATACGTTAGTATGGGAAAGCCAAAAAATTTTTAATCCTTGGAAAAAGATGAGGACTTTTACCTCCTACGTCAGGGGAGGGCTCACCATCATTTCTAACAAAATGACAATGAATGAGATTACAATATAAATAAGTTTATTTTAAAACTTGGTATAGTAAAAAAAAAACTTGTAATTCTTGAACACATTGGTTTACCTTCTAGAAGATCGAACAGTTCCATCCCACTCTGGGTACCTAAAAGAATGTAATCAGGTTTATATACACTTCTATAAACACTATACACATAAAAAGGGGCAAGCGTAGCTCAGATGTTAAGGCATTGGACTACTGATAGGAAGATCCTACCACCACCAAGTTGCCACTGTAGGCCCTTGAGCAAGGCCCTTAACCATCAACTGCTTAGATGTATAATAAGATTTTTATTATTTTTTTTAACGTCACCCTGGAGAAGAATTCTCTGTAACCCAGTAACTAATCAGGTACAGTAAATATCTCGAGCCAGTAAGTTGAGTCTGTCTCTAAACATATCTTATTATTAAGAGAAAATAAATATACCTACAATGTAAATTACAAATCATGTCTAAAAATATATATACATTTTCAAGTATAAAATGTAAAAGCCATTTCTGAGCCGAAGACATATTTAAATTTCATACCAGTACACCCACTAACAGGACTGCTAAATTGAATGACTTACTTTCCCATAAGGTCAAGCTGGCTCTTTGCATGCTGTCCACCTGTAATATGAGCAGACCAGTCCTACAAAAAAAATCAATAAAATACATTGCATAAATCAGGTTGCAAAGAAATGTAGCAATGTTTATCATATTGACATGAAACTTGAAGAAAAATATACTGCATTAATGTATGTCTTTAGCAATATGAACTAGTTGTTCCACCTGTGAACATAGGGTCAGGCAGATTTGGATGAATTATTTTCCTGTTTCATGATCTCAATCATTCAAGAGTGACCAAAATGCAAAAAAAAAAAATAATAATTTTCAACTGTCATTTCAATTATCAACTGTACATTGTGAAACGTGTGACATTTGTATGTGGATTTGTGAATACATGTGTCACTGAATCATGTGACAATTATTTGTGAAATATTATACTGATCTGATTCCATACTCTCCAAGTTTATCTGCTTTGAATTAAAAGACTGCATACCTTTTCAGAAAAGACAGTGATGTGGCAGAGAGTACACAAGTAAGGAAAAACTGGGGGGACGATGCCATTGAAGTCAGAGGCCTCTGTCCTTGTTGGCACCTTAAAACCTTCTGACACTGAAATAAAATCATACATTGGGAAACCTGGTGACTTTTATGATAACAGACTTTGAGAGCATGAGATTATATGATGTTTTAACAAGTTATAGAAAAAAGGGTATAGACTTTTACCTTCAGGGCTTTCATTCCTGAAACGAACAAGAATATTACATTAGAGTTAGAGTATAAAAACAACTCAGGCAAAAAAAAAAAAAAAAAGGAAGAGAGAGAAATGCACAGTGCAAAAGTAAGTTTTTGTGATATTTCCCCAATTTTCTCCACATTAAGGCTACTACTACCACTCAGTCGGGAGGGCCGAAAAACATCGCGTGTTTCCTCTGAACCACATGACGCCAGCCGACTGCATCTTTTTCGAACTGCTCGCTCGCGCACCGTTGGCGGCGACGTAGCACTCGTTAAGGCTATCCGCTCCTTCTGCTTGCGTGAGCTCACCACTGACTGGCCGTAGAGCCGTGATTAATGTGGGAGCAGTAAGTACCTTTCATCCCTCCCCTCTGAGAGAGCTCGGCCAATCAGCTCTCTCTAAACCTCTAGCTGCATGACTTTTGATAATGTTTAACACTATTAATATAGTAATAAAGATATTAATAAATGGAGCAGAGAGCTATATTCATTTTCTGTTTTACCTTCTTGCAGATCCAATAGTCCCTGCCCATTTTGGGTACCTGCAGATAAATAATCATGATTAATGCAGTTAAGTTACAACGGGACTTTTGATCATGTACAATAAGAGAACACAAGTAGGAGAGTTAAAAATGACTTTTACTTCTGTATAATCTATAAAGGATCGATATATTTCTCAGTACACTGGAGCCATGATTGGACTGTCTGCTTCACATCATCATCACTGCTGAAATTATTTTATACACATAGAAATATAGCAAAAAGGTCATTTTTACTCACCTAACTATAAATAAAACTGTTACTATGTACAACCATCCAAGTTTAAATTGAACAATTCGTAAACTCTGTCTGATCCTGTTCTTCAAACTATGCAGGGTAATGTAACAAACGACACAGCTTTCACAGCTGAGGCGACGCACTTACTTTTTTTCAAGTAAACGCTGACCTTTAGCATGCTCAGTTCCTCGAACATGAAAAAGCCACTCCTAAAAAAAAAAAAGTGGCAGGAAAAAAAATAAACATTGACATTGCACAGAATTAGATGAACAGCTCCAATGTATACAGTACAATAAATATAGCTCATTATCACGTTCCAGATAATCAGCCTCACCACTAAAATGAATGACACCTAATTTGAGAATGACACTGAAATAAAACTCACGAAGTTAAATAAAATAAAACTAAACAAAATAAAACTCACGGAAGTCATACATCCTTTCAATCACCATACACAATACATACACAATATGGTGAATTTGAGCAACAACAACAACAACAAAAAAAGTCTGCCCATAGAAATATAATATGAAATGAAAAAAATATGAAAAAAAGGGAAATCAATATAAAGTATATCAATATAATCAATATATCCATAATCAATAAACGGAAAAGAAAAAAAATAATCCATGAAAAAATTATACACATTAAAAGAGGGCCTATAATGGAAAAAGAAATAAATAAATAAAACTCTACAATGCTTCTCCAGTATGTGTGTACAAACAAAAAAAGTTTTTAAAAAAAATCCTCTCTTTTGTTTGCCATTCTTTATTTTTTACTTTGCATAAACAAGCTGTTTAGATTCTTTCTGATGGGGAAAAAAATAATTTGCCATCGACTTGGCGCTTCCCAACAGTTGGCATTTTATATAACAGACTGTAGAGAACAGCAGCATGTCACAGCTTAAAGTAAAGCAAAATCAATATGTTGTTGGAGGTGAAAAAGAAAAAAAAATCTTTAAAAAATGCTTGAAAACCATTTAATGTGGCTGAATAAAAAATTCTGCAAAGGAGAGTGGGCCAAAATTCCTCCACAGCGATGTGAAAAATCCATCGTCACTCATCACAAACACTTGCTTATAGCTGTTGCTGTCAATATATAATTAAGAAAGAAACAATGGACAGCTATTGTAATCTTTATCCAAATTTGATGTGTGCGCTAAACATTTCACATCAAACTACTTTCTCAATGAGGGACAGTTCAAAGCTGAATTCACGTAAATACTTAAGCTCACAAGTGGATTCATGGCAGCTGTCTGGGGCTTAAATTCAGCTCAAAGCTGTGATTGCTGTTACTTTATTTAGCTGGTTTGTTGAATTTAGACATAAAAGCTCATAACTTGTATTGCAACCTGAAGGAGGATAAATCCTCAAGTTAAAAAAAAAGTAAAATTTTAAACGACAGTCATAATATAATAGAGGATCTGTATTATACTTTGACTGTTGAAAAGTATTATATCAGGGTAGTGATGACTATCTGAAAACAGGTGGAGAACTACACAAGGGATGTCAGAAGCAACAGATCTAGTGTGTGAATGAGTGCCAACATGCAATGACATCCTCAATTTAGTGCAACTGATATGAACCTAAATCTCACAGTTAATCTAGTTCTTTTGTTCTTAAGTATCAAAGGTGAGGAGACTCAGTACAGATCTTACATTTTGGCATTTGGAAGATGCTCTTATCCAGAGGGACTTACATAAGTAAGTACCTATTACAGCAACCAGTAATGGGTATTAACTTACCAAAGTGTTCAAAGTTGATGCTAATTTACATCTTTAGCTGGATTGGTGGCAATGATAGAGGTATGAAAACTCAAGAAACTACTTACCTTTGTATTACGGACAGTAACGTCACAGAGACAACACGCATGAGGATAAGCCGGAGGAATTTTGCAATTGAAGTCTGAGGACTCCCTTCTAGTAGGCGTGAAAACTGGTGGTTCTAATTTCAGAGAAAGCAAAGGCCTCGGTCTGACATCGTCAAAAGAGCGTGACGGGACAGCTGTGGTGCTGTAATATGGGTCAGTGTTCTTGGACACGCTGTAGTCTGGAAACCTGCTGGAGCTGCTGGTTAAAGTACTCGTCCGTTGAGGATTTCCCCAGCAGTCTTGCCGGGTTTGAATGTGCTCAGGACGATGAGGGTACACTGGGTGTGCTGACCGATCGATGGGATACTCAACAGGTTTATGGTGGCTGCTACCCTCTCTTGCTCGAGTCGAGATATCGTCAAGTGGCTGACTTGTTCCAGGCCTAGACGATGAGGACGTTGCACTGGACAATTTACGCTCTTTGATCTGTAAAAGCAGTGTAGAAAGCGTCTCGACAGTGAAGAGATGTTCAGGAAGTTCTGCAAGGTGGGCAATGTCGCTTGAGTCCAGGCCACAGCTTTGAAGAAATGACAAAGCAGTCCCCGGTAAGTGGAAAGAAGAGTCCCCAGTTCTGTTGGAAGATGTCATAGAGTATGTTTGCTCCTGAGATGGAGCTCTAACTCTTGGCCTGTACGTATTGGACCGTCTCTGGTATGAATCTGCATACATGTCTTGATGTGACAGAAAGTCATCCCCTGTGTTTGTGTAAGGATATTTATGAGACATGCTGCAGGTATCCAGACGAAAAAAACTAAAGACAGAGCAACTAATCAGCAAGTTTATGCAAGAGGACTTGACGCTGGGCGAGATGCAGATTATAATTCACCTGTCGATAAAGGTTGTAGATAAGAAGATAATCATGCACTCAAGGTCCTTCTCGTAGCCAAGTAACAAGACAACATATTCAGACTTACCTCCAAGTGCCAATGCAACATAATCATTCAGATGCTGGCGCATTATGCAATCATGTCAGACCCACCATTACACAAGGATTTTGTAATGGGTTGTTGATAAGTGTGAGGCTAGCTAGACAATGTTTCCTGTTCTGGAAGAAATTTTTAAGGGAGGTATGTATTTAGTAAAGATCTGCAAGGCCTTCTTTTTCCTGGTCTGTATATGCATTAAAGTTAGTTTTCATAATAAAAAGTTGTGCTGCGGAGGCCTTCCCAACGTCTGAGACTCTCTACCTGGCTGGTTAATTCAATAGATAGATCTAGCAACATATTGGGTGGATCCTACCATTACATGACACATGACAAATATCTTATTTGCACTACAACCAAGCAGATGCCACACCTGATATTCTATTGAAAGCCAAGAATGGCTACATGAATGGTGGAATCAGTTCTGCTTGGTTGAAATGAAAACCTGCATCCACACCTGCCCTTTCAAGGATCCAGTTTGACTCCCCATAAGTAGACCATTGAAAAACACCAAACGAATCATTTCCTGAGTAAATTCTTTTCACACACTGATCAGTGTTCTCGGAAACAATGTAAAAACGCCCTACAATTCATTAGATGGGTTTTATTACTTAAGATTTTCCTATATTTTAAAATAAATGGACTGTTATTTGCAGGAATAAAATGCATCAATAATATAAAATACATCAGTAAGAACAGTAACTTTTTATCTCTAACTTATTCTATATTTTCTTTACTAGAATTATACTGACAGTCAATAGAAACTTTCAGGTATAAATGTACGAGTGTTTCTATTTGTACTGGGGTTTGAATTGATCCTTGTGGATTTGCTGATATCTTGCTGTTTGGGTAGTTCAGACAATGTTGAGTTGTCATGGTTTCACAGTTCATTGCACACGGGATGGTCTCTTTTCAAATGTGGCCCAAACACCCATGGTGCAATACTCAATGCGTACATGAATAATTTGAGGATTGGTTTTGGAGGCCTATATAAGGGCCCAATAAAGACCACCATTATTAGTCCAGTGAACGTCATCATGCCACGTCTATCACGTGAACAGCGTCTCCGGGCACTGGGTATGGTGGAAGCCCGCTTGAGCTACCGCGAGATCGTGAGACGTATGGGTTGTACCGTGCCATGCCTATTCTCCGTCTTGTCAGGAGTATGCGCCAAAGGATGGCCGCCTGCATCAATGCACATGGGGATCATACCCGCTATTGACTGTTGTGAATTTGTGTGTGTTAGACGCAATTTTCTTTTGTTAAATTTACCGTGTTTAAGTTATTCTTGAAACTTTAAATCTTTGTTAATGCATGTCAGCAACCTCAAGAAATGATTTATATGAAACAAAAACAGTTTTGGGTTCTAAAATAAAACTTATGTTAAAAAGTATAGCCTCAAAGTTTTCATTGACTGTCAGTATATAAAATAGGTTAAGCATTACATGTGTGCAATTAACGTCTGCTGCATCTAATTGCATCTAATGACGCAGAGGATAACCAAAACTTTTACATTCTTTAAATGGCTATAGCGTTGAATTTATTTGACCATTTATTTTCTTTTAAAGATTTAGGCTTTTTTTTTTGTACAGAGTTTGCACAAACGGCAAAGACATGCTGCACTACTATCAATTCAGTGACTCCAAAACCTAGGATTAAAAAAAAAAAAATGATGTTTATGATAAAGATGAACGGTTGATATGCAAGTGAGCAGAATTGGCCGTAACCGGTAATCGGCCGATCACCCCCAGATATAACCAAATTGAAATGGATCTTATGGTGTTACATTATCATGCAAGTGTTAAAAAGTCTCTGATCTGCCTCTTTCTCCAAACTCTGTGAGCAAATTAGTCTCAAACCCACTCATTACACAGACTTGCACCAGTCTCTAATTAGTCAAATGACAGAGATACGAGCTTATCAGTTAAATGTACCTCTTGTATTTGAAGTTTGTACTGTTCAAACACTGCACTTGGGTTTTAAGTAAAAATATATATATAAAATGTTACATGGAATGAGATATATTTAATCAATCATGAAACGTTTTAAATGTTTAAAATTGTAACAAAATTGGGAAATGTTATATCGAATCGGGATATTTGTAATATCGTGATACTTATAGAATCGCAATTTTAACTGAATCGGCACCTGGGTATCGTGATAATATCGTATCGGGAGGTGACTGCTGACTGACATCCCTATTTATCATCACATTTTACTAGTCTAAAAGATTGCGGATTGTAATAAAAAAGGCAGACATTCGATGCAGTAAGCCTAGTAATCTACTAAGTGGACTGGACAAACAACTCGGTTGCTGTTCATCCTGTGTCGTTGTTTATCGATATGATCTCCAGTGACTTCCGCTATTAGTAGACAAACCGCGTCCGCCATCTTTTATGCGTCGCCTATATCCGATTAATACGTCTCGCGAGCGTTAAAAGCATTAATAAACTGTCAATTAAATAGTCAATTTGACATTTTCTGCAAAACTGTACAACTGCACTGAGTCATCTCTACACGTCCCTCCAGTACACTCCATAGCTAACTGTTTACTTCTCACACTTCTGACTGAAAGCCTTTGTTTTTCCCCTCATATGCACGCGTGTAGTAGCCTGCACAAACACTGACCTGTCGATAAAGACTCACAAAATCTAAAATAAAATAACACATATAACATACCTTTGATGAATTTAGTGAATGTTGCGTAGCAGGACAGCAAAAGCAAGGGAAATTCCGCAGACCGGAGAAAAACGGAACACGAGGCAAAGTAAAAGTCGCCCTATCAGGAGTTAAACCTGCACGAAACACTCAAATTATAATTTCAGCGGGTTTAACTACGAGAAAGCTGTCGTTGTATATTTTATTTCATAACAAATTCAGCGTTATTAATTTACAGCAGTTATTCAACTTTTAGACACATCAGGTAAATTCTGCTGTGACACTTTTAACAGCAAGACACCTCTCACACCCACCACACACACACACCTAAAACCAATTACACATGGAGATTGGAATATTTTTGTAATCATCTCGTGTTTTTCCTGTTTTATTAGATGTTGAAATTTTGTTTAAATTTTTTTTAGATTTATACACATACACACACAGGGTGTGCCAAAAGTAGGGTTACAGTTAACACTTAAAAAATGTCCGTTATTAGAAATTTTGACTTTTATTTACATATATTGTAATTACATATTAGACATTTTACATCGTACATTTAATATCTCAAGTGCTCAAAAAGTCCACCTTCTTGATAATTTTTATATCTAAAACGTGATTGTGAAGGTGAAGCAGAAAATGAAGTAACTGTAACCCTACTTTTGGCCCACCCTGTGTATATCTATCTATCTATCTAGGGAAATAAAGGTTTCATTTTCAATCATCTTCAATGCCGTCTATCCAGTGTAGAGGGTTTTTTGGGGGGGGGGGGGGATTGCTGGAGCCTATCCCAGGAGACTTTGGGCACAAGGCAGGGTACCAATTCCTTTGCAGAGGGCGCGCACACAATTTGGGAAAGCCTAATCTGCATGTCTTTGGACCGTGGAAGGGGAAATCCACCAAACACGCCAACTCCACACAAACAAGAATCAGAAAGATTGATGTTTAGCAGAAAAAATATATATATTTTTCATTGAAAACTATCAGTTTTCCATGTAATTTGAAGCATTCCTCTGCCCAGATATTTCCAGCTTTTAATGGTAACCCTAACTTCATAAGTGAAAATTTTTTATTATTATTCTTTTTATTCCACTATGAGAAGGCAGCAAGCGTGCAGAGTGTGTAATACACTACAATAATCTGCTAGGAAACCTTCAGACCTGGTTTTCCCAAACGTTACTTTGACACATACCGCCTAACCAAACATCTGCACACCGAGTACATTTGTTTATGGCATTAATATTCCTTTATGCCATTAGCCACATTCAGCAGGATTATGCAACCTGACATATTGCCCTCAATGTTTAGGAATGGTTTAAGAAAACACGGCAGAGGTGGGATGTGCTAGAGAAACAATTGGAATCTATAAAAGATCCACATCAACAATTTACAAGATTTAGAGGAACTGCTGATAACATCTTAATTCAGATACCACAACTCACCTTCAGGGGTCTTGTGGTGTGCCATCCTTCAATGAGTCAGAGTTGTTTTGGTAGCGGTAACCGTCGCTTACACAATATTAGGCAGGTGTTTTTATGTTATGGCTGATATGTTCCGTTACAGGTACCCACAGCTCACAAACAGCCTGGGTCTGTACAGTACATCAATCAAGGAAGGGCAGAGTCTATAAGTGAAGTGCATTTTCTTCTACAGTACACCGCATACCTGTGAACTAAAATAACTCCGACCCGACCAAGACACTGTAAACTAAAACTGAGAAGCCTAATTATGCATCTAATGCTATTTTATATGAAGATGGCACCAGTATTAAACAATTTTGACAAACTGCAGTATAACATAAGAAATTATGTTATTCTTTAAACTTGCAAACTTGTTTATAAAATCATAATATTTAATTATGTATAGTGATTTTAAAAAAAGCAACAAAATTGAGTGTACAAATATGATGGATGACTGTATCTGGTGTGATCAAATATGATGGATTGCTGTAAGGAGGATTGCAGCACAAATATTTAATGATTATTTAGAGGGCTATTTTTCATACTGCAATCATGTATAAGCAGTATTTGAAAAGAAATTAATAACTGCAAGCAAATGTGTGAGAATAAGAGAAATTCATAAAGCTCTAGGTAGGACTGTAAATAACCATGACCTGAAAACTTAAACTAATTTGTTTCAAGTTAGTAAGAAAGGGAATTACCAATAATTTGCTTTCAGCTAGTTAGTTTGTCTACAAAACTAAACTGAATACAGCAAGGCAAAAAAAAATAAATGATAGGAGACATGAATCAACAACCAGGACATTCATTGTGAGGAATGTTGTTTTTTAAATTTTATTTTA
Organism: Clarias macrocephalus; assembly: GCA_011419295.1. Classification (NCBI taxonomy): domain Eukaryota; kingdom Metazoa; phylum Chordata; class Actinopteri; order Siluriformes; family Clariidae; genus Clarias; species Clarias macrocephalus. The sequence continues at coordinate 167,209 of JAAGKR010000529.1, read as the reverse complement.
ACAGAGATGTAACACAGTCAAAAGAAATAGAGTAAACAGCCATAAAAGGGCTATTTTCTTCTATTGGGAATAGGGCAATGTTTCTAACACACGTGTGTGTGTGTATTGTGTATTATATATAAAGTTAAGGATGGGATCAACCTAAAATTATACTAAAATCAATATTCCAAATGGAGAGACTATGCAAACTAAAGTCCATGCACAACCTAACACTGTACAATATGAATTACACTCCTTCAGATTCATTTCTTCTCAGGATTACTCTGTGCTTTGGCCTTCTCCTTTTCCAAGTGTTTCTAGAAAGCAGAACAAACAAGTTGATGCTAAAGAAATACAGCCTTCACTTGTATAATAGAATTTGTCTTTAAAAGGGGTTCATTACATATTAAAGTTTTAACTTAATTTAAATTTAACTTAAATTACCTTTAGTTTCTCGTAGTGTGCCTGGCTGCTGCAGTGAACCTTTTTAGCAGTGTCTTCATTGGAGTAAAATAGGAAGCACACTCTACAGTAGTAGCCCATCTTCACAAACTCCACACCTGAATCCACAATGCAGTATTGAAAGTGACTGATTAAACAGAGTTCAGGCACATTTTTCATCGGTTAATGTTTGTGCGTTCTTACTATGCAGTTTCACCCTGGCCGAATGTAGAAAAAATTTGGAGTCTTCCAAGGAAGATGTGTCGCCTGCCCACCGAACATACTACTTCTAAAAAATAAATCGCTAGTGCACATCTATGCTAACTAATACGGGTTCTGTGAAGGTTTTGTCAAATTCCCATGAATGGTTTAAGAGGAGTTGCGGATAGAATAAAGTGTGATGATGACAGAGATGGATAATGATCCTTGTACAAGACTGGGCATTAAACAGCTCCAACAAAGGTACTCAAATGAGTGCTTTGAAAAAGTCAAAGACTTTTAAACTAAGAAATTATGAAAAACAAGCAACAAAAAGCCTGAAAATTATCTTGCATCACACGTCAGTGCATAAGTACAAGTCTATGCTTAAGTGTTCATTGTTGTGAACTTGTCCACATTCCACAACAATTTTACCCGAAATTACTGGCAAAAATAGCAAAAAAGCATCCAGATGTGTAAAAATACCACAAGGTTTGTAGTCAGCTTTATTCTTTGTATTACAAAGAGTATTGTGCAATTTTCTATCATCAAGTCCATTTTAATTCTAGGTTGTAATAATACAATGTAAGGATGAAAAGTTTAACGAAGTGAATACTGCATAAATCAAGACCAGGTCCTAATTGAGAGTTTGCCTGTGACTCTAAAGTAATTACTTACCCACTGGGACATTTGGCTCATACGGACCAAGAGCATCTACGGTAGTTTCAGGCTTTTTCACAGACTCGGCTGGAGGTGTGGGAGCTTCAGTCAGCTCTTGGCTCTTCTCAGACACAGCAGAAGATGCAACAGATGACGACTCAGTGGGAAGAACATCGATGTCGCTCTCAACCTTCTGCTTAAGGCGAAGAGATAATAGTTGAAAGCAAAGTTATGAGGAATCTGAACTGTTTCCAACACATACAGAAACAAGCTGTCATATTGATTCAGTTTGCAAATTGCGCATTTGAGGCTGACACGAGTCATGAATGCAATTTAACAGCTGGATGTTTACTTAAATAGTGTACATTTGATTATGAATTTAAATTTGACCCATGGATTAAATTAATTGAAAAACACAATGATTTAATTGTAAAAAAAAAAAAAAAAAAATTATTGCAGCTCTAAGACATCAATGGGGGGTGGGAATAAAACTGACCGGTGGTTTTAGCTCCACATTTGGACTTTCTGTCGCATCCTTGTTTTGTTCCTCTGTGGGCTTGTTGTTCACATCCACTTCATTCTCACAAGACTCAGTTTTCACCTCCACTTCGTTCTCCTTTTTCTCCTCCTCTATCTCCTGTGGTACACTCGGAGTTTTCTCCTCACTAGGCTTCTCCTCTTTAGATTTTTTGGATGGGGGCTCCTCTTCCTTCACAGTTGGAGTTTTTGCAGTTTTGGAACTGCTCTGACTTTCCTCTTTCTCTTCAGAGTGCTCCCTCTTGGCTGGCCGTTTGTCTTCCAAGGTAGGGGGTCTGTGTCTGCCACACGAAAGAGTCAGTCATGTTCAAAAGTTAGTAATAATTGTATGTTTTTGTGTAAAAACATCATAAATTTTTTGTCATAACTAGGGTTGGGTACCGAAAACGATACCTATAGAACCAGTATGTACCGGACCGAAACAGAACGCGAATTTCGGTGCCACTTAAATGCCTGAACTGTCGATTAATATGTTTGTTCTCTGGGGCTGATGACACAGTTGTAATAAGCATTAGATTCATCAACACACATGATCGCTAGTAAAATTTAAATACTTCATTCATGGTGTGTCAGAAATGCTCGGAAAAATAAATTATTTCCTTAATTAGAAAACTCTTGCATTCATGCTAACAAATGGTCAAACGATTTGTAAAATACTAATGTAACATGGATTCTGTTTATAATTATGGCTTTCCAGCTAATACTTAAAAACATTTAATATATTGTTCAATTTTAAGCATTTAATTTTTTGTTCAGTAAAAACGTATTCTTATGTCCACCATCATTTTGTGGCTTTTGCAAAGTATCGGTTCAGGCACCGTTTTGGCACCGGTATAAAAAAAAAAAACCAAGCGATACCCAACCCTAGTCATAACCAGATAGGGCTGGTTAGCGTTTCAAAAGTTACCTCAATACTGGTTCCTGAATGACACTTTCAGTATCAATGTCACTTTTAATAGTTAATAAACCCTGCATACTGGGAATACCCAAACAGACGTTGCTTGTCAAAGTCGCTCAGATCCTTATGCTTGCCCATTTTTCCTGCCTCCAACACTAACCTACTGCCTAACATGTCTCGACAGAATACCATTCTAACAAGATGATCCATGTTAAGTATAACAAAAGAAAAAAGTACTAACCCATGTTTGAGTTGTTTGTACTTCCTGCTGATGTAGACGAGCAAGCGTTTGCCTTCGAATTTGAGTGGATTCAGTCGAGCGGACTCCACAAATTTCTCTGCATCCTCACCCCTCTCCATTTCAATGAAGCACTGCAAGCAAACATATGAAGCCATATGTCAGCATTACAATTAAAAACATGACATGAATAATAAGATATTAGACATTCAGTTACCTCAGAACGTGATCGATTCAAATAGTAACGTCGGATTTTCCCAAAAGGCTCTGCAACCTTCAGAAAAGATGCATCTGATGATTTAAACGCGGGGATGTGTCCAATATAGACGACTTTGCCACTCTGTAGAGTTTATGGGAAAAACGTGTCAGCCATTTCTCGTCTAATTACACACACTATTTTTGCAGGAGAACAGTATATTGCCCACCTGGATGGTGGCGTAGGTCATTGAATGGTAAATTTTGACTGTTTTTCCACACACGGATGGGATGACATTTCCGTTGTAGAAATGAACCATTGATCTGGCTTCTTGCTCACTGCTAAATTCCAGAAAGGCCTTAACAACAAAAAGCAATATAAATTCCATAAGCAAACTCAAACAATAACTTTTAATGCTTGACACACAATCTTTGAATCAATTCTTAACAGTATATTGTTTAATAAATAAAAACTCTAAAATATTAGTTGATAGTAAATCAGTAATAGAGATATTTAGATACTTTTTTTTCTTTCCATTAAAGGCAACCTATTATGCAAAATTAACTTTTTGGTCATTTTTTGACAGACATTCAGATGGGTCTCCAGTATATGCGTATGCACGTGTGCGCGTGCACAAGAAAAATGTATTCCCCAAATGATATGTCCAACTGAATTAGCCCTCATATAACACAGAGTCTATATAATATAAAGTTTGAGGTACGAAAAAATGTATTATTTCACTTCTCCAAATTCTGTGTAAATGGGCTACAAGATTGGGGAGGATTTCCCCTCATATGAGATAAAATTAGGAGAAAAATAATTTGGGATTTTCCTAATTGCTGTGTTAATTTGTTAAACAAACACAAAAGATTTAGTGTGTACATTTTCCCATAGATAAAATGTGGAACAATACATATTTTATAATTTTCTGTCCTGTTTACTTTGGGGACATCTCCTCTTTATCTCATACACTGGAAATCGTACATACAATAGTCTGATATAGGAATGATCAGGTACTTTTCATTAAACTTGCAATCACAATAATTATGATCTGCTTTCTAGTGCAATTCCTCTCCTATGCAGGAACTGATGCATGGTGCAACCTTTCTCTGCTATCGATGGACATGCAAGTCTGTAATCTCTAAATCTAATTACTTTCCTATTAAAATTGTGTCCTAAAGGTATAATGGACAACATCTAATGCAGAACATAATGAAATCGCATGTATTAGAAAAAAAGACTAATCATAGAACTGAGATTAGAAAGGTTTAAAAAATATATATACTTTATCACCTCGGGCCTGGAATGCAGAACCAAGTGGCGTACAACTTTCCCAAAAGGCTTTGCAAGAGCCAAAATCTCATCCAGATAGCCATAGTTGCGTTTAAATCCAACCACATTGACAACTCTCAAGCCCTGTAGAAGAATTATAGCTTATTAGAGCAGTTTCCAAGTAATTCACATACAGGTAAAAATTCAGTGTGTTAATTTTAAACTGAACACAATTTCATAACCTAAATGTACCCGAGTCACTCCTGACATGTTCAGTGTTTTGCAAGTGTGTTACAAATTATGCTAGCTGTTGGTCTCGAATATAAGTCCTAATGTAGTGGTAGCTGCAATTGTTTAGAACCATGACTAATGAACATTATGTCCAAACCATTGTAAATATTCCAATATGAAATGCATGTTATTATGGTTGTCTTTTACGTTAACGAAAGTCAGAATCAGCCAACACTTGAATATTGCTAAAGAAAATTTATACTTACTCCGCTGTCCCTGGATTTACCTAAAAGCAGATAAGATAAAGTATGTTCAGATTTGGAAACAACTCTGTCAAATAGACAGAGCTGTCAAACACATTATACAGAAGTAACAGCAATGTAAAGACAGCACAGATTATTTGGACATCACACATTAAACGCCACACATTCTCTGTTGGAAATATTAATGATTAATGTTGGAAATCCAGATGTATGGATTTTCTTTTGTTATATAATTATATGCTAACTGATTAAATAATATAATTATTTTTAATAATATAATTATTAAAAATTTATGCTTACTCAAGCGATGTCTGTCCTCAATCACATTTTTTCCCCTCTTATAATTTTTTTAGATACGTGTGCCCTTCTTTGCGCATGTATTAAACCACCTCTTTTGTTCTACCCTGGCTCTTGACTCTGACATCCCACTTCTGATGAAACTATAGTATTATTTAACACAGAACAATCTGAAACTGAATTCTGCTAGACAAACTAAACATTTAAAAGTAGAACCTGAAGAGCCTTTGTCTCTAGATCTTGAGTCATGCCGTTCAGCTTCTTCCTCCTCTGCCAGCTCATCCAGAGTAACAAACTCATCCATGTCTTCAGGGAAATCAGATTCTTCAGGTATGTCCTGTTGGCACACAGACATGGAAAACTTTAATTCAGTTAATATTTTTACTACATATCATTCAATGACAAGAATAAAGGCTCAACAGTGTGTTGCATGAATTGTGATGCAGAGTACTGCGTTTAAGGTCTGGTTTATACTTCTGCATTAATTAGTATATTTATTGCAACGGGGATAGAGAGAGAATCAGTTGTCTTTGCATGTAACATACATTAATTATCCATAATTTATTGAGCTTTATCCAGTCGTTAAGACAACCACTGATGAGTTTAAAACTAAATATGCGTCTGATTGAACTGATCTTTCCACTCACCTGGTCGACAGAATCATCTGCCATGGCCTCGTTCTGCTCCATATCATCCTGTCCATCTGTTTCCTTGAGTTCCGTGTTATCATCCTGCTCCTGATCTTCATCCTGCTCAACTATTTGTTCTGTCTGATGCTTTGTTTCATTTGCTTCTTCCTCTGCTGGAATCTCTGTGTCCTCACCATCGTGCTCAGTTCCCTTTGTCTCTTCTTCTTCTGGCTCCACAGCTGAATCCTCTGTCTCCATCTCAGTTTCTTGATCTGGCTGGGCTTTTTCAGATTCCTCCGTCACCACGTCTTCACCATGAGTCTCTTCCTCATCATCATGAGCCTCCACAACACCTTGGCCTTCGTCACCAGAGCCTGCTTCAGCCCGAACCTCCTCATCCCCCTCCTTAGTCTTCGACTCCTGTGCCTTCTCGGATGAGCTCTCTTTGGCTCTGGAGCTCGAGCTTCTCTGAGTCTTTGATGAGCTTCTGGACGTTGTTCTACTGCTGCTGTTCTTCTGACCAGATTCCTCCATATCCTCTTTTAACTGTTCTCCTTTACCAGGTCTGACCCTAAAAAGCAATTTCAGATATTAGGGTTTTTTTATTTTATTGCTCAGTTGATTAGGTACTAACATAACTCCACATTACTCACGTTAAGGTCTTGTACTTGGTGCAGATGTTCATATGGATGGTCCTACGACTAATAGTCAGTGGATGGATAGTGTAGTACTTGACTAACATCTCTGCATCCTCAGAGTTGCTCATTTGCACAAATGCCTAGGACAAGAAAAATAAAAAAAAATTGTTGACAGAATTCCAATAATACAAATCATTACACTAAAGCCGAAAAGCTTGACCATGAGAAGATAATACTCATGGTAGATTTTACCTGATCATTCAAAAACAGATGATTAACGACGGTGCCAAATCTGCGGGCTATTGTCAGCAACTCCGCTTTCTTCTCGGTCTCTCTTGGCAAATTGGAAAAGAAGACCACTGGACCGCTATCTCGATTTCGTGTCTCTCTATCTGGTCTTTCGTTTTTCTAGAATGATACGTATTTTGCATTTACAGTCAAAAACAGTACATCATGTAGATTTTATGCTGTATAGTAATGATATTACTGTAATTAAACATACAGTATAGCACACTGCCCATGTATAGCAAAAAAGAGTCTTGTTCACTTATTGTACTTCATGTTTACATGTAGCAAGTAAAATAAATGCAATTTCTTTCTCCCTGAAACTCGTTTAAGTTGTGCTTTTACCTCAATCACCAGCAGCTCCTTGGACAAGTAAATCTTTACGTCTCTCCCATGAAGAGTGGCAGGCTTATTCTGGTAATAATTAGTCATTGCAAGAGCCTCTTCATGTGTCATAAGCTCCAGAAAAGCCTGCCAAAGAAACAACAGAAAAGACCGAAATAAAAATAGTCTTAATAATAAGAATTTTACAACAATAATATGCAAAATTATCACCATTATATTATTCCTGAAAATTTCATAGGATACAACAGAACATTGTATCTTTCAGAAATGTAAAAATGTATGCAAGTAATTCCATATAAACTCCATATTCCATATAAAAACAAGCACCAGAAAATCTTGCATGCAAACCCTTTCTCCCTTTTCTTGGTTATATACGGTTTTGGTACCCGAGCCTAATTCTGAGCTACACTGTGATGAGTTTTTCTTGCCACCGTCAACCTTTTCCTGTACACGTTCTATTTTTTTTTCCATAAATTTTTTTCTGTAAAGCTGCTTTGCAACAATGACTATTGTTAAAAGTGCAATATGAATAAAATAAATAGAACTGAAATTATATAGTGCACATCGAGTGCTAGTTAACCTTCATGTCAGTACTGCTGCATGTTGATTTGACATTGTGTGTGCGTGAGAGAGAGAGAGAGAGACACACATTCACCTGCTCAGTATGATAATTATTTTAATCAAATAATACAATGTATAGAAATCCCAGTAAAATATAAAAACTGGTAGCAGTTATACATGAAGAGCGTTACCTTATTCTTGAGTACAAGATGTTCACGAATATGACCAAAACGACTGGCTAAAGCAAACAGGGCAGATAATTTGGGCTTCTCGTCATATTTCACCACCACTACCCTGCTTCTGATCTATATATATATAAAAAAAAGGATTTAGAATTTAGATTTATAATAAATCAGTAATTTTAACATTAATAGGTATTTAATAATTAAACTCAACAGTAATTTGTGTAGCATTATTACCTTTGGAGTCACAGAATATGATGATTTGCTCGACATACTCATGCTTGAAGTAGATCCTTTAAAAATGAAAAATGTTCAATAAGAGCTTAAATTTACCAAACACGAGCGCCATATAAAACATCAGCCAGGTTTCATATACACCGCGTCTGAACAAATTATTCATTTCTAGATTCAGTTCTCTGACCCATCATGTCAACTCCACACAAAGTAAAGATAATGTACAGTTCATTTGCCAAAACTGTCACAATTGCTTCTTAATGTATAAATTGCTGAACATACTTGAGGTAAAAAAATTACATGTTGTAAAAATATTTAAATTAAACACAGACTACTTACCCCAGCTTGAACTCATGCTTGTTCGCTGCCTCAGAGAAGATGGAGCAGCTCCCAGGAGGCCATCTGATCGGCTTTTTGAGCTTAGGGAGAGAGAATCTGACCTGAGAGAGACAAAAATTCTTTGAACCCGGAAACACGTGCTTTGTTCTGAAAATAATCAAATACATACACACACAGTCTGATTACAAATTAAAGGAAAAACACCATGGCGTATCTCTGAGGTATTGGTCCACAAATGTACAAACTAGCTTTAATAAATCCATGTACAGACTCTAGTGAACTGGAAAAATGAACATAAGTGTTCCAAAAGCTACTGCCTCTGCTGATGATTTTTCTTTTTAATGTGATGGTATTGTAGAGCACTGTAAAACTTGGAAAATCTCCAATAAATGATCAAATGGTCATGACATGATTTAGCCAATTTTACTAATTCGATCAGGCCTCATGTCCTGCAGTTGGGGATAGATGTTCAAGTTCCCATGTTCATTGGGGTAAAACCGCTTCATTACAAGATAAAGGTTTTCAGTAAGAAAAACTGTTTTGATCTTAACTGATGCTTTGTGTTAATTGTGGCTCCAAACCACAGCAGCACAATACAGTCAGAGCATTTTTTTTCCTTTAATCTGTCACTGGTCTTTAGGGGGAAAAAAAAAATCCAAATAACATGTTTACATACATTCGGCCAGAAGGCATCTGAGGGTCCCAATCTGGATACCTGCAAACAGGAACACGGAACAACCAAGTTACTTTTGAAAATGGAAGATACATACATTACGTCTAGAGGAAAAATTATTATGCACAATTTTATAAATAATACAAAAAAATCAGGAAAAATTAAGCCTTCTGGATTAAAAAAAAGAAGTCACATTCAACAAAAGCAATGCCCATAAACCTAAACCGCTCAGATGTAAGTAATGAGATAAAATGAAGTCGTTCTGTAAATGTACATAATCAGGCTGCACAAAAGGAAAACTATTACTTGACGTAAAAAGCGATGGTCAGATTTTTGTTCAGATGAAAAGGTTTGGGGTTTTGTGCTTCATTTACAAAACAAAACAACATTCAAACTCCAATACTCCAAGAAGTCTGAAGGATGCATAGGACCAAATTCCTATCAATGACAATCAAACACAAGCACTTTGGCTTGCAAATCATTGACCTTTAATCTTACACAGTACTACATTGTCATTTGTCATTGTCACACTAGTCGGCTCATTATCTGACACGAACAGCAAGGGGAGGGAAAAGAATTAACATACAAATATTTCTTTTTTTTTTTTTGTCCAGGTAGCTTAATATATTGACACGGATAGCAGTGAGCTATATAGTTTGGCCGGTCATTTAGTTCTAACTTGTACATACAGATTCGTGGCAAATGAAAAATAAGGACATTGTGGTTGACATACATTTGCAAGAGGACCCTCCGGTTTTCTGCATGCCGCATCCCAGTTGTGTGCTGAGTCCATTCCTGCAATGACAAATAAATAAATTAATAAAATTATTATAATTTTTATATAAATGTCATCCAGCTGGCCAATATTTAATTCTGTCTAATTTACCAAGAAGAAACGCTTAAGGGTACTCATGTGTCCTGATGTATGCTGACCTCCCACACACGACAATGGATTCAAATTTAACATAGATCCCATTTTTAAATATATTTAAATACAATATTTACATTGATATTAATCAGCACAGTGTGTAAAATGGTGTAGTTACTCTCACCTACTATAAATACTAAATGGGAATGACAGGCTAACCACACTGGAAGAACACCAAGATGCACTGATGGGCAAACTGAACAAACAGTTTTGAACACAGGTGTTCTCCATCATGTGTCTGAAATGTTCATGAAGGGGGTAAAAAAAAAAAAAAAAAGTTGAAAAGAAACTGTTCTGACCTACTCACCATGGAGGAATGCACATCAAAATCACAAAGGGAGCACACGTGGGGAAACATGTGTGGCATGACACCCAAGAAATCCTGAACTTTGCCCTGAGATGGGGATCCCATCCGCCGCTGCATAAAGAGATCATCAGATGCTGAAGATGAGGTCGTGCCTAAGCCACGATAGCGGTCAGTGGAAAGCTCGGAATACTGACGATCTCGACTGCCGCCGCCGCTTCCATAATCGAGCAAATCATAGCTGCGAGTGGATAAATCTTGAGTCGAACTGTAGCCAAAATCAGACTGAGAAGTGCGGCTCTGGCTCGTGGAAGCTGTGGAACGGTCCAGTCGTCCTCCCTGCACATCTCCCCAGTCGTCTCGACCTCCCCTGTATGAGGGGTCTGGGGAGAGGGATTGAGATAGCAGTTCACTGCTTAGATGTCGACTGGTCTCTGTCTTTCGGTTCTTTAGCTGCATGATAAGATGTGGTAGCGTTTCTACACTGATGTTCTCTTCGGGCACCTGAGCCAACGCGTCCAAGTCATCGGTAGAGAGACCGAGGCTGGCAAAAAGCTTCATGGTATTGCTGAGAGGGTTGCCCACACGACGGGGGGCCAGCTGGGAATCTTGGCTGTCTACCCCACCCATACCTCCATGTTGCTGGGAGGAGGAGCCGTAGGGATCAGGCCGAGACTCGCTCATGCTAAAGTTAAGAGTTTCTGCAGCGGCCAAGAGCCCCCGGCCCACGGCAAAGCCCTTCTGAGCGCTGTCAGGTGTCAGCTTCTGAGACATGACTTCAAAATGACAGGGAGAGGCAACACAACCTCAAGCAGGCAATAAAAGCAAAGAACGATGGAGCCGATTGTCCCACGAAAAGGACTGTCCGTGGATAAAATTCCAACTGTCAAAGTTAAGCCAACGATGAGAATGGACAGATCCTCTTCTATGATAGAATGAAAGGGGTCTGCAGAAAGACAATGAAGCAATGATTTCTATTCTATTCTAATTGTTAGCACTGCCACAGCTAAACAAGTCAGTGACAATTAGACAATGAAAAGAAGTAACTACTGACAATACAATACAATACATTGCAACATGCCTCAAAATAACAAGATTTACAGAAAAGAGTTGAACAAAAGATCGTAGAGAACTGTTAGGACACTGAAATATTACATCCTTAAACTGACCAAGAATGAAAGAAAAGCATTGCATTTCACAGCCAGGACAGGAAAGCCATGGAGGCATGGAACAGCTTAATTTTTTGGAGATATTAGAATCACATGACAGATAATCAACTTCAATTGGGTAGAAATGACTCAGAAGAAGACAGAACAACATTAAAAGCTTTACATGCTTTGACTCCAGGATGAGTGTTCTTTAGCTTGAACAAGAGAGTTTATATCTTACATTGTCCCTACAGAGTTGATTTAGAAACGGATTGTGAAAGAAGCACATGGAATTACTTCACTTAGATCAAAATCCAATTAGGTTTCTTCGCCCAGAGAAAGTTAATGAACTAATGCATACCTTAAATTTAATAATAAAAAAGACAAGCTTTCATATTTGGGGATTATTTTCGGATTCTTCTGGACAGCTTCTTTTAACTAGGCAGCAACTGAACATGATGAATAACAAGAACAAACAGCACAGAAATCAGCTTCTTTCTCTAGCTGTAGGAAAACTATACTGAAAACATGAGTTTGGGCAACTGGACTTGAGAAATCAAGTTGTTAATGTTAAGCATTTTCCACATCACTTGCGTTGCCTGTGCATTTCACTCCACAAGTGTATTTGTGGTGCATAACAGTTGTAGTCTATCATGGGTGTATAACTTCTAATTCTCCCAGAGGAGCAAAAAACAACAACTCAAAAAAATTCAACAACATTATCAGTCAAAATGAAAGTGAAACAGCAATGAACATACTTATTACACAACCTGCACCAGTGTAAAGCTTATTTCCTTGTCTTCAGTAGCTGCTTTATCATGGTGTTGCTGGTGGTTTCAAGGGTCAACGAGGGGTCAATGAAGAATAGCTGGGAGGTCCATGACTTCTTGTTGACAAGTTGTTGACATGACACGTTTTTATTACAGTGGTAGAAATCACCAATTTGTCAGGATTACTATACTTAGATGTCCCAGGACCAAAATCAATACAGATCTAAAGTGTTTTGGTGAAAAGTTCAGAAACTGAAAGGCCTTCGGTGACAAAATTATTTGGAAAGGTGTGGTGTTTATTTTGCAGACAGGTTAGAAAATGTAAAAGAACTCCTGTTTTAGATTAGTCAAGTTACAGACATATTAGCTTCTTAAATTTAAAACAGGGACTAATAGTATACATTTTGTTGTTTAAAAAAAGTTATCCAACTTCCTCACCGCTAACAAAGACAAACCTGGAGAAGTCCATGTTAAAAGCAAATTGAATCGAGCACATCTGCTAGTGGAAATGATGGGAGTCTTCTGAACTGGCAGGTAACACAAATGATAAGCAAGTAGACACACCCCCTTGTTGTCATTGTATGCCAAGTTAACCAAATTTCTGACTTTAAAATGACAGCCACTATTTCCATTGGCACAAAAATCAGTGTTTGCTTCATATGTTTGCAACAAGAAGTTGAATAGTTGAATGGCAGAGCGGACAAAACCTCAGCTCAGTATAAAATACTATAAACTTCACCCATCCAATTGAACTGTGGAATCTGGAGCTTTGTGCACATGGTCAGGACAGGAAGGTTGGTTTATTAAGCAGGAAAAAAAAATAATAATAAAAACTAATCGCTATATTCTAACGCACCCTTAAAACTCCCAAAGCTTGGGTGTTAGCTAAAAATCTGCTAGCAAAAGAGAAAGCAAGAGAGAGAGGGGAAAAGAAATTGAATGTCACAGGAACAAGATGAGAAAATGCACATGAGAGTAGGATCAGGAAACACCCTGACACAATGACACATTTTGTGGAATATATTTCCAAGTGAAACGGTGTGCGCATTATGACAGCCCCCCCAAAATTATAAAAACTTCACATTTAATTTCGGTAGAAGATTAAAGAAAAAAAAATGACTGTCTTTTAATGGACAGATATTGTTGAATTCAGCATATCGCCAGGAACATTATCTAAAAGACAGTTTGCATTTCAGCTTTTTAAATTTTTTTTTTACATTTATATGTATAAACATGTACAAACATGGATAAACATATGATTGTATGAAAACTGGACAAACCCTCCATGACATCACCCCAAGGTTTTCTAAAGAGCGATTCTGAAGCTCAACTGTGGGAGCTCTGATCATTGCAATCTTAGAAGAAGCTGACTCCACCTAAACCCTGATTAATCCAAAAAAGTGTAGAACCAACAGAGGCTGGCTACTTAACTCCGCTGGCTAGCTAGATTATCTTTAGCTTAGCTAAAATTCAAAAGATGGTTAGCACCAATTTTGAATTTGATTGAACAGTCACACAGACTTCTGTGTTAACTCTTAAATTTCTTGTGGCAAGTTAAACTACACTACCAGTCAAAAGGTTGGATACGCATTCTAATTTTGTGGACTTTCCTGATTTTTATTTGTTTCTACACTGTAAAACAATGCTGAAGGCATCAAAAATATGCAATAATCTCCTCTGAACAGTTGATAGTGAGATGCACCTGTACATAACAGCTCTAATCTAAGGTTCTGTTAATTGTTGATTTTTGAGACTGGTAACTCTAAAGTAACTTCTGCTCTGCAGCAGAAGTTTTGGCTGTGCTTTCCTGAGATGGTCTTCATGAGAGCCTGTTTCATTATGATGCTTGGTGGGTTTTGCAAATGCACTTGACAATACTGTTCTTGCAAGAACTATTAAAAATCATGTCTTTAATTAACAACTTACTGCTGTTTTTACTTAGTTACATAATTCCATGTTACATTTACATCTTATCCAGAGCGACTTACAAAAGTATTTAAAAGTTTTCCCTAATTGGATGAATCATTGGATGTATTATTTCATAACTCCAGTTCTGCTCTAGAATGTAGAACCTAAATCTTTTGACTGTTACTGTACACTGATTTCAGCTATCTAAAGCCAGCTAGTGGTTTGACACCTGCAACACAGGCCCTTTAATAGGTATAACCACGACTTATTGTAACTTCAACTAATGAGTAACTTAAAAATGCATCCCTCGTACATGTGTCATGAATGTGAAATTTAGATATGGACGCCATATATTTTTTGTTGTTATAAAGTTGGGCATCACATGGTATTGATCATGTGGATTGTCTGGCTTTTGGAACCTGCTCCCAGTGGTCACTCGAGGAACTGCATGTTTCGGCACTTTCGCGCTGGCGTCATTTTACTCTGTCCCCGCCCCTTTCCCAGTTCTTTACCCGCCCTCAAACTTACTCTGGTACCTATTCAAATAAATTAGAATTCTAACATTAGGCTTGAGATGAAGCCAATTTCACGCACACTGCTTGATAATCAAGACATAACTTTAGAAACACGCAAACTTCACATCAGAATGATTTACTAAGTAAAGTAGTGTTAAACGGTGTGTATAAAATGATTGACGAGAAGCAAATCTAAACACAAGCATGCGTCCAGACCCAAAGGCAGTTTCATTTTCACCCACCTACATAAAACACTTGCCTGCAAACAACAAATTACATTTTATATCATTTGTACACTGAAGAGATATTACACGATTAAAGCACCTTTGTAGGGTGTTCACGTCCCGCAGCTGTTGCGTCAATCCATGCAAACCAGGTGCAAATATATTCGGAAAGCAAAGAGAAACCTACAGTTCTCTGTGTTTTGTTATTAATCTGGAGATGAATAGAAATGTGAGATGGAAGTAAACACGGATGAGGTTAATGCTCTATGTTTGTGTGTGAGATGTGTTTAGTTGTAAAGATGTAAGATGTGAAAGAGTCAGGTAGGTAAAATTCCCGACTTAAGCCAAAGAAAGCTGCGGCATGTGAAGAAAGCTGAATAAGCTGAACAAACGTATACATGTTTGCATAAATCTCCATCAAACAGTATGGAATGAAACAGTGTGAAAGCCATTCGAGTCTGAAGCCTGGACCTGCTTCTTCACCAGTGGATTGATTAACCACGGTAATAATCGCGATAACTAGCAAGCTGATTGCACCTAAATAAAGGCCGACACTCATTTAAGTGCAGGATTATTAACTGGCAAATTATTAACAAGTACAAGTGTGTTATGCATCGTTATGCAAAATGCAGCGTTGCCACAACGCCAAGGTCTCCTACCGCTTAACCCAAAGCTAGCATGCTAACAAGGGGAAAATGGCGAACCGAAAAAAGGGAAAATATTGGAAATATGGCAAAACACAGCCGCGCTTTCATGTATATATTATTTTTGGTTTATCTATATTGTGAAGAAAACACCTATTCGAATATGAATAACAAAATAGTTAAAGCAAGTACTTACTGTTGCAATGTAACCTCACGCGCTGCAAAAGCGAAAACGTTATAGTCGGGCATGAAAATATCACCTGACTGACACACTTCCTGTCACTCATCCGGTTTCGACTTGTTTACCAAAGGCTCACACTGCCCCCTAGCGTACCAGCCCTCTATTCTATTCTATTTTATTTTATTCTATTATTTAATTAATTCCTCGACTATATCGCTTTATCCTGTATAAAGGATCACGAGGGGGCCTGGAGCTTATCCCAGAAGACTGGATGTGGTGCCAAACCATCGCAGGGCACACACATGCGCTCGTTCACACACTATGAGCAATTTGGTAACACCAATTAACATAACATGCATGTCTTTGGACTGTGGGAGGAAACAGGAGCATCCGGAGGAAATCCACAAAGCTTCTCAAACTCCATGCACGCAGACCTAAGACGGGAATCAAACCCCAACCTTTGACGTGCAAGGCGATAGTGCTAACTGTATTCTATTCTATTCTACACCGTCCAGTCAAAAAAGTCACACACTAATATTCAATTAGACAGTATTTTGCTTTGATTATGGCATCATTTGGATAAACCTATGCAACGTCATTCTCAATGTTGTGAAGGTCTGGACTTTGTGGTCAACCCATGTGTGACAATGATGTCACGTAAATGACACCTGAACCACTCTTTCATAATTTGAACCCGATGAATCCTGGTATCATCATCTTGAGATATGATCATGCCATCAGTGGGAAAAAAATGGAAAAACCTGGCCATTCAGGATTCAGCCAATCTCAAGTCAGACACATACCATTGCTGAGTCTAGAGCTGACCAACTGAAGTGTCTACACAGGCTTGTATGGTAGGCACTAAGCATGATGTGGCCATCACCTCATCTGCCTCTCTTTTTACCCAGAAGCACCCATCACTCTGGAACAGGGTAAATCTGGACTTATCAGAAATGTTCAAGGCGAGAAACTTGTAAGGAATTTATTGGTTAATTGCATTTCAAAGATGTAATTACGGAAATTAAACAGCAGAGGGCAGGAGAGGGCTTCATTTCTGCACATTACTTAGTTCATTATTGTGTCAACAGGAGTTCACTATTCTCTGTTCAAAAATGTAAATATTGAGTATTAGAAAAAATGACCGCCACCACAACTACTATTACTATAGTAATTATTACTATAATACTACAGTATTATTACAATTCCTGCATTCCTGCCTGCAAGCTAAGACTACAATAGTTTATAAATCGTTTAGCTCTGGTGTTTCTTACTAATCTTTTGAAATAATCCATCTCAAGCGTCATTCATCTGAGGCAGGTTTATTAATTCCTAGGATCAGGATCAGATCAGCTTGTCTTATTAAAGGTCTAAACATTAAAATGTTCCAAAGGATATTATGGACACAGTGTCTTAAATGTATTTAAATTCAGAGTAAAGACCTGACGGTTTACCCTGGCTTAATAATGATCATTATTATTATTCAGGGCCAAGCACTATGCCATCAGGACAATGACAACATGACTATGATAGCACTGTTTTAATAGGGCTGATGTCATAAATGTGCGAAGGCCCTCATGGAACTCGGTACACAGGTTGGAATCTGCTGCCATTAGGATGCCTGCAAGTCTGAGCCTTCAAAGAAGTTTTTGCTGCAGGCTCATACACACTTGCACATATACATGTCAAACTCAATACACATTTAGATCTCATTGAGCTGGACAATTTTCACTATTCATGTCATGTCACTATGCATGAACCCATTACAATGGGTTCACTGTGTCACGTTTACGGTGGTGGTGGTGGTGGTGGTGTAGGCGAGGGATAAATGCAGAAGTTAAGACGTTGGAAGATGGTGTTTAATAATAAAGAAATCAAACATAAACAAACAAACTTAACATGAAAACAAACCAAACAGGGTGTATTCCAGAAAGCCGGCTTAACTTACCATTTGGTAAAACACAACCTCCCCAAACCCGCATACCACCAGTGTGTCGGTTCTAAAACCCCTGAGTAGAGTAAGTTTAATCAGCCCCCTACTGGTTACCCAGAGTTAATGCGCGTGCACGGTGCTTACACAAAGACATTTTCAATGGATCGCCGATTTCACGAGTCAAAATGGAACAGCAAAGTGAAAAAAGAGAGCGGCAAACTTCCCAGAGACGGAGTTGAAAGTTTTAATGCAGCATATGAAGAATTGAAGCCAATAATAATAATAATAATAATAATAAAGCAATACGGCTGCATCGGCTAAAGAAAGAGAGTTGGTTTGGCAAAAAATAACAGGCAGAGTAAATGCGTGGGTGTATTAAATTGCGAATTTGACATCGGCTTCCCTTTTATTATACACTGTAAACCCTAAAGTAATTAAACACATTGAGTACTGTTAACGTAAATAATTGCAATTAGGTCAAATTAATATACCTTTTTGAGTATTCAGAACTTTTTGGTATTTATGAGTTTGTAGAAATGACACTTTTCAAATTAGCTGAACAAATTTGATATTTTAAGTAATCATAAGTAGTTAAGTAACAGTAACTGTCACCTTAAAGTTACACCAACTTAAAATCTATAGAGCACCGGTGGCTCAGTGTTTCACCTGCCATGTGAAAGGCCTGGTTTCGATTCCCAACAACAGAAGCATCAATTTATTTGATTTGCAACAAGTTCAACAAACTTTATAACTATAAAAATTGGAAAAACACCATTACTTGTAATTGATTACCTCAAATTTTTTGAGTTTTGCCAACTTAATTGGGTTTACAGTGTAATGCAAAATAATTAAAGACCCTTTCCACAACCTGTTGACTGTTAAAACTGTCATTGTTCTTTCACAGTAAATACCTGGGGATTTGCCCACAGATGAAGGTCCTTCAACCTCAATGCACGATCTAAGCAGTGTAAGAGCTTGTGTGCAGTTGTCCATATTTTAATGTCTGACAGAATCTCATTTATTTAATTATTTTTGCCTTCCTAGTTGCCAGCAAAGGATCTGTATAAGGTCCATCTTCAAAAACAAATAAGAAAAAGTGACATGGAGATGGACCTTATACTGCTTCAAATGGAAGAGAACAGGCTATCATTAAAAAAGCAACACTAGAAATTGAATTACTGGAGATGGGAG
This sequence comes from Clarias macrocephalus, assembly GCA_011419295.1. Lineage (NCBI taxonomy): Eukaryota > Metazoa > Chordata > Actinopteri > Siluriformes > Clariidae > Clarias > Clarias macrocephalus. The sequence continues at coordinate 148,370 of JAAGKR010000529.1, read as the reverse complement.
TGAGATAGTATGTGAGATAGAGGGAGTGAGATAGAGGCCTTAAGGTGAGAACTTTAATGAATGTGTGAATATTAATTTGTTGCATGTTAAAAGTGTTGTGTACAGTATATAAAGCAATGTAAAACACACACACACACACACACACACACACACACACACACACACACACACACACACACTTTTTACTTTCATTGTTTTTTTCAGGAAATGAAGAAATGAACTGCATAGCAGACCAGTGCAAACAATTTAATAAAAGTATTTTTGACAAATTCTGTCTCCCAAAAGTCTTCCATCTCTGTTGTGTCCAAAAATCTGTCGAGGTTCCTCTGTGCCATCTTCCTCAATACAAGGAGGGTAGCTCTCTCGTCTTATAATGGCAATGTTGTGAAGCCACTATGATGTCGCATGCCCTCTCTGGACTGATGAACAAATGATTTTAACGAGACAAAAAATTAAGTACACAAAATCAAGTTTGTAGAAACTGATGCTATGAATCGATTTCCATCATAGTCTCCCTCATTGATTGAAGGAGCTTTAATAGGAATGTGGGTGTCATCAGTGCACCCAATTACATTAGGAAACCCTGAAATAGAAAGTCATATATGGAAGTATCGTGTGTGTGTGTGTGTGTGTGTGTGTGTGTATACATACATATATATGTGTGTAAATAAAAGTCTAAATTTCTAATAAAGAAAAAAAAATTAAGTGCGCATATTGCAAATGTCACAAACCGCAGTTCTGCGCTTAGAAAACATTCTGTGCACACAGTAGCACTTCAGACCGCGGTGAAGTTGGTTTGATATTCAGACATTCGACAGACATTCGGAAGCGGTGTTTTAGGGACCGTCAACAAATTTGTTACAAGAAGTTCTTTTTACTTACGTGGCTACGTGGCCCAGTTCTTCTAGTTTTTTATTAAATATAAATATGCCATGGGTCATTGCTGCTTTTGTTTATTTATTATTAATTGTTGAACTAATAGATGATATTAATTGAGTATCATGAATTAATTTGCCATGTGAATCACTATTTCTTCAATAGCTTGTAGGTCATGTGACCTGGTGACCCCAAACTGGTACCAAAATAATCAGATCTGACACCCCCAAAAGGTACACCTGATCTCATCCCTTTTGGGGGTGTCAGATCTGATTATTTTGGTACCAGTTTGGGGTCACCAGGTCACATGACCTACAAGCTATTGAAGAAATAGTGATATACATGGCAAATTAATTCATGATACTCAATTCATATTATCTATTAATTCAACAATTATTAATAAATAAACAAAAGCAGCAATGACCCATGGCATATTTATATTTAATAAAAAAATCAGAAGAACTGGGCCACGTAGCCACGTAAGTAACAAGAACTTTCACTTTTCATCTGGACAGAAATTTGTTGACGGTCCCTAAAACACCGCTTCCGAATGTCTGTCGAATGTCTGAATATCAAACCAACTTCACCGCGGTGTACTACCGTTATTTGCGTCAGGGCATTTTTGTACAGTGCAGAGCATGTGGGAAAGGTAACTGTGTAGAGTAACTCCCAAAAGTAACTGTGTAGAGCCGTTCGCAGAGTATGTCTGGTACTTAAACATACACGTTTGTACAGTTCCCTGGCCAGAAACCTCTGCACGTTATTAAAGAGGAATTAAAGAGTGGCCGTTTTTCCTTTGTAGTAAAATCTGTGACGCATGTTTAATATGTAGACATACTACGTATATTATATATACACTCACACACACACACACACACACACCAACATATATTGAATCTCTCAAGTGTCCAAGTCCACCTTCTTGATAATTTTTATATCTTAGGCGTGATTGTGAAGGTGAAGCAGATGTACACTGCTATGTACACTGTAATAAGCTACATGAATTTTTTAAGTGATGATGTTTCCAATTTTACATAAAGAGAACTATAAATTTTTGAGTTTGTTGAACTTGTTGCAAATCAAATAAATTGATGCTGCTGGTGTTGGGAATCGAAATCAGGCCTTTTGCATTGCAGGCGAAACCCTTACCACTGAGCCACCAGTGCTCTATAGAGTTTTACATGGTAGAATTTTAAGGTGACGATTACTGTTACTTACGTACTCACAATTACTTAAAATAATTGCGCACGTCATGCTCAATAAACCTCTGAAACAAACTTACCCTGGAACATAACCTGCTACCGAGCAGGTTATCTTCAGAGAGTAAGTTGCTATGGTTACAAACATACCCAGAGAGTTACCTCCGTTTTTGGAACCGAAAGTTGAGGATATCCACTAACTTACTCTTAAACTTAGCCAGGTATGTCACATAACCTGCTTTCTGAAATACCCCCCAGTTCTTTTCTTCTTGTTTACAAACTAACATTTTTTTTAAGCAAAACAAACATCTTAAACTAAATGAAATACATTTATGACTTTCACAGGTTTTCACATGACGGGACAGCAGGAGTCTGACTACAGCCGATTGCCTGCACAGCAGTCCGTGTGTGAGAGTGGGGATGAGGAGAGCCGCGTGGACGTGGTATTTCCAGAGAGTGTGAAACACTATGCCTGTTACAGATTCGTCTGTGAACTTCTTAAGTCTGTCCTCTACCAGAGACAACAGTTGCCCATGACCTATGACCAGATGGTCTCCTTCCAAATGCAGCAACTTGTAACCACACAGATGAGAGAAGAACACAAACACCTAAACAACTTTATTCTCTGGCCACAGCTGGAGGAAGGAGCCATCCAGTTAGGAAATCCATCCAGTCATCTGGAGACTTAGTAAGTCGTGGCCACCACATACTATCTCGTTCCCACATATTATCTTGTTCCTACATCCTAGTAAGTCATTACCATGACATAATATCTCGTTTCCACACCTTAGTAAATCGTGGCCACCACACACTATCTCACTCCCATATAGTATCTCGTTCCAATGCCTAATTAAGTTGGCCACAACATAGTCAGTCATTCCCACACCTTAGTAAGTTGTGAACACAACATGTTATCTCATTACCAGACCTTATTAAGTGGCCATGACATAGTATCTCATTCCCATCTCATTTCCAGAATCCTCTTTTAATTTTGTGAAGCTGCATTGAGACAATGACCATTGTTAAAAGCTCTATATAAATAAAATTTCATTTAATCGAATTCCCACATTCGATTTCCTGTCTCTGTGCGCATGGAGTTTGCATGTTTTCCCCGTGCTTGGTTGGTTTCCTCTCACCGTTCAAAGACATGTAGGTTAGGTTAATTGGCACTCCCAAATTGGCCGTAGTGTGTGAATGAGTGTGTGTGCGATGGATTGGCACCCTGTCCAGGGTGTACCCCACCTTTTGCCTCTCCTGGGATATGCTCCAGGTCCCTATGACCCTGAATACAGGATTACAGATGAGTGAGTGAGTGAGAGTGAGTGAATTTCCACATCTTAGTAAGTTGTGTCCATGACATAGTATCTCGTTCCCACACCTTAGCAATTCATGGTCACAGAATATTTTTCCCCAATGTCACCAGAGGGCATTCATAAATAACTGCTATTTAGAAAACGTACTAGAAGTGGGGTGGTATTGTTTTAAATTTAAATACAGCTCACCCCATGTTATGTATTTAACATGTTCTAAATTTAAACTTAGTACTTAGAAAGTAAAAAATTGAGAAAACTTTGAAAGTGTCCCCAAGTGCAGTCACAAAAACCATCAAGCGCTACAAAGAAACTGGCTCACATGCGGACCGCCCCAGGAAAGGAAGACCAAGAGTCACCTCTGCTGCGGAGGATAAGTTCATCCGAGTCACCAGCCTCAGAAATCGCAGGTTAACAGCAGCTCAGATCAGAGAGCAGGTCAATGCCACACAGAGTTCTAGCAGCAGACACGTCTCTAGAACAACTGTTAAGAGGAGACTGTGTGAATCAGGCCTTCATGGTAGAATATCTGCTAGGAAACCACTGCTAAGGACAAACAACAAGCAGAAGAGACTTGTTTGGGCTAAAGAACACAATAAAGAACACAATAAAGAAAACTCTTTGAATGAGAAGGGGTGTCCAAACTTTTGGTCTGTACTCTCTCTATATATAGAGAGAGAGTTATATAGTTATATATAACTCTTCCCTTTTTGGACAATTAGGTTTTGCTATCAGGCAAAACCATCTGTACCACAGGTTCAGACTTTAATAAACGTGACTGTGACGTCACCGCGCACGAGCGCTTTCCCCGCTAGAGGGCGCCTAATACCAACAAAATAAATTCTGGAAACCAGGCAATTCCTGGTACCTGGATCCAAGAACATTCTTCATTATTTCTGACTCTTCATATAAACTGCTTTACCCTGTATACAGGGTTGTGGGTGGCCTGAAGCACGGATACATGCAAATTCCATAATTCCACACACCGACATAAGGCAGGAATTGAACCGGGAACCTGGAGGTGCAAGGCGACAGTGCTAACCACCAAGCCCCTGTGCATCGTGGATTTAACACCTTCTTTATGATTTCTTTCCATTTAAAATGCATTTCACCATATCTTAAAAAAAAAAAAAAAAAAAAAAAACGAAATAAACCAAGTTAGACATGTATGTTATGCATTGCATTTAATTTATACTCATTTACAGCCTAAATGTCTTCCTATTTATGTCTAGAGCAAACCAAGAAGAACTTTTTCAATTAGCTGACTTGTGAGGATCCACTGGACCATCTGAGGGAAACATTTATGATTGTCAGAGAAGAGAAGCTGAAGCAATTTAGTTGTCAAAAATGTCTTTTCTCTCCTAGACGAACACCAAAACCCTTAGCAAGTTCAAGCCTGAGGGATTTTTCTGTGGCTCATCATTCCTCATAGGTTTTATCCTGAACATCCTATATTTAAACAAGAGCATAATGAGAGTAATTGTTATTAAATAATACCTTCAATAATATTATTTTTAATGTGATGGTAAAACCTATCCGCTTTACAGGTTACAGTACATGAAACTGTCTGTGTCTAACAGAGTTGATGTGCATGGATGGTGCTGATTTAGTTGAAGGCTTAAATAAAATGTCCAATCACTTTCTTCAATATTTGTGCTTCAACAGTTTTCATCATAGAAAAAAAGATTGGTTGTAGCAGGCAATTAAAAAAAAAAATCAAATATATATGTGATGCATTTTATCAATTAAACAGCACACATAAAAATGGTGGAAGTAAGGTGTGGAAATAACAGCACATAAGAGTCATAAACTGTATATACGCAGACTTTACATAGTGCTCGCACCATGGTGGGGGGGGGGGGGGGGGTTAATGGCTTCCTGGGTAGGTCCCGACAGCCGTTATCTTTGAAATAATTTCCCCTTGAATAAATCACATAACTGCCACAATGCGTGGCTTTGTTAGAGAAGAGGTATGCCACCTATTATTAAATTGAACAATTTATTGAAAAACCCATCAAGCACCATGATGAAACTGGCTCTCATGAAGACCTTCCCAGGAAAGCCAGACCAAAACATACTGTACCTCTGCAAAGTTTATCTAGAGTTACCAGTCTCAAAAATCACCAATTAACAAAGCAGCACGCACATCTCAATATCAATTGTTCAAAGGAGATTATTGCATTAATTGTGGATGCCTTCCATTTGTTTTATAATGTAGAAAGAAATAAAAATCAAGAAAGACCATGGACTTTTGACTGGTAGAGTATATTAGACCACATTATACATTTTCAGTGTATGCTATCAGACAAATTACAAATGCACTACATCCACACACCTATGGTAACTGCTTTTTAGTTAGAAAATACCCAGAGTTCCAGTCCCTTTTCCTAGTAATGCATTACTCAGTCAGCACATCTTGGTTTGATAATTTCACACCGTACTTGATGATGCTACCACCACCAAGCTTCACAGTGGGTATTTGTTCTTTGGGTGATAAACTGTGTTATTTTTGCACAAGACATATCTTTTTAAATGATGTAATGCTTTTCATCAGACCATAAGACATTTTGCCAATTTTTATTTTTTATTTTTTTTTGCAAGAAAATGCTTCCATCTAACCACCCAGATGAGAGATTGTTGCGGCATGTACAGTAAGGAGCTCCCTGGTATAGTAAGTTTTCTTCTTGATCTTTAATCTATAAGGGGCATTCAAGTCAATCCGGACTTGTGATAAAAAGACTTCAAGCACAGAATTGTAATTAGACTCTTAACTACAGTAAGATATTTGAGTAGTGCAAACATTTCAAAGAAGCCCGTATGTCCGTGAATGATCATCCCGGCTGACTTGGCTCGGAGCCCACGGCAATCGGTCCCTTGAACATTCAGCGCATGGAACGTCTGATCCTTGAAAACTGACGATTAATTTGCAGCCATCCTGCTGAAGAGACACATCTGTCTGTGGAACCGTACACACAATCATTCACCAACATCACTTGCACATTACATGAAATCATCTGTGAGTTATTGCCTCAGTACAGTCCTGACCTGGCTCCAAGCCATTTCCTCATGTTTGGGCCATTAAAGGGGTTCCTGGGAGTTTTTACTCTCATAATTGTGTTCTGTTATTCTGCACAATCAAAAGTCCAGGTTTGACTTGAAGGCTCTTCATATTTTGGAGGCATGAAATGTCACCGTGGCATGCCATTTTTCTCCCACTTCTTTATAAAAGCCTTCCATGGTGTTAAGGAAAGTTTTAAATACCCCTGTCCTTATCATTATTTTTGACAACGAGATACCATAGATTATTTATAAGATCCTTGTAGACCAAAGTCTGATTCGTTTTCACTTGAATATTGTTGGCCGAATTATTTTTCATGTCAAAATCCTAGGGGTAGTCACACAGTGATGTCTGAATAAACAATGAAAAATCGTTGAAGAGATGAGGTGTAAAAACAAGAGACAGTAAAGCAGTTGGAAAAGAAAAGGATGGATGAGTAGTGGATCAGAGAAGAAGAATGTTAGGGAGAGAAGATACCAGATAGTAGGACAAGAATATTAGAGAGGAAGGAGAGGAGGGACAAACCAAAAGAGACGAGGGTCACCCTAATTGCTCATGAGAGACTAGACTGAAAGTTCATGCTTTTGTAAGCAGATCCACAGCTGGTTCAATCATCTAATGTTCCAGAAAGAGGGGGAAAAAGTTGAGTGCACTTAGGGCGTAGTGGTTCTGTACATGTCTGTTTAATTTAACTATGTGGTCTGACACTGTCAAGCGGATAGTGTTGTAGAGGATTTCTAAACTTCTACTGCTGCATGGTGGCCAAGGTTACTCCTCATATTAAAGCCTGTGTCCGTGGTCAACTCTTAAAGGATATTGGTGGTACTGTATATGACAGAAAAACAAATGATAAATACATTTACAATATATATTCATGGTGCAAGCCTTGGCTTTATCTTTTGGCTTTAACCTTTCCAGCTTCCTCAGGCTCAGATTGGCCTCCCTAGCCATCTCTTTATCCATTCATCTAGGAACCTCTGTAGTTCAACTAGGGGCCATGGAGGTCAATAGGGACGATTGTAATTATTCCTATTTTTACGATCATGGTAGGGCCTCCTGAACGCCAATTAACCAAACCTGCATATCTTTGGACTGTGAGAGGAAACCAACCAAGCATAGGGAAACCTCCATGCACACAGACCACAAGGCGGGAATCGAACTCGGACCCTGGAGTGCAAGGCAACAGTGCTAACCACTAAGCCACCATGCCGCCACATCTTTGACCCATAAAGCAAAAACAACAACAATTAATTGAGTAGTAGACCAAAGTACTGTCTTGGGACCGTAAAACAGCATGTGAACTTATATATATCCTCCACATTAATAAAGGGATCAAACTACTGGAACTGATGGTTGTAGTGGCTTGTGTGCAGTTCCACTTTTCAGCACTTGTGGGTGAATGAATTGAAAGCTGTCGTCCATTTTAAAGTTGTAAGCTTCTTTAGAAGTGGCCCAGTGGCCACAAAAATGAGTGGTCAGCACTGTCACCTCAGACGTCCAGGATTGGGGGTTGACATGCCACCTTCAGTCTCTGTTTGTCTGGATTTTGCATGTTCTCCCTGTGGCATTTCTCTGGGTTCTCCAGCTTCCTCTCACAGTCTAAAGTTGTCAGGTTTTGGTTGATCGATGTGTCCAAATTGCCCGTAGTAGATAGACTTCCCAACCCGCCCAATCTATACAGGATGAGTAGTATAGACAATGAATTAATATTTTCTACATAGAAATAGAAGCAGTGCCTGCTCATCCATTAATATCCGCCGTTTATATCAGCCACTCACCAATAAAGGCTAATAGAAGCCCATTAGGTCAAAAATTGGTCTAGCTAAGGAGGAGCAGCCAACAGGACAACTGTATTAATGAAAGGGTTGCCAGAAGTGGGCTAGTTTAAAAGTGTTCTGCCACAGCAAGGGGCCTGTTTTATAGCAAATAATCTAAAATACAGTCTACAAACAAAGGCCAGCCTGCCTAGTCCAATCCCACAGAAAAGCCAATGCAGAACAAATCAACGAAAGGTTGATGCTGAACATGCTAAACGGAAAGATTGCAGAATGCACAGTGCACCACACTCTGCCATGTACATTATGGGGTCCAGCAGGCAAAGAACCCAAGGCACCAGATCCCAATCTGATTGAGTACCCATGGTTTGTGTCGGACAAACAAATCAGATCCATGGAGGTCCCACCCCACAACCCACAGCATCCTAAAGATCTGTTGTTAGCATCCTAGTGGCAGACACAACAGCAAACTTCCAGACGCCCTGTGGAGCCATGCATATACCCCCCGTTGGCACAAGGGGAACCCAAAACCTAGGAGGTTGTAATGTTAATGGTTTTGATGCTATGATTGGTGTGTGTATTGCACTTTTGTACCCATTGTAAGTTATATTTTAATAAGATTGGGAAAAGGACAAGGGTATCATGGAGTCACCAACATATCCCTTTTTACACTTTCTAAATTGTTTGGACTAATTTTTTGTCTTTTTGTGTTTCTGGTTCCATTTTTTTTTAGTCATAGTTAGTGTAAATGTTCCTGAAACCTGACAGCTATGGATAATGATATTAGCTCAAACACAGCTGAATAAATAAAACGAGCTGCCATATCGAACGCTGCATATTAAATGCTTTCTCTAAAAATTCACTAGACAGCAGCCTACAGCACAAGTCGAGTGTAAAAGCCTCTCAGCTATTGCTTGAGGTTATATCATGATTAAAGTCCTCCTCCCACACTGGAATCTCTGGTCACAAGTGGTTCCTGGATGAACGATCTTTAAATCCCATATAGCAGACTACGCCATGGAGGAATCTTGTGGCAAGAGCAGGGCAGGTAATTCTACCCTCAATTATTCCCTAATTACTATCTTATTCCCAGGAAATTATATTATGGGACATAAGGTAAATGATATTCTTTTGCCTGAAATGAGAAATTCTTACTGTATATCGCATACGTACATACAGTACACACATATTTTTATTCCAAATGAACAAATTATTTAAAGCCAAACTGCTATTTAGAATACCCCCCCACCCCCCATCACATCTGCATGAGTAGAGCTTAATGCATTATTTAATAAAAAAAAAAAACTGGTTTGTTGTTTTAGGATCAATAATAATTTTTTTTATCATATAATATTTCATGTCATCTGAGAAAAAAATGAGTATTTTGCACACAATCAAAGTGTATGTCTGTGACTGTATTAATTGCTTTGAGAGCCCTGATTTTGGTTTGGAAGGATGTGTTGTATCGAGTGAGGAAAAACTGTAAGTAAACAAAGAAACCTCGCGTAAAGGAACCGGTGCAACCGGTGCAACCGGAGAGCCTGGCAGTTCTTAATGAGCAGCATGGCTAGTTGATGCTGAAAATGCCAATAATTGCAACAGTGGATTGTCTTGAGTAAAAAGTGACTAAAAAGGGGGTCTGCACAGTGTCGTAATTAGCAATGATCGCACTATGCACAAAGCCTATTATAACACTTGACATTTCAGAGTGAAAGAAAAAATTACGATTTTTGGCTTTTTCGCAGCTAAATAAAAAGGCCAGAGACTTTCGGGGAAAGGCTGATGAGCGAGCACTTAACTCAGCAAGGCACTTCAAATAGCAATCAGGAGAGAAAGACATTTCTCAGCTCATTCAGATAACGCCACCTCCGCAACTCAGCACCTGGGATGAGACGAAGCCCTGAGACATCAAATGGCGCGCCCTGAGAATTTACATAATAATCAGTAATGCCTTACTGGGGTTCTCTTTTAATTCCTTATAATGATAAAGTGCATACATTCATGATTATATACAGCACCGTGATTGCCAGTAACAAATGTAGCACGTCTGTGGTCTGTGTTAGTAGTGGCTGCAGATTATATTCTGTGCTAATTGCTGGAACGTTATAAATTCAAATGCCAGGCAGATGCTGTTAATCCATAAACTGTAATTCTCAACCGCTCAACGCTGGGCTTTGACAGCCGAGTGAGATAACTCCATGTTTGCACTTGTGAGAGAAAAAAACAATATTTTTCAAATGAAGCAAGAAGCATTACAAACCGATGTGCATGGTTTCTTTGAGCGTTAAAAAACAGAAACGCCAAAATCTTTTGTCAAAATTGGTTTCGGTGTGATTTTGTTTTTATTTTACTACAAATCCATCTCCCATAGTTTTGTCACAATGGAGAAATGACTCTGCTGGTGTGTTTGTGGTTATTTTAGTTTGCAGTTTAGTGTCAATAATATGTTGGTTGCTTTTTACAGTACGGTAGATTGAGGGGGAAAAAAAAGGTTTTGGTGCATGCGTAACCTTTTTAATTACAATAGAAATGGTATTTTGTAAAGATACTGTATGTATATTTATAGATTTTGTGTAGATTTATATAAACAAAACAAAAACTTCAGTTTACAGCATTGCCAGTCTCAACAGTTTGACTTCAGTCTTACGCGATGACAGCATAGCGCAGGTACACAATTTTACTTTATTCCATTTGTATACACGACCAGTTAAACGTTTAGACACACCTTTTAATTCCATGATATTTTCCAATTTTGATTTCTTTCTACATTGTAAAACAATGCTGAAGGCGTCCAAAATATGCAATAATCTCCTTTGAACAGCTGATATTGAGATGTCCAGTATCTGCTACGTATGCTCTGTGAAGCCTCCATAACGGCTCTACTCCGAGATGCTGTTCGTTACTTGGTGATTTTTGAGACCGGTAACTCTAAGTGAACTTCTCCTCCGCAGCAGAAGTAAGTTTTGGTCTTCATGAGAGCCAGTTTCATCATGGTGCTTGATGCGAACCAATACTGCTCTAGAATGTAGAAAATAAATCACTAAAAACATTGAATTAGAAGGTGTGTCCAAGCTTTTGACTGGTGTTTTCCATCATTGGAACAAATGTGCAATTCATTATTGCAGGGAGACTATGTCTGCGCAATTATCTAGGTCATACTCAAGCCACTCATCACTCCTTTTTTCAATCTGTGTCTGTGTTTTAACTAAAGCACCATATACATTCTTTCCCCACTGTGTTCTTTTCTAGAGTTGAGTCTGCTGTCTGTTCTGTCATTATTCATCATTGTACAACAACTGTACATCTGGTTAAGTTTCCATAAGGTGGTATTATAAATCATATGGAAAGCATAATGTTACTGTATCTAACTTTAAGTGAAATGAAGGAATTGTGAAGGTGAATGAAGAAAACACTTGGCAAAGAGGTATTTGAAAAAAAGAAAAAAAGGAGATACGATTGGAGATACTTGTTAATGGCAAATATAAACTGTATTTGAATATCACTCACTCATCATCTATACCGCTTAATCCTGTATTCAGGGTCACGGGGGGCCGGGAGCCTATCCCAGGAGACTTCGGGCACATGGCAGGGTACACCGTGGACAGGGTGCCAATCCATCGCAGGGCACAGACACACACACACATACACTCACTCATTCACACACTACGGGCAATTTGGGAAAGCCAATTAGCCTAACCTACATGTCTTTGGACTATGGGAGGAAACCGGAGTAAATTGTCCTGCTGTCCAAATACTTATGGCCCTGACTGTGTTAGTATTAACATTTTCAACACAAATTGTTCCAAAAAAGAATATAAAAAAAACTCTCTAAAAATATATTTTCTATATATAAAATAACCCATATATTTTGAATAAGAGCATTTTCTCTAAAAGCATGCATGTCAAAACTATAGGCGCCCTAAACAACATTATACATTGCCTTTTTTTTATTGATTCAAGTATTCATTCATTCTGCCTTTATTTGTTCATTAAAAAAAAAAAATCACTCTCCACAGGAATTATAACATCTGATTCAATATGTGGACCTTAGTTGTCATTTATCATGTAGAACCCAAAGTACATTTGAAAAACTGCACAAGGAATGATTAACCTGCAGTTAATGAGGTAAGTCTCAAAAGAAAACAGAAGAAAAAAGAAAAAGAAACAGAAATTTCGGATCGATTAAAAATAAATGATTTTCATTTTTCCAACCTTCTAATAAGATCTGGTGCATTAGGGTTCATGGATCAGCTCTGCTCCACAGAAGGTTTTGGGAACAAATGAGCAAATTTACACTCAATGGCTACTTCATCTCGACTGCACGTCTATGATGTGAATCTCTTGTTATAACTCGTACCAAATTGGATTGAAATCTGGTGACTGTGGAGCCATTGAACTCATGGTCATGTTCAAAAAAACAGTTAGAAATTATTTTAGCTTTATGACATGGCGTGGAACGCTGTGGTCAAAAGGGGACAGCAACAGTACTCAGGTAGGCTGTGACATTTGGTATTAAGGGACCCAAATTGTGGCAAGAAAATATCCCTAACACCATTACACAACCACCACCAGCCTGAACTCATTGATACACGAACCCATTGAAGGCTTGATGGAGCCATGTTTTCATGTTGCTTACACCAACGTTCTATCCAAATGTTGCAGCAGAAATCCAGACTCATCAGACAAGGCACTGTTTTTCCAATCTTGTTTTTCCAATTATGATGAGCCAGTATGTGAACAGTAACCTCAGTTTCATGTTCTTGGCTGAAATGAGTGGCACCCGCTGTGGTCTTCTGCTGATTCAAGGATAGACGAGTTGTGTGTTCAGAAATGCTCTTTGCAATACCTTGGTTGTAATGAGAGGTTATGTGAGATACCGTTGCCTTTCTATCAGTTCGGACCAGTCTGGCCATTCTCCTCGGACCTCTGGCATCAACAACACAGAGAACTGCTGATCACTGGATATTTTCGCTTTTTCAGACCATTCTCTGTAAACCCTAGACATGGTCGTACGTGAAAATCCCAGTAGATCAGCATCTTCGGAAATAGTCAGGGCCATCTGGCACCAACAACCATGCCATGTTCAAAGTCACTTAAATCACCTTCCTTCCCCCATTCTGATGCGCGCTTTGAACTTCAGCAGCTGACCTTGACCATGTCTACATGCCTAAACGCATTGAGTTGCTGCCTTGTGATTGGCTGATTAAATATTTGTGTTAAAGAGCAGCTGAACAAGTGCATCTAATGAAGTGGCTGGTGGGTGTATATGCAACACATCTGCGTGGTCTAGCAGCCTAAATGTAAACTACACCATGCTTGATGAAAGGAGTGAAAGACGGGTGACAGCTCGGGAAGGGGAACGGGTGAGGAAAAAAACAGAATAATGAGCATAAAAAAACCCCCAAAGAATACTGATCAGACTTCCTGCATTTTCAGCTGCATGTTGTTTTGACTCCATCTCGATTGTGGCTTTGTATTTAGTCTGACGAGCACATGTTTAGGAAGCAAGTTGTGTTCGCGTCCGTCAGTGCCTGCAAACACAAAGTAAATCCATATGGAGAAGTCCTCTGCTCTTCCTGCCATCACCACCATGCCATCCTGTATCGTCAAAAAAAAGTATAGTCTGTGAAAGACGAATGCTGCACTGATCAGCTGCCCCGAGCTTTCCATGAATACATCTGTACAAAAAATATCTCTTTAGTTGCCGAGTGCTGAGAGCTACATGATTGAGTTTAATGACCGAAAATCATATGAAGCGGAGTATAAAACGAAGCAGTTGCCACACATTTTACATTATTTTCCATCATCTTTAATTATAATCATGTATTAGAGCTGTCACATAGCAACAGAAAAAGTAATCCACATAGCTCCCTGAAAGAGAAGCCTTACATGAAAAATATCAATCTTTATATCCACCAAAATAAATACTGAGTTTACAAAAGTTAGGGAGAGATTTACAAGACATTCATGTTTAGATCTTCTGCCTTCAGGGCTTCATACACAGTGGTGTTCGTGTGGTGCTTTGTATATGTGTGTGTGTGTGTGTGTGTGTGTGTGTGTGTTTGTGCGTAAGAGAGAAGGACTAATATAGCGATACCTAGAATGGGTCTTTTTACGGCAAGGACACATCCGCAGACGTATCCTTGTTCATTCCTTACGCCTACTCCAGCGTTTATGTCTCATTCTAACATCGCTGTAGTACGTCACCATTAAGAAGACCAGGGAGTCAGAGAACTGCGGAGCACAATTCGGTAAACTTGCATTGCTGACTTGAGATAAGTACTTGGCAGCCATTGCAGAATGTGGCTGCACATCCGCGCCTGACATTCTTAGAGTAAAACAAATCCTCATCGGCAAACTTCACACCGACACTGGTAAAAGTATGGGAGTGATGATGATTTTTATGAATAAATTTTTTTCCCACAATTGCATCTGCTACTAAAATTGCTGAATGCTCAGTGACTCATGGTCAACCCGGTGCTACATAATTAAAAAGCCTGGAGTATCAGAGTGGAACAGGAGCATTAAAATCATTTTCCAGACTGCTTGTTGTTAATTAACATCCACTGAAAATCATTTTCTAATACACAGCTGTCAGGCCTGTTTGGGTAACTCTGAGGTTGATGTCGCACCTACTCATCCTGAGTACTATGAAGTGAAGAGCGTGCTGTTAAAACTACGCCGATTCCTATGACATCTTGGGGCATTTCGTATTCTCTTCCCGAACGCCCTGGAAAAGAAGAAATCTAATTAAATGCTTTACTACATTCCCATTAAACACATAGTTGTTTTTGAGTTAATTTCCACGCTTCACAGTCAATATTAAATTCTGTTTGATGTCCTGCCAGTAATTTCTGAGAGTTTATTCTAAGAATAACTTGTAGGATTTCACGTTGGTTGTGACCATTTACGCGTTCGTACGAGTATCTCTGCCTGCATCTGTGCAATCCAGCACTGATGTTTCACTAATCTGCAAAAATAATGCCTGGGCCCGAAGCGAGGGTTCACACACAGCACTACTCCTTGCATAAAAATATTCCTATTTACAGCTAAATCATAATGAACTTGTACACCAAGCTCTGACCTTCAGCATATACCGCTAAAAAAGAAACTGAAAATGATATCTTTTGCTGTTCACCTGTGAATGGGTTTAGCTTTGACGGCAAAAGGAGACGGCACACTACAAGGGTTTTTCCACCTGGTCAGAGAACATTTAGCGAGACAGAGTGTAAGCAGAGCACAGGAAGCAGCTTGTTCTTGTGAAGCTTCCTTCTCTTTTTCTTCCGAAACGACACCACAGCACAACACTTAACACCTCAATAAACTGTCACATTAAAGGACTTTTCCTCATTCTTTTGTTAAAAATTTGGTCAAATATTAGCAACCAGAATACTGTATTATTTATGAAAGGTACCATCAATATCTTTTAAAAGTGCTCTAAGTGCATCCATTGCAGGAGAGGTTATTAAAACCAAAGCATAATGGGAATGCTTTTTTTCTTTTCTTTTAAGGGTTTACCATTTGCGTTCTATGCATCTGTATGGAAGCAGGAATGACTCATGTGAAGTCTTTCATCTGAAAATACTTTTTTTTGCTGAGAAAATCTGACACCTAAATGTTTATATATATTTAGCTGTTTTTGCTGTTTCTTTTATATCAATGATGCCTAATAAGAGACTCTATTATAGAACATCTCTTAGAATGGTCAGATTGGTGATCAGAATGAATCTTCTGAAGACAATATAATGCTCAAAGCACATGGATGTTAAACATGAAGACTGGATATGTATGATGAGTAGGATATGTGGGATGCACTCTTATTAGAGGGATCCTCCAATGAACCAGACGATGGATTCGGATAAGTGTTTGCTTGAGGGATGCCAAGCAAATGAACATAGCTAACATGTGTGATGTTCCTACGCAGATATCTGCGTGGGACTATTTCATCTGTAAAACAAACAACAACATCAACAACAACAAAAAACACAAAAACATGGATTTAAAGAGGAAACCATCATTCCTGTACCTCAGTTATGGATCCATTATGAGCCTCTAAGGACTAAGTCTATGTAGTGTAAATCTTTTACTAATGTTTTAAAGATCACAGATTCGTGAATGTATTTTACTACTCTTAATTTCACCCAAAGGCACATTTTCTCTTACATCAGTTGTCGCATACTGTATCTATCAGTACTGATAAAATAACTGGATCAAAATATTCTGTTGTATAAACAGAATATTTTGTTCTTATGTGTCTTAATTTTTTTTTTTTTACACAAACGGTAAACACAAACAGAAAAACAAAAAACAAAAAAACAAGTGTGAATGTATGAGCAATATCAGACTCAGATTAAAACCAATATAATTGAACACAGTGTGATGGCTGTTATGCAACCTCTGGGCAGTAGAAAGGATCTCCTGATTGGAAATTCGGCTGAAATATTCATCACAAATAATGCTTGTGAAATCATAGTTTATGATTAATAATAGTCAACAAGCAGAAATCTGTAACGGATCTGGTCATTAACCATAAGAAATAATTACATCATTAAATACAAATCAAATACCTTTGGCAACATTGTTCACAACATTCTGGAGCATAAAACTCAGCTCCGTCCACCACTCAGTTATCTGTCCCTGGACAAACCCTCCCCCACCCCCCCTGTGTGAGTTTGCGCTACAGGTGCGATGGGGCTGATGGTGAGCGATGGCTCCTTCCAGTTTCTGCCCTGATGAAGTGTGGTCAGAAGCAGGATTCCTGCGACTCTGTGTCATTGTGCACTGTCAGTTTTTCCTGTTCTCCGTTGTTTCCATTGTGCAGAACTGAGTACCTGGGAAAAAAAAACACAAAATAATAAGAGCACACATTATTTGATTTTTTTTTTTTTTTTTTTTGAGCTGTGCAAGATCTTCTCTCCCACTCGAGTGAGCGGCTCTGGTGTTTCATTACAGAAAACTGCAGTGAGAGTCATGACACTTTAATGGAGCAGGGTATGAGGTGAATTGCAAGTGTATTGAAAACACTGACAGGTCTTCTATATCCAATGGCCGACCCACTCCTGGTGCGTTCAAAATGGCACCGTAATCACTATTTTCAGCATCGGAAAATTGGGAGCACTACAAGTAAGGACTATTATATGACACACAACAGAATTTGTGGTAGACGTAAACACAGGGTATAGTTTCAAGCATGGTATAGATATGCCTCATGAGTTCCTGAGGCTTTTACCGAAAAGGACTGTGTCAGCTAGGGAGATAAAACAGGATCCCAGTTTTCCTAAAGTAGCACTAAAATTCAGTGAGCACCACAGGTCTTGAAACAGCTTTAAAAAGCATACTGTATGTTTAATCCCATGGTAGAATAGTGGCACAATTAAAGCCCTAATCATGTTTTTCTAGTTTGTTAACAGCCATGGGCATGAAAGTCTTCATAAAGGAAAAATCCCACCTTATTTGACTTATATATGAGTTCTGAGCTGTCTTGTTGGTTTAAGTGTCTTCCATCAACAACTTTCACTTTGGCTAATGGTTTCCTAATGTACATTACCCACAATGCTGGCACCAGCAGCAATTCATCTCATTCAAAAGAGATTGATATCAGCAGCACATTAGTCCTTTAGTATGTCCAGCTCTCTCACCTCTTCATCTATACAGGCTGCTTAAACAGATAAGGATAAAGGAAAAGCTTTAAATTTCATACCGATGCTGCCTTCATTCCCTTTGTGTTTGTCATCTTATAGATCAACAACTAGCTGAGGCAATCTTCTGGCCCAGCATTTGCTGCGTCCACTATTTCTCCACTGAAGTTCTCAGTAGTATGATATTAATCATCACTTAAAATGCTCAATCAAGCTGTTCGGTCTCACACAGCAAATTATGACTGTTGTAACTTACAGTTGAGAATGTTTTCACCTATTATAAATCATCGTGACTGCACCAGCAATGTCCCCCTGTTACATCATGGCAGAACACTAACAGGACTCCAAACGTCCAACTGTAGTAGTTCAAAAAGTACTTTCTTAAAGGTCTTAAATAATTCAGGGATCTTCAGAGTCTGTGGCCAGTTTCAAGAGCAACGCATGCCTTTTGTCAGCGCTTCCATGGATATTACATATTTATAAAATCAGATATGAATTTAATGCAGGCAGACATTCTGCAATACAGAACACTGTACACTCAAGGGTAATGGCGAGTCATACTAGTAACTTAATAAATCTGACCTGCAGACACAAGTCTCATAGCTTTTGTTGTGCCATTTTTCCTCAGTGCTTATGTGACTATTACTATAACCTTTATAGATTAATTATTTAAAAAAAAGCCAGAAAGTACTGTAGCTCCCGGAATGTTATTAAAGCTGGAACATCACTAACCATGGTTAATATATACACAGCAAGGACTATGTGTAGCACAGTCGGTGCTATTCCTGGATGTAATGTGTTTGCTGGGGCAGAGTAGGAGAACGAAACATTATACAGCCATTTGATCTTTTCCTTAAAAATTAAAATTCTTCTCTCTATGGTTCAGAAATGGAAGGTAATTAAGTACATTTTCTTTGTTAATGTACTTAAATACAGTTTTCTTGCTTATGTACTTAGTTTTATTAACAATACTTTTTGAATCCACTATATCCTACAACAAATTTCTGTACTTTCTACTTCAATTCATTTGTGCATGGCGCTGCATTACATAACCACAGTCGTGTGTAGTATCTGAAGCGGTAATATATGAGGCGCCGTATAGGGCTTAAATCAAACTTTACTCATGCACACACATATGAAACACTTGCATACACATATATGAAACAGTCACACATACATATATACTACTAACTGCTCAAACAACTACATATGAGAAGCGCGCGCACACACACAAACTCTCCGTGCACATACACCTATGAGATGCACGCACGCACACACACACACACACTCCGTGCACATACACCTATGAGATGCACACACGCACACACACACACACTCTCCGTGCACATACACCTATGAGATGCACGCACGCACACACACACACACTCTCCGTGCACATACACCTATGAAATGCGCGCACATACACCTATGAGATTCTCAGTGTAACCAGAAGGCATTTCAGTGTAGACGGACTTGTCGCTTCGTACTCCATGGTTGGTAGTAACGGTTTGTACACAGCCTGGTCAGTTTAGAAGTAGGACAGTATAATGATCCTCACTGCTCAATCACAAGGCATATTCAGAACTGTCTACATAATGTCTGAATATTGCAGCGGCACAAAACGCAGGTGATATTTAGCACAAAGAAAATTGAAGCACGGAATCTGTGGCTAATATGTCGGATCCTACAACCGAAGCAATTACTGTTTTTTTGTGAAATGTGCTTTCCTCGTCTTTCCTGCTATTAAAAACAATAACTAACTCATCGGAATCCCACATGATTCCCTCCACTTGATCAAATCCAAATACAGAATTGGAAATTCAAACATTGTACCAACCCTCCATACCGCACACTTTTGTATTTGTATCTATTGTAATAACTAATAGGAATTCCCTTGTTTCTGCGCGTCTCATAGGTGTGTGTGTGCGCACGGAGACTTTGTGTATGTGCGTGCATCTCATAGGTGTGTGTGCGTGCATCTCATAGGTGTGTGCGCGTGATCTCATAGGTGTGTGTGCGTGCATCTCATAGGTGTGTGTGCACGGAGAGTTTGCGTGTGTATGTGCGCGGAGAGTTTGCATATATGTGTGCGCGTCTCATAGGTGTGTGTGCGCGCATTTCATATGTAGTTGTTTGAGCAGTTAGTAGTATATATGTATGTGTGACTGTTTCATATATGTGTATGCAAGTGTTTCATATGTGTGTGCATGAGTAAAGTTTGATTACCTCATAGTAATATCGCCACCTGCTGACTATTATACATAATTGTGTGATTTGTATTCCCTCCATGAAATGTTCAATGATGTAGCAGGTGTTTGATATAATATGTGGAGCAAAGAGAGAGAGAGAGAGAGAGAGAGAGTGTATTTTCTGATAAGTAAATGTGAAAGTAAGTACATTTTCTGAAGTAGAAACGTAAATGGAGGATGTCTTCTTTTATTTAAATAATATTTTACTTGGGTTTTTTGCTTTTAATCAAGTACAGGATTTGTGTACTTTGCCCACCTCTGTTGTGGCGATGCATCAAATTCCAAAAATCAATATAAAAATTAATAAACTAAAAATTATTCCTGTCACGCACATACACCTCAGATTCATTAATATTCCAGGATTCCGAAAGGAAATAGCTCTTTTCAATCCAACAATCCGAAGGCAGAATTGTTGCCACGTTGCTGCTCTTTTACTCAGTGTTTGTAGTGGCTTTATTCGACACAACCAAGCGTCAGTCTGAGGAAACGCCGTTCTAAAGTCGCTTATAAATTAATTTCACCTGAAATGTCCAATTTTCCAATACAATGTGGAACTGTTATAAACATGCTGAACTATCCAGTCTAAACATTACACATTTTTTTTTACTTTGTGAACATTTGTGGTTTGTTGAGAGACTGAGTGCTGACGACACACATTTTAATCAAACACATTTGTCTTATTTAAATAATGAATATTACGAGGCTTCAGTGGCCGAAGCATAAATAGGGTTAAGGATTGGGTCGTTCTTCATCCTGTGGATTGTGTGAGCTGCTGTGTACCACCAAATCCCACATGTGATTTAACATTGACTGAGAGAAGGAAAAAGAAATGGAGAGGCACGGAGAAAAATAAGAGGAGGAAAAAGAAAGTGCTACCGATTTGTTTGCACTTTCGCCCGCTCACACTTTCCCCCATCATTATTTGAAATCTGCTATTTTGGGCTTTCAAAGACCTGTTGTGGGCTATACGTACAATGGTGCCAAAGTGTAGGAAGCACATTCATCTCTCTCCAGGGAGCTTCTTTTGCCATGGAATAATGGGAACAGCTTTCTAGGGATTTGCTCTGCTCTTGTTCATTCAGTTTGTCTGAAAGATCACATTCATTTCAGGCACACTCACCTAAAGCTCTTCCTGAGTAGACTGACAGCTTTTACAGACCCTCTGTGTATACACACTACAATAAGTCGAAGAGACTCATGAAAAGGTCAGATTGAAAGCAAGGGTTCAAAGGTGTAACAGAAAAATTCCAGATAGCTTAGCACTTGATTAATGCCAGAGAATGAACTCTTAGGCTACATTCATATTACAAGCCATATCGATTGTATAATTCACATTTTCTTTTGGACAGATCAGATTTGCATGTCATTACATTTCACATTTATAATTACAGCTAACTTTTATCTGACTCTAATGTGGACGCGCCTGTCCTCGGAAATGGCACGTGTGTGCACATCTGGGTTCAAACAATTTTAGAAACAATATGCTCTGGATTTTGCTCTTGAGGACGGCAAGCAGTCAGTTGGCTTAACTTTAAAAGCCTTGCATTAGCTGTTTTAGCAGCTGTTGTTAGCACTGCTATGAAATACCTGCACAGCCAGAGCTGAGTGAGGACATCAACAACCTACAGGCGCAAAAAGTGCAGGAATTCCGATCTGCCTGTCCTTAGTCAAATTGCATGACCAGGTATCGGATATATGCATTTGATCAAGGACCAAATACAGAAGTGACCCGTTAAACACCCAGGACCTGTTTCATTTTATCTATTAAAACCACTCTATTCATTTAGTTAATAAAAAAAATCCTTACTGAATAATATTCTTTAACATTAATCAATGAATAATAAAGTGTTAAATCCTCAGCGTATTACTTATTTATTCTTTTTGGATGATATTATTTAGTCTTCAGATGATATTATTTAGTGTACTGCTAACCAGCAGGACACGTAATAGCCCACATACATTTAAGATCCTAATAAAAATCTTCACATAATTACAAATCAATAAATAAATAAAACCCCAAACATTTTATTATTAGGCTGTCTTGTAATCTCAGACCTGTGGGAAACCATTTTAAAATGGACTGCACTTGAGGGAGAAAACAATCAGCACTGTTATCTCCATGACGCATTTAACGCTGGCTTTTTCACAAGGAAAACAAGCAGAACCAAGAAAAGACTGCTCAAACTGATGATCAGTCAGCTCTCCAAGCTTATACACTGGTAGCAAAAGCAGGCATCCATATTTCATTAATATAACGTCTTATTTTTTATAAGCCATATAGCATATGACTTATAATCTGCCTTTCTAATGATTGAATAGAAGATCATTAAACAGTTTTACGTTAGCTACATTACAGAATGAAAATGTTCAACAAAAAGGTAGAATGAGGAGAAAAGGAACTGTGTTGTCCTTAAATCTAATTTATAAGGTTTTCTTATCTGTTTGGAGAATTGACTTGTGATGCAGTGTGTGATACTCGCTTTGTTATGTCAGTGAGAGAGAAGACATGCAATCTAAACTGCAGAAACAGAGGGGAAGTCTGAAGGGTTGGGATTAAGCCAGATGAGGTGGCCTGAGATAACTTACTCCATAACATGATACCATCTGCAATTTCAAGCTTATCAGTGGGAAGGGGCCGATCTATTTCAAACTCATCTAGAGAGATGTACGGCTGCCCGCATCAGGGCTTCAGACTCATTTCAGCAGAGTCTGAATCAGGAATGGAGGGTCTGTTTATAATAAATCGACTGTACTATCCTGTGCTATTTACAGATGGATAGACTATTTTCACTATATTAAGCTGGTCACAATACCGCATATCATATCATGTTTTATAATATTGTAATAGACTGCATAGTAAAGCACAGGGTTAAAAAAAAATACAACTTGCTTTACATGAGGTGCAATTAAAGGTGCAACTTGAACTTAATCAAGCCATCGTTCCTGCTTAAGTAGCTTCCTGTTTATCTCGAATCCATTCCCCCTAAGCAGACTGTCAAAAAACAGCAATGGCTATTGTCAGCAACAAGCAGGAACTGGAAAATTCCCACAAATATTTAAGGTCTCTTGTACGGAAGCACTTCAACATATGATTTCAACATAAATTACAACACTGAGGGCTGGTGAGTTTTGGTCTGAAACATGAGTATGCCAAATATCAGTATAATACACTGGTGCGCATTCCAAACATGTCTGACATCACCCTTCTGTCTGTCTCTAAAATTAGAATAAAGCAACAAGCCACACACACACACACACACACACACACACACATATCAACACACATCATTTCCTTGTTGATTTAATACGGCAGAAATCACTGCAGCGATTGAGAAGTTCACAGCGCAGACTTGTGCCTTGATTGTGGAGAACACAGATTAAACAAACAACAAACTGGCCTGCACAACTGACAGCACAAGGCAAATAAAAATGAAAATGCCTATGTTTCAGAAACAATCCCGTGAGAGTCAGAAAGCTACTGTTTAATTAACCATGTTTGATTTTGCCTTAGTCTGAAAAACAGATTTTGATGTTCCTAAAAGTCTGAATCTGCTCTACTTCTCTGTTCTTTATCACACAAATACTGCATTATTATGAAATTTTAATTATTGCACTTAATGTTAAATGTTTTGTACTTGGCACTAGGCAGCAATGCCACAGATCAGACAGAGATAAAATCATGTTCAACCTTAAGACTTTCCAAAGCAAGCGCTCATACCCACACACACAGCAGTTTGTATTCTGGACTCTGTCAGCGCTTCCCCAATGTAGCTGTTTGTGTGTGTGTGTGTTTTTTCAGACTATGACTTGATCCTGGTGTTATTATAAAACAGCATATTTAATAACTACGCCTAGTGTAGTCTTATAGCTGTCGATTGCTATCGGTCAGTCTTTTTGGTGGAGGCATTTCCATACTGTCTGGAAGAAATCACATTTCCCAGTCTGTCTACTTCATACCAACCTGCTTTGTCTTGTACCTAATATAACCTCTTTCCATCAGATCAGTTGGCAGAGATACACCAGACAGGAGCCCAACACTCTGTTCTCTGTCTCTCTGAAGGCCGTACTGCAAATAAACCATATCTTTCATAGAGTGACATGTTGCTGATCTTTACCGTCTGCAGTGAGAAATCTGTGTTAATAACAATTTCTTTACCATTACTGGATGTTTCACGTGTGCAAAGATAAAAGGCTGGAGTATTTAAGGTGTGAGATTTCGCACAAACAAATTGTTCCTTATCTGAAATGAAGAGTAGAGTTGGAGTGCATGAAGGAAATGTCAGGAGACAGCAAAACAAAAGTGAAAAAGAACAAGGAGGCCCACGGAGGAAAGAAGAGTGCTGGTGTTTACCTAAGGGGTTTACTCTTCATTCATCATGATAGACGGAGAGCAGGACAAGAGGACTGTGTAAGGCATGTTTGATTAATTTTTTGTGAATAAACCAGCCCTAATATTGTGATTAATGTTTAAATGGCTGCGTTGAGGAGTAGTCAACGCCAGGCTTTAGACATGGACAGCAGTGAGGAGCCCTGAATCACTTCCTTAACATGACAAAAATAACTCAGCACATGGCAGAAAGCTGAAGAAAACCCTCACATAGGCAGATGTGTTTACCATGACAACAAACTCCAGCAGGTAGAGAGGACACTGCTACATGATTAGGACTACCAGCGCCTCACGCTTTTCGCCTTATAGAGTAAGAGCAGCAAAAAGGTTTCACAGAAACGCATACAGCAGGAGGCAGAATATAAACCTTAATGTCACTTCTGAAAATCAATCTTGTCTCTTGAATAGACACAGAACAGAGTCTGCTTATAGATCTTTATCTGCAGATCTTTTAACAACATCTTTCACCTGTTTGTAGTTTTCCAGCTGCATAGGCTTGAAAAACAGTTCAGTCAAAAAAAAAAATCAAAACAATAACATTTACTAGCCACTTTAAAAGGAACCTGCTCATTTATGCAATTATCTAACCATCATGATCAGATCATCAGATCACACAGCTAGAAATAAGAGCTTCAATTAATGTTAACATCGAATATCAAAATAAGAAAGAAAATGCGCCTGCGGTGACCGTGGCATGGCCATCGTTAGGCGAATACAGGAAAAAAAAAAATGTTGCTTGGTATTTTTCAGTGTCCACTGAAACAGCCTTAGATTTCTGTTCTTGGCTACCAGGAGCGTAACCTAATTTGGCTGTTGCAGCTCATCCGTCTCAAGATTTGTTGTGTTGTGCATTCTGACATACTTTTCTTTTCTCTGTAAATGTAAGAGTACATATTTGAGATACTTGTTCTTTCTGTTGACTGTTTTCTCAATTATCCTATGATCTCTCTCTCATCAGCAAGAGCTTCCACTTTTTCCCACACCATTTTATGTAAACTCTAGAGACTGTTTTATGTGAGATTTCAGGAGATTAGCAGTTTCTGAAATACTTCAGCCATTATGTAAGTCACCGAGATCCCATTATCTCCCTGTTCTGATGTTTAACTGAAGCTCTGCTCTTGACATGTATCAGCATGGCTGGTTGCTAGATAATTGCATGACCGAGCTAATCAGTTTGGTAGTGATTGGAATATATTTTTTAACAATATTAATGCAACAAACTTTCAATGGAATAAAATCACTCAACTAGCTAGTATTTAAATATTTACTACATAAGCAGGCAATGTTATTTTGAACTTACTTTGCACTTAAGGGATACATGTAGTGCACAGACCTTGGGTAGTACAAAAACACATTTCCGACTGAATAAAATAAATACTTTTTTTTTTATGAGCAACTCCACATATTTGAGTATGTGAGATTACTTCCATAAAAGGCAGACACACACTTAACCAACTGGGTGCCACTGATTCTTCACTTGAACCTGCTGCTTTTCTTGGACTACTGGAATACAGGCCCATTTGCTGCACTTTGCTGACGTGCTGGGTTACTCTGTGTGTGTGTGTGTGTGTTTTATTTTTTATTTTTTTTGACAGGGCACAAGCTGTAATACTCAGATACCAATATCTGCCACAGACTTTATTTTTTACTCAAAACACACTGATATGAACAGTCTGCTGTCTTCTTCTTTAAAACCATATATATATTCTACATATTTTGCTACAACTGAAGGATTGCACCTTATAACAAATTTGATAGTTTTGGTTATTTTTATATGACGTTTAGATAATGACAGGTTGGGCCTGTCCTTCTTTCAGGTTTAAAATTTATGCCACCCGATAGACCACACGCAACCATAAAATAAGCATCAACCAAATACACTACCCTTGAAACCAGATAAATGAACTGGCAGCACAGAAACACAAACGCATACCTATTATCATCAAAAAGGCAAATAATTATTATCACACTCAACATTAATATGCAACAAAGTGGCGCAATTTAAAATATATTAAAGTTGTAACCATTATGTTTCAGTGGATTAACAAAGTAAGTTTCATGAGAAATTGATGCAATGATGTCTATGAAGTGAGGATTGTTGGATACTGTTGGATTTCATAGAGTCTTAAATGAACAATCCTGCTTTTAACTCTAACCTCTGTTATTTTTTTTATAGAGGTTGAGTAATGCAGATAGTTACTATAAATGTACTAGTGTCTATTTATCAATTATAAAAACTTAACTTGGGTATTTTTAGTACACTACACATTTGTTTCTATTTTCAGTTAAGTATTACGTATTATGTATACTCATGGACAGTAGAGAAAAATGCAAGTTGTAACAGCTGGAGGTAATCTTCAAGCTGTCAGCTTACTAAAATAAATAAAGCTGTCAGAAAACTATAAGAAATATTAGCACAAAATGCCTCAGTTAACATGTAAGCTGTGTTTGTATATGCTTGCATGCGAATGTTGAATGCTATAAGAGGAGGTATAATTAGGCTCTGTATATCTTAAGCACAGTGCAATGATGATTAAGATTGTATTATTATTACTCTAACTTTATTATTATTACTCTTTTTTTGTTGTTATTATTATTATTATTATTATTATTATTATTATTATTATATATTTAGTTTTGCTTTGTGTAATGTATAGTCTTGTTATTTAAGCCCGTCTCTTTGCACAGCACTGACTGCAGCTCTCCTGTATAGCTTGAATGAGGGCAGTGTGGAAAGAGGACATACCACTAAGCAACCACACGACCACACATAACAACACGATGAGACCACAGGCTTCTCTCAGTGTAAACACTTTTGAGCTTGAAACTGGATAAAACACATCTGTGCACTAAAGCCTATTTAGAAGGAGCACATGGATCTAAAACTAAAATGTCATGTCCTTGGGAAGCCCATAAATTTCAGCAGCTTACAATATATCTTCATATAAAAATAATTTAAAGATAAATTTAATTAAATAATACACTGATTGGTGAATTTGGAGCCTTTCCTAAAAATATTGGGGAAAGAAAACATTATTCTACAGAAACTTGCCAGGGTCAACCAGTGAGCAGCACTTTACTCTGGATCTCTCTGTTGTAAACCTCAGACTAAAAAAAAAAAAAAAAAAACCCCAGGATAACAAGTTTATTTTCAATGTTAACATCTGTGCTGTTTTTTCACTACTGATGATATGCCAGCTTTTGCCTAATAGTCTGACACAGATTTTTTATCATCTACAAGACATGTTCATGGCATGCTATTGGCAGGTCATGTCATATTCTGTGCTTGGTAACATGTGGAATTGGATATCATTAAGTACTTTGGCAGCTGTTGCATGTACTCCTTGTATCCAGAGCACGTTTAGCATTCGATGTACATATAGTCACTCCCCCTTTATGACATGAACATGTTAGTTATATTACCAAGATTTTCCAAGTAAATTTACTAAACTAGGAACAGTTTTCATAAAACCATTACAATGATAATATTGTATTAACTGCTAGAGGTCTAAATGTTAAAACATTTTAACAATAATCTTATAGTAGCATTCCTTTTCAATATCTTAGTTCAGTATCTTAAACATTGTATTGGGAGAGAATGTTCAAGCAACCCTGAGATTGTTGGGGCCAGTCTGACAAATGTGAGATTTATCTTATGTTGTGATTACATCATGAAACATGTAAGTAATAAGAGTCCCAATTCCCCAGTGTCTCGTTGCAGGAAAGTGAAGAAGAAATAACACCTATACATCTGTCTGTAATTTTTAAAGACCATATGCCTCAACACAGCCTACAGTATGGGATTTCACTGCAATTGATATCTTTTTTGCGCTTCTTCTTCTTCTTCTTAATGTCTTCTAAAACTTCTCTAGGCCACTTGCTAGAACCGATTCCAACATTGCATCTACTAATCCCTTTTCTAAAGCCCATTTTTTTGCAATGAGGAGCTAAAGTAAACTTTAGTAAGGACCAAAGTGCCATGAAACCTCCCCTTGTTCCATACTTACTTGGCATGCTGAGCAGTGTACGTACAACTAATAAGTAAAAAAAAAAAAAAAAAAAGTAAACATATCATCTTACATGCATTTAAATATTAAGCGAAGAGATGAGCTTCATGCATTAGGATCACAGTGGTGGTAGTTCAGTACATACGGCAGTACCATTCAAAGAGCTATGACAACCATGATGCTTATAGCTCTGTAAATGGCGCTGCTATCTGCACCACACATATCGAGTCTTTCAGTGATCTTTCCTGGGTTCTTCTGCCTTCTGGGCATGCGGTCAAGAAGAAAAAGACATTATAAATGCAAAACCAGTCTTTTTTTAAAATAGAACATATAATGTAAAAGCTGTTCTTCTATTAGATGTTAGAATGGAACAAAAACAGAAGCAATCATGGATATTTATACATGAATTCACCATGCGAGTCCTTGAATATGCCCCTGCCATTAAAACAAAAAGACACTGATGTGACAACCTAGTCATTCAGTACATTCACCTGTCCACTTTGTTTACCTGACATGAACTAAAGCTGGAATCAACAGACCTTTTTCGATTGCACCAAAGTCCAATCTTTATGCTCTCTAGCAAATTGCATGTCTTTTTTTCTAAAATGCTTCACTAACAATCCATTTTTAAAATCTGAATGGCTGTGATAAACATTGGTGAAGCTGCTATACTCTGTGTGACCATAAGATATGAGTTTAGCCCCAGTCCTATGAGTTTTCATCACACTGTGCATGTAGACATGCTCTTATTTTCAAAATTCTACTCTCAATTACTTTACATTGCAGCTTATCGTTCCTTGCATAAGATTGGTACGTATAGACAATGTAGCTGGGAAACAATTTCATATATCATATGAAGACATGCTGTCTCAGGAGGTTAAGCCTTCAATGGATAATGTGGAAAAAAGAAGCATATATATGTCTTTCTCTTGTAGATGTAGATTATACAGCTCCATACCATATCAGCTATTTACAAAATTAATGACAGAACACAAACAGCCCAATCTGTCAAGTCTCATATACATTTGTCCAATACCTTTATATAATGTGCGCATAACATTATTAGGCTGAATATTATTGCCCTTTTGCGGACACATGACTACCATGACGTCAGTCACAACCCTGGATGGCAGAAGTACCGTTACCCAACATTAGACTATTATTAGGGTGTATTTTTGTTGACAATTACGTTGAAGGGCTATTTAGGAGCCAAAAATAAGAGAAATATTACCTGATGATTACCTAATTGCTTACCTAATTACCTGATGCTTTGTCACATAAGAGTAATCTTAAGCAATTCATAGCTTCTGTTCTGCTGATCACTTTCATATGCAGTATATTTTGGTGGAACTTATTCAAAAGAGAAACAAGTGTGAAAATGGATGAAGAAGGTATTAAGGATATTAATTTGAAAAAGTTTGATTCGTTACCATAATGTGATACCCTCGGATGGTTTACAAATATCTGATTCCTTCTGGATTTGGTGGTTTTTGCACTACCTCATTCAGTGCTTCTGTTGCAAATGAGACAATGCTATAGAGTATGCTGCGCTTAATCTCTCATAATATCATGTGACATTAACTAATACTGACATTTCAAGCTTTCTACTTACAGTAATAGCTAGCTAACTTTCCTGAGGTTGAATCTCAAATAGCATATAACTGAAAGCAAGTACTCTATGTTGGGTGTTAAATATGTTCTTACACGCACCAAGTAGTGCCTAGTGATTAGAGAATGATCTGGAATTCAGCCTTGTGTTAGAAGCCAGTTAGTGTTGAAATGCAACACAGATGGGTCAGAAGCAATTTGAAACAACCTAGAAAAAATACTTCTTGGAAGGTGTCTCTTAGAAGGAAACAATGTGTTGTTTAAGATGAGATAACAGTATTGTTATAATGTTGGTTTTGGTCTCTCCCGTAAATTGGGTTACTTTCACCACATAGAAGTGGGCAGGACCATGGGGGACAGACTTCATGTACCTGACCATCACTCCTATATATGTTTGTTGAGCATCCCATTCCAGATTTTGTCTGACTCCATTGTTTTAATAAACTCCACTATTTGAGAAGGCTTTCCACTTTATTTTGGACTATGGCTGTGTGGATTTGCTCATTGATCTCTGAT
Organism: Clarias macrocephalus; assembly: GCA_011419295.1. Taxonomy (NCBI): domain Eukaryota; kingdom Metazoa; phylum Chordata; class Actinopteri; order Siluriformes; family Clariidae; genus Clarias; species Clarias macrocephalus. Next base: position 117,747 of record JAAGKR010000529.1, on the reverse strand, counting down.
GGGTTTATTTAATTTCTTCAGTCTATGACGGCCTCCTTCAATTGCATAGACATCTTTTTGGACCTCATGTTGAGAGCTCGAGTGATCAGCTACCAAATGTAACACTCAGAACCACCTCCAGGCTTTTATCAGCTTATTTTAGCATGAAGACTGAGCAGATCACACATATTTGTTCCATTATTTATGAGCCCATAATAACAGAACAGTTAATAACCTAGTACACAGCTTTTTACGTTTTCAAGTAAAAAAAATGCATACTAGCTAGTTTCCAGAATTCACATTGCTATTAGACAAATTGGTAGAAGCACAGTATCATAGGCTTAACCATGACATAAACCTTTTCTTTAATTGTGGAACAGGTTAGAATCAATCAATTGGCTCCTCTTGAAAATCAAACATCTGTCTCCAACAATATCAGCATCAGCATCCATAAAAGTAAAGACTTCAACATTACATTTGTACTGCTAAATTTAACCCAGACAGCAATCTGGCAAGCTTTAGGCAATTTTAATCCCCTTGTTATTTGCTTCATGGTTAAAGAGAAAAGTGACTGTGATTACACAACGACGCAAAGAAACTGAAACTTAAATCCTGGAGCAGTTTCTATTTTTTTATATATTGATAAAGGTAATTGGATGTGACTTGGTTTTGTAGGTATTCATGGTATGTGCAAGAACAAATACCTTTGAAATATAAACGTATTTAGTTTCATTTTTGGCCTCCATATCAGATGGTTTGCTGTTATTAAATGTATTAAGGTGGCATTTTGTGGAACTTACCCTTCTGTTAACGGTCTTAAGAAACACAGCAAAAGGTATAAAGAAACAGGTGTTTTTAATTTCTTTCTATCCCACGATACAGACTCATGCAGCCTTTTTGTAGGTGCGTTTACGTAAATGGAGTCTAATATGGCATAATCATAATGGCAGTAATAACCCATTAGGAATAAAAATGCAACATGTAACCACCTCAATCTGAACAGTCTGATCGAAATTAGAGGAGTGGTGCAAAATAATCCACTCAGTAGGTAAATATTAGTAATGTAAACATTTGACCTGATTATTTTTCTTTTGTTGGAACAATCAAATTCTTTCTGTGCAACTTGCAGGGAACAAAGAGAAAGAAAAATTGCTTCTATTCCAGATCTAAAAACTTCACGAGAATAACTCAATAAATCATTACTTCTTTTGTTTGTTTGTTTGTTTTGCTTGGTGTTTTTTAGTGGGGTGGGGGTGTTGGGTCCCAGGTTCAAACCCCAGCACCTCCAGGTTGCCATTGTTGCCACTGCAACCCCCAGATGCATAATGCGATATAAAAGCAAGTCCCTTTGGGAAAGAGTGTCCGCCAAAATGCAGTAAATATAAATGTAACTCTTGCTTCCATCTGTGTTTATTTTCATCCACTGTGTCACTGTCTGAGGAAGGGGAAATGATTGGCTCATTATATTTCACACAGTAAACACTTAACCAATCATAGATCAGGCCAAATTCTTTCAAGCAATCATAATTCAGAAATTTAATTTATCAGAAAAGATAGGAAGTCTAACCTAACCTTAAAATTGCAGAAAAATCTTTGTCTTTTGTTTCCATGAGATTTAACAGTTCACAGCAGTCAATACAAGAAAGTTCAATTCTGATTAAATGATTTAAGCATGTAAACCCCCATCTTACTGGAGCAGTATTTGTATAAACGGTTAAGTTTGAATCTCTAATCTGAATTATTTTGATCGGATTGAAGAAATATTGTTCACGTATACAAATTTGCTGATGGTTTCACAAAGTTAAAGGCCTCTAGACATCCAACTGCCCATACTTTTCATGCCACTTCACTGACACATCCATAGCACGTCATCATCAGTGACTGAGAGCACACGTGTGAAATACAGTCATGGGTGTAATGAATGTGCCTTTGGAAAAGAAAATACAACTAGACAGTCTAAGCATATTTTGTCCAATCAAAGCATAAATTATACAAAAGGACGGATAACATAACTGTAAGTCTAGTCTCTTTTGGTTTGAACGATTACAGCTTTTATGTTTACAATGTTTGGTATTCAGCAGGAACATGGCGCAAAGCCAGGAAACCATTACAAGCTTAGAAAAAAGCTGAAATTGTGAATGCATATGCCTATACAAGTCTCTATGTAATCATTTGCTTCATATTTTTCTTATTATGCCAAAGCTAATAGATTCACTGTCAAGGTATCATCAGATATTAGATTTTAGCTCTTCTATGTAATATCGTCATCCTCCATCAGTAAATAAGCGTGCACTCACTGGGGTCTAAAATAAGCTTGACAGCTTCAGTTCAAGCCAACCTTTCTGGTAATCCAGTAGAACTACTTTCTGAAATACCTAATGAAATAAACGTGGAAGTGAAAGGTCACTTATCCTTCCTTGACATCATAATAAGTTAATCAAGTCAGACATTTTTCTTTAAGCTCAAAGGGCAATCTAATATTCATCCAAAACCAAAGAGAGAAGAGCTACTGCTTTGAGTCGTAATCTCATCAGAAAACACACAGATAAGAAGAGGTGTAGTACATTCATGATTATCCACATATTAATTTGACACGTTTTACGCCGGATGCCTTTCCTGATGCAACACTCCTTATGTATTCGGGCTTGGGTCCGACACAAAGACTACACAGGCTTGTGTAACCTCAGGGGCCGAGTTGGGTGTAAATGAGAAAGAAGGTGGGGGAAGGTACAGTTGCAGAGGTAGGAGAGGTAAAAGAGCTTAAAAATTTAGGGTCAACTGTCCAAAACAATCCGGAGTGTGGTAGAGAAGTGAAGAAGAGAATGCGGGAAGGGTGGTGTAGAGGACAGTAGTGAGACCAGCAATGTTGTATGGTTTGGAGACGTTGCCATTGACTGAGAAAGCAGAGCTAGAGGTGGCAGAGTTGAAGATGCTGCCATTTGCTTTAGGAGTGACAAGAATAGACAGATTTAGGTATGAGTATATTAGAGAGACAGTGCCGGTAGAACGGTTTGGAGACAATGGACATGAGCAGAGGAGGGATGAGGAGCATATCGGGAGGAGAATATTAGAGATGGAGCTGGCAGGCAGGAGAAGAAGATAAAGGCCCAAAAAGAGGTTTATGAATGTGGTGAGGGAGGACATGCAGGAGGTTGAAGTGACAGAGGAAGATGTGGTAGACGGAATTAGATGGAGACAAATGGACCGACCTCTAATTGGAGTAGCTGAATGAAGAAGAAGAATCTAAGAAACCACTTATCCATTTTCTTTCACTAAGCCAACACACCCTTTCATTAACAGTAACAGGTTTATTAACCTGTAATATTTTCCTAATATGTGCATGTAGTCACAGGTGGCCTATGTTTATACTATAGTATAAATCATAGTATTAGTTTATACTATGATATAAACTAAAAGAGATTTATCAGCCAGTTTGTTCAGAATTCCATACTAACACTGAGCACAATCCCTTTTGCTTTCAGAATAACCAAAATTCAGGGATTCCATAAAATGCAAGAAACTTTCCATTAAGATTTTGGCTCATAATTACACTGTAATTTCTGCAAATTTCTCAGCTGCAGGTTCATCCTTCGGAAGTTTCCAGTCTCCCCATTCTACTAAATCCCAAATTCTCTACTATATTTATTACAATCTTCTAACTGCACTTCTGAAGTGCAGTGAACTCAGTAACTGCTGATCCGTAGTCCAATAGCTTAACCACTGACCTACCCCTACCATATAAGACACAATTATCTTCGGTGGCTTCCCAAGCACTTCAGTGTCCTCCCTATTTAGCAGACTGGAATAGCATTTGGAATTTGCCCTTAAATATCAACTGCCCATATATTTAATGTAATATGAAATGCAAATGTTGTGGCATGGTGCCAAACTGGAATATTATTATAAGATTAATAAATTGTAGCCATAAATGTATGTTCATTCAAAAAGGAACAGCATTGAACCATTTCGCCCCAACCCACCAGAACTGTTGACACAAGGCAGGTTGGATCCACGGATTCATGCTCCTGATGACAAATTCTGCCATCTGCATGTCCCATAGTAGGAACAGATGTAGGAACCGATGTGTTTTTTTGCTGTTAAAGTCCATTGTACATGTTGTGCATTCTGAGATGCTTGCTTTTCAGCTTACCACATTCATAAGAAAAGTGTTTAAGTAAATAACAGTACTGTAGCCTTTATGTCAGCCTAAACCAGTCTGACTGCTTTCTTTAAACCAGGTCTCTTCAAATCCAGTCTTGGAGACCTGGTGTCCAACACAGTTTGATGATTCTTCTGCTCAAACACATGATTCAACTAATTCAGTGGGTGTGTTTACACTTTGATGAATTATGACCTGTGCTACACACTGGATCAATGTGACAGCACCCATCAATAAAAACTCTCCCATCAATAAGACATGTCCAGCTACAGCCTGATGTTTTTCCTTTTACACTTTTTTTTGTTTATCAAGTTAAGTACAAATACACATTGAGAATTAAATATTGTAAATGTCAGAGAAAGCACTGTAAAAGTTTAATAAAAATTTAATAATGTATAAATCCTGCGTAATCCTTAAAATCATTAACAGAACCCTTATTAAAAACACCATCTGGAACTGCATAACATGCCATAATCTTTAATGATCATATTTTGTTTATTTAGTTTTTGCTTGTTTTTCCTCTAAAAAGGGCATGAACTGTATGTGATTTCTAAGAAATAAACAAACAGAATTAATCCACAAAATTATATGTTCTTTGATTAGCATGGCCCTTTATAACGCTCTGTTTATGCTGCATGTTTATGTGGCTGATAATCAAGTCCGTAATCTGTGTTTCCAAGGATACTTGACTTGAGCGTACTTGTCTGGAAGCTGATGTGTCATACCTCAGATACATGGCATCCAAACATATATGCCTAAATATTTTCCTGTATACACATTTCAGTTCAATTAAGTGTTGATTTTTGTTCTCTGTAACTAGTTGAAAGCTTCAGACTTATTCAGTGTTTCTGTGAAAGTGTGTGAAGTGAGAAGGTCACATTGCATTAAAGTCTCTATGGATATTGAAACAGTGCTTAAAAAAAGACAGATAGAAAAAAAAAACTGTAACACATTTTAAAATGAGAAATAGTGTTTTGTGTTTTAAGCCCCAGGTACATTAATAAAGCTTGTGCAGTTTTGCAACCTGCCACTCACACAAAATGTCATTGGGTTTCTGGTAATATAATACCAAATATTATCACCCTTAAAACTCTTCAACATAATCTAAAGCCCTAAGTTGCCACTTTCTAATGAATTCCTTGATACCTTTAATTACACAGGCAGACACGGGGTGGGGGATCACTAGAGGTTTTACGGGGGCTGGGGGTTGATTGGGGTGTTACATGCCAGTATTGCCAGATGCTGTACTGTGTTCTGACTGCAGATTAGGTTTCAACAGATTGACAGAATAGAAAACCATCCAAAATATGGTCACCATCCAATGACCTAAAACTCCAGAAAGCACTAGTGGGATGCCTTTAATTACACAGTTTGCAGGTATAGTGACCCTCTTCCTGCCAATCATCAACAGACGACCCTATGGTAGGAACGTGATTTTCAGAAGCTAAATAGCTTTATACAACATTTAGAACTGACCAAGTAGTTTGATTTGAGAAGAGGCATTCCATGAGTGCTGGTATAGATCATAACAGCACTCAGACGTTTAACTATATGTATCACTCCACTTCAAACGTGTTTTAATGATCGTTAACTCCTGGAGTTAACATGGGCACTACTTAATGTGTGGAACAAGGGATTCTACACCATACACAGTGCATTAGCTTTCCATTTTAAGCCCTTTGGGATTAATCCCCGGAAGATTTTGTTAGCTGAGGAGACACAAAGAGAAATTTATGAGACTTAGACTGTCCACCACCTCTCCATGGTTTATTTACCTCACCTTTTGGCTACATAATACCAGTAAGAATTTTAAACTATTTTTACACCAGTCGCCATTTCAATGCTAGTCCTGCCAGTTGTTGAAGAAGCCAAACAACTGGTTATATGACAAACAAATCATAATCTCCTGACAATAAATGGGGTTTGTGGAACTATTGTATAAAAGCAATGACACACTTGTGGTTGTGCTGTTGTACAGAATATCAGCGCGGCTGTGATACCTTGCTATACTGCTGATATTTAGTACAACAGCACCCCCTTTTGTGTGATATTGCTTGAATATTATTTATTAATACCTTGATTTGCTCACTGTGTTCTGCTAATCAGTACTATACAACCTGTATGTCTTCAGGTTGTTCCTAATGACAAAACAGAAGGACCATCTGGATCCTGAGTCCCATCTAGTACTAGTACATATACACAATGCACTCTCGCTCACAAAAAAAAAAAAAACCTTTCTGTGTGGAGTACACAACATGCAAAAGAAACTAATTTAAAATGCCACTTACTCACAACACACATGGTGTAAAGGTAATGCACTGTAGTGCAGACAGAGATATAATCAGATGACTTAGTGACCCTGAATCCACCAGTGTCAAGACAGTGACAGAACAGGAAAGACGTGGGTGCGTGGGTGAGTGGTGTGGGCGAGCATCTCTTTGTGTGTGTGTGTGTGTGTGTGTGTGTGTGTGTGTGTGTGTGTGTGTGTGTGTGTGTGTGTGTGTGTTTGAGGGAAAGACTCACTTGCAAGCTCCTCACACAGCACTAGACAGGAACAGGCTTAGTGTTGCAGAACCAGAGTAGGAGTTTAGAAGCAGAGGAGCAGCCGCTGGAGTAGAGAGCAGGTGGGACAGAGGGCAGCAGAGATGCACACAGAAGGAGAAAGAAAAAAGGAAAGACGGCAAGAAGGAAGAGGAAAAGAGAAAACAGAAGAGGAAAAGCAAGTTAATACACCCATACAGGATCTAATTCGACAGTCTCAATGTTGCTTTGTGTGTGGGTGCAGGATTAAGAAATTGTCTTTTGAATTTTGTTACTGGTAATACACAGAAGGGCCCAAATATATATATATATGCCGTTTAGGAAAATATTCATGAGAGAACTTAATGAAAACTCTGAATATATTGAATGAAACGTGAGAATATTGAATGGATTCCGAATATATTGATTGAAAAAAAAAATATATATATATATATAAATTGAATGAATTCTGAATATATGGATTGAAAACTGATATATTGAATGAAAAGTCTGAATATAATAAATGAAAACTAAGTATATATTGAATGAAACATGGCGTCATCGAAACACAGCGCCATCTTTAGAAAGGATGAGTGAGTCGGCGAGAAACTTGGTTTGTTGCAATTCTGAAAAATGGAGAGACGGTCAACACATTGGTGAGTGCGTATACGGGCCAAAGTGGTGGCGCAAGCCGCACTCAGTATTAGTACGTATTAGCACTCAGTACGGCGGAAAACCGGCCACAGACCACCGTGAAGTTGGTTTTATATTGGACATTCGCCACACATTCAAGATTATTCCTTCAATATTTTGAGAAATAAACACACAAAAATGACAAATCACATATTTTCTTACTCTGGAGTGAATAGAGAAGCTACTACAAATAAATATATTTTTAGATCTTCTCCTGTTACAGCCTGCTGGAGCTAAACCTTTCAGAAACGCTGCTTACTGGCGCTTTATAGAGATGGAGTCACTAAGGGACCGTCTAAAAAGTGCATGACCAAGACCCAACAAGATTACAGAGAAAGACCTCATAGAACATCAAACATATTACACTGTTAGGCTACAGTATGGATTATTTGTTTATTTGTTTGTTTAATTGATTAGTAATTATATTAATGTACATTTAAATATAAATGATGACAAACAATTCTTGTGCTAATAAAACAGATAATTTGTTAAATAAAAGTCAGGGTCTTTTTTAATTATTTAAAAAATAATAATAATTGTAAAGGTATGTATGAAAATGGATGCACTTTGGTACAGACTGAGTTGCAAAAAATGACAAATCAACAGAATTCAAGAACTTTTTTGCTATTGAAATTTCACATGTAAAACCAATTGAACTATCACCCACTCTATCATTGCTAATAACTACAACCATTCTCTTTGCAATATTCAGTTTAATAGTTAAATTTTAATAGTTTAATTTTTTAAATAATTTTTTTTATATATTGAGTTTACAATCAATATATTCAGAATCCATTCAATATTCTCATGGTTCATTCAATATATTCAGAATCCATTCAAGATATATAGTTTCAATCAATATATTCAGAGTTTTCATTAAGTTCTCTCATGAATATTTTCCTAAACGGCATGCCAAAATACACACTTTAACATGAAAAATATATGCCTCTCTTCTGACAGTATCAATGTTGGTGCAACTGCTGACATTGTTAGAGGAAACATAATACTACACATTGGTGCCATCAACTGATATGAGTTTTAAAATGGGCTGAGATAACAATTGTTAAAGTGTGTATAAAATTTTTTGGCCCCCCTGTATCTGTCTTTTATAACGGTGAAATTAAATGTGTGGATTAGTTTTCTAAAACAGCACTACACTAATGTTTCAATCTAACGTTTTTGCTGTTATTCAAATCACAGGTTTTTATTGGAAGAATGTACAGACATGCCAACTTTACAGTTTTATTAAATGTATCTATAGATAGATGATTGAAAATGTTGTTTCTATTTACTCATTCACCAGGACCTGTAAAGTAGATGCTCTATATAGTGGTAGTCTAAAAAAATAGACAGACTAAGAAAATAGGTTGTTATTTAATAAATACAAAATAATAGAATAATGCTAAATATAATTTATTAACATTTTACAGAAGATTATCAGTGTGCTGTACTGATAAGTTTGTTCTCCACTATGGGAGTGTCCCTAGAATAGGGAACTTTGTGCTTTCTGGTTCTTTGGAAGCATGACACGATGGATTTTTTTTTTCTATGGAAATATGACACGGTGGAATTTTCTAGATGTGTCCACGACTTTGTTCGCATGGAATTTAATTGCACACTCATAATCGCGTATTTACAAATGTAAAGTGCCATCTGTTGAAATATGGGATGAACTAATGACTTTTTAAAGGTCGATTTTTATAAGAGCGTTTTCCATTTAAATTTGAAAGTAGTATCTTCTCTTCCTGTGAGCCGATTGCAATGAACCAAAGCCTATATGTTACCTAAAGCTCGGCCAAATGCACCTGTGAAAACCCTATTAAAATTAGTTTAGTAGTTGTTTTGTGATGCATGCACAAACCAACAGACAAACAAACACCCATCTCACAACCATCTTGATGTGTTCTATTGCTCCTCTTACAGTACGTCCCACCAAATAAGTTTTCTGTCAATGTACAGACTTTACAGTTTTATTATATGTGTGTATAGATAGATGATCTAAAATTTTTATTGTTTCCAGTTACTTATTCACCAGGACCTGTATGGTAGATGCTCTACATAGTGGTAGGCTAAAAAAATTAACAGACTAAGAAAATAAAACATAATTAAAATAATGCTAAATCGTTTCTGGATAACAGATATTTATTTAAAATTTTACAGAACAGTATCAGAAACAGTATTGAGTACCAGTGCGCTGTACGGATAAGTTTGTTCTCCACTATAGGAGTTTCCCTAGAATAGAGAAGTTTGTGCTCTTTGGAAGCATGTCACGATGCAACAACAAAGCAATTAACTTGTCTCAAGGATGTTCCACAACATTCCACGTATCTAATACTTAATAATACATTTCCAATATAACGGTTTGCATTCTGTTGTGGAGTAAGAGGAAAAGCACACTTCTTACCTTACAATTAATTTTACTTATATAATCAGCCAACTATTTATTTAGTCAGAAGGCAAAAAAACATTGCCTAATATATAGGAATTCGTTGAGTTTTTCTAAATAAACCCTGGAGAGTTCAGCATCTATTCGGTATCCATGACAACTCTGCTCGAGAAATATAATTTACCCTGGGAATATGTTGTTTACTTCTCTACATCATCAACATACTGTAATTTTGATGCCATTATGCTAAGAAACTGCCTTTGAGTTTATTTGCTGTGCAAATACAGGTCTTTTCTAGACAATGAGGAGAGTCATTTAAAATACACTTTGTCTAAGGAACCTCATTTGTTGATTTCATAACAGACCCGGCACACAAATTGTTTGTAAAGGTCAGCTAATATTGGTGCTGAAATAATTCAGAAATACTCGCCAAACACTGAGCAATGACTCAGGTCTCTCCAGATGGAGGGTATTGTTTGCCATTTACTGCAATATCCATGAAGCCTGTCCTGGAAGTGCCAAAAGCCAAAAGGTGCATTTATATTTTGTACATGTAAATTCTAAACCACTTCTGCAAAAATATGCAATTCTTGGTATGCACTGCATATAAATGCTGTGTGCAATGCTCAAATGGCCTGACTTGTAAACTTGTTTATTGTTAAGCTATGCTGAGATATCATGACATGCACCCATGACCATAAAGCTCTTTGTACTGTACAATCTAATGCCATGATATCCATTAACCACATCCCTGACATGCATGCTGAAGGCATGTATGTAATGTTGTGTTTGATCATGTAAGATAAATCTATCCAAAATAAATGCCTAATGTGATTCATATGTGGAAGGTTTATCAAAGATCAAAACAACTACGACACAGCTTTGCTCTGTTCACTGGTAAGATCTGGCATGTGCGTCCTTTCATGCCATGGCTGCATCGAGCAAACATCTGATAACGAGCATTCAAGGCAGCGATGAGACTCTTGATGCCTGTTTCACATTACATGTGCGTAGTAACTAACTGTGCCGGTTTATAGCGCTTATAAAATGTACAGAGCAAAACACAATTCATTAAATTAAAACCAGTATGAAAGCCTGAAGATAAGCTGCTAGCTTCTGACCCTTTGTAACGTGCAATTAGGAGATGATGAAAGCTGTGTGGAATTTCTATAAAAACACATGTAGTATGTCAGTATTTATTCTCAGGATTTTACCAAGCTGTCCATTTGCAATCTGTAAGATTTCTACAAAGCAAAACGGAAGGGTAATTTTCCCCGATATCTGTGGCGTAAAAGAGGCACACTCTATTCATCAGATACTGTTGCATTATAGCTGGCATGCTATCTTCACTATGTGTGCATGGTGTAAAACACTTAACTGTTACACACACAGACACACACAATCAACCATAAATCTCAGTAGCTGAAGCACATTTCACATGCAAATATACTGTTGCTTTAAAGGGTGCCAAGCTCGTGCTATGTACCAGATCTTCTACTGAGAGAGCGAGAGAGAGAAAGAGAGAGAGAAAGAGTAAAAACCTTGCATACAGTAGGTTCCATTTTTCTCACGTAATTAGCACAAGGACAAGTGTTCTTCAAGAGAGAACTCAGTTCACATGGGTGAGACTCATTTCCCCACTATACTATCAGCTATACTTATAAATACGACATGTTGATGGAATATATCATCTACAGCAACATAGTCTCAGAGTCCTGTGCAGTGTCAGTGTGTTATACCTCCAAGAGTTTCAGTTTTCAACTGGGCTAGGGGTCCTGTGATAAATTTCTAAAGTGTTTATATAATCACACAGATTCTAATCTCCCGAAGAGCTTGCGCAAATGTACTGTATAGGCATAAGACTCTGGCTGACACAAATGATTAAGTCTCCTCATTAAACAGAAAGCTAACTTTCATGTATAAATCTTGATGGATGTAATTTATGGAGTGATTTAAAAGCCAGAGAAAATGGAATCCAAGACAAATAAGTCTTTTCCAGGGTGGCAGACACTACCTTCGGCCCTCTGCCTAGATTCAGAAACTCAAAGTCGTCTGTGTTCTAAGAGAATATGGCATGCTGAGATGAAACCAAATAATGGGACTGTAGGAGCACTGACGGGCTTAGAAAATATAAATGTAATAAATAAGAGCAGATAATAAATCAGGAGAATCAGTGATACGCAGTTGGGTTCCCCTTATATTAAGTGTTTGTATTTTGTGATGAATTAATTATCTAATGGTTCACTGCAGTGTGATTCTTATGTATGTAAAAATGTTTCAAAGGGAATACCATTTAAAGATTCCTAAACACATTTACATAGAAATAATCACTCCATAATTAGCTATATGTGAGAAATTTGTAATAGGAACACTTTAATCTGTAATTAACAGACGTGCAAATACATTTATAACTACTACCTGTGCAAAGTTTAGGTAGTGCAAAACCTATTATGTCATTAAAGAACTAAAGTACACTGGGAAAATCGCTATATATTAAAGCTTTCGATCCGCTTTAAAACTTATTACAATGATTATACGACCTAGAACAGAATAAAAAATTATTCACATTTTTCTAACATTTCTTGGTAAACATACAGGTACTGTATGTACAGGTAGTGATGGGAGTCGGTAACCATTCCATAATCGATCATCAGTTTGAGTAAATAAATCATTCTAAGAGTAAGGTAAACAATCGATGAATGATCACTTTAACTGCACAGTGCAATGCTTCTTGCGCTCGTCGTGTTTCTTGAAAATTAATCCCATGACCATTCACTATTACGACACCCAGAGTACATTACACATATGTACATAAGCATCTATTATTGAATATATTAACATTACCAACACCATATAGTTATTGAAGCAGAAGTTTCATTGTAGGCCAAATCGTATTAACCAGTGTATGTATACTTCTTGTGACAGTTTATTATATAATTTTTCCTTCGCCCACATCCAGGAGCGGCCGTTTTCCCCCAGGAAAATTATACAACAGGTCACCCTAAGATACGTCATCTGCCATCTTTACAAAACCGTGTTGTGAGCATGTGCAGTTGTCGGCATTGTACTTACGGAAGATACTCTCAGTTTACGTGCAAGAACTCAAGTGCACAGAAAAAAAATAAAGCATGCAACATGGCATGTTTTAGGAATTTTTAATGATTAACATTGTTTGCCATTTCCCATAATTGATCGCTTAAAATGCACAGAATGTTAACAGAGCATTGACCGTATATTATTGTTCCATTAATAAGTAATGGTAGAGTATGAATTAATTTTTATTTAATCTTCATTCACAAAGTTAATGTGAAAAAACTGGCACACAGTAAGACTAACACTGCGGTGAGTAGGTTACTAAAACAAGTCAGTCTCTGATAAAAATACCACAACAAACTCAAATTAGAAATAATTCTTCATTAGCAAACTGAAATTTTTTTACTATAAACATGTTTCTATTCAAAAGAACCAGTGTATAGTATTTCAAGCAATTGGGTGAATTCTTATGAAATAAGACAGATTTTCCTTATTTTTTACTTTGTATAAGCCTAATTATAAAAGAATTGTGTTATTAAGAATTTAATGACTGATTGCCACACACCGTTATACACCAATTAGCCATAGCTTTAAAACCACTGACGTGTGACATAAATAACATTGATTATCTTATTATACATTAGCAACTGAGAAAGGGGTGGGCTATATTAAGCAGCAAGTAAACAATCAGTTCTTGAACTTGATTTTGAAGCAGGAAAAATGGGTAAGTGTAAGCATCTGAGCAACTTTGACAAAGGCCAAATTGTGACGGCTCGATGACTGGGTTTCCAAAATAACAGGTCATGGGGAGCGTTTCTGTTATGCAATGATTACTACCTCACAACTTGCTGTGTATGAAGCATCACCACGAGTGCCTACGTGTCATAATCAGAACTGGATCATGGAGCAACTAAAGAAGGTTGGCCGGGCCTGATGAATCATTGGTCAGGAATAGTTTTATGACAAAGAGTTCAAGGTGCTGAAATGGCTTTTAAATTCCCCTGATTTCAATCTGATCGAATACCTGTGGGATGTGCTGGACAAACCAGTCTGATGCATGAAGGGCTCAACACACAAGTTAAAAGACTTAAACAACCGGATGCTAGGGTCGTGGCGCCAGAGTACATCTTTAGAGGTCTTGTGGAATCCATGCCTCAAAGTCAGTCAGTGTTTTGGCACTGAGACAATATTGGCCAGATGGTTTTAATGTTATGGTTGATCAGTCATTATAACAAAAGATCGATGTCAAGATAAAAATAAAATTTCACGTAAGATGATTATCAGATTCTGTGGTGGCAGAGGGTATAATTACAGACGTCAAAGAAAAGAATGAAAAGCAATCTTAAACAGACATTTACTGTAAGACGCTGTGAGATGATCCAGACATCTATAGACACATCTGTTAAGAGTGTTCATTAAATTATAAGGGCTGCGGTTCCTAGACTCAGACAGCTTTAAAGCAATCTTATTGATGGCCCTAAGAACGAGTGGAGATAAAGGAGCTGTTGAGGAAAAGACCAGAGGCGATATCAGATGGAGAATGACTCCTGATAAGTGTTCTCATACCAAATTACAAATTGTACAACACACAAGACAAAAATGGTTTTGACAATACTCTCTTCTGGAGCCTCATCTGTGCTCAGATTAATTCACAGGTGCAATGTGGATAATGATAAACATTAATCATGCTTTATACTTGCATTTGGTAATTAAAAGCAATCGCTGTATAAAAACGGTTAGAGTTGCTCTCAAAGGAAAAGCTAATGCACTAAGCCAGATGGAACTTTTTATGCTTGTAGCACTTAGACGTCACTAAGCAGTTAAGCTACTGTCAGAAACTACATATCAAAAAGACACACTGAAATGCGTAACAGTTCTAAAATAATCTAACCTAGCCTTAGGTATTATTACAGTAAATTTTCTAAAATGCCTTTTTAGAAAAGGCTTCATGAGAGTAAGAAGCTAAAACAAATTGCATCCATTGTAACAAATATAATGTTGCCTGTTATCGCATGCTCCAGTTCCCATTCTGGAGGTGAATCAACCTCTTCTTCTAGAAGCAAAGGACAGCAAAATGTTAGTGTGGAAGCACGAGAAAAAAACTTTTTAAATAAGAGGGACAGCAGCAAGACCATGTTATGGTCTGTGTCACCAGTAATGGGCTTAGAGCTCTCCAAAAATGTTTGGTTATCTCTGGGCTCCATATTTGATATGATCTCACCAGAGCTGAGACTTGGGAAGGCAGCTGTTTAGAGATCCCTTCATACGTCACGGCTCTGTTTATCAGCCAGATGTACTTGCTGACTGCCGCGCCATTTGGAAACAGTTTTGTGATTTATGTCCGCAGCACATTTTCAAGTGCTGCAGAAAACAAAGAGTGGCAGGACATTCAAAGAAGACTGGGTGGCCCGATATAGACATGATTTTTCCTGAGCCCTTTTTTTTAAATGCAACAATCAATATCATTATAGGGGTAGAAATGTCCTTTTCATTTAAGGTGATAGAGCAGTTCTCACAAGTCTAGTAGCTTGAGTGACACACAATAAGAACTGACATTAGCACAGTCTGTGTTAGATGTCAAACCAGTTAGTGTACTTGGAGGCCAGGGATTGAGGCATTCTTGCTCCACTGTTCACTATTAATTTTATGGCTCATTACACCATTCTATTTCAGGCTAATCTAAACCACTTTTGCAAAAAATGCCTTTCTTGTTTATGTAAAAGGTCAGAAAACTGGGGTAGACTTTTAAAGTGGATTTTGCGTTGTTCTTCAGATTTTTCAAGAACAATTATTGTGACACAAAACAGCAGTTTTTAATGTCTATTATCTTTTTTTTTTTTAATGTCTATTGATTCCAACACCAGCTCAACCTCCAGATGTCTCAGTCACTGAAGTCTTTATTCTGTTGCCATGGTGCCCCTTGTAAAGTTTAATCTATTGCATTTTCTCAAGTCTCAAGTCTTATTGTATTTATACCACCCACTGTATCCCTACTCAGAGACTGCCCCATATGTTTTTTTCTTTTAATAATTTGATCATTGTTACATTAACACTTGTTGATTCTTAAAGACATTGCATTCAAGTGCGTCACTGTGTACGGCTTATCACATCCAACTCCATTCCTGGAAGGTCCTTATTGACAATATGACAGCTCGCAAGAAACCAGTAAGGCATTTCTAAGACAGTGTTATATTAATAGACCTGAAGAAAGTTCATTTTATTGCCCCTCTCCTGACTGAAAGAGAATACAAGCAGACTTCTGTGACATTCCAATTCAATGACAAAAAAATGAATAAAAATCAAAGTAGAGACATCAGAGCAGCAGAGGGTGCTTCTGCTGCTGTTGTCTTTCTTTAATCTTGACCTTCAAAATGGACCTGATATATGGGAATGGTACCTGTTTGCAGTATGCCTTGGACTGAGCTTTCTGACATGTGACAGGAAAGGCTATGAATGTAGTGTGACATTAATGGTCCCATTCCATTAACAGACCCATAACCAAGTTATGCCGAGACACTACAGTATATGGCTTTATTCATAAAGCTCTTTTACAGGCTTCCAGTGATTATGGAAAATCAGGGACCTCATCACTTAGGCCACTTAGGAGTACATAAAGGACAACCTAAACCAGTGTTACACCCTCCTTTCTATACTTGCACCTTACATATTGCTTAAAGGGTCTTTTCACCACAGGCAACAAAATGCATACCTTAAGACACAGATTAAAAGTGTAAACTAACATTTGCTCACTTTGAATACTCAGTAAGGTCTAATGGTCTTGTAAATGGCCTTCCCCACTTCTGTTAATGAGGTTTAATTTATTCCTACTCAGAAGTGGGTCATGTTGCCCCAGTGAGCCTAGTACTCGACCATCCACTGCACAATGTCAAACATCACCGCACAAGCCCAACATCACTTTCCTATGCTTTATACTGTACTTTGTATGCAATTTACAAGAAGCCACAACCCAAGGCAATTACGCTCCTTGAAGTTTCAGTTCACTTGATTTCATAAAAAAGGGCTGTATTTCATTTATTGCACTAATGCCACAGATGAAGGTTGGTCTTGGAAGAGCATTATTGTTACGCTATATGCATTTCATTCCGGCAAATTATTTAAGCTCAAACCTAGAAAGGTAGCCTTGAGAGACTTACATACTAGAAATGACAAGTCCTATGAAATTGAATAATAAAGTATAAGACAACCTGTGTGCGCATGGATACATATGGTAGGCTATGTGTTGGTTTGAATATACTGTTTATTGATGGAGGTAGAAAGGATGCAGGGGTATAGGGGTCA
The DNA here is from genome assembly GCA_011419295.1 of Clarias macrocephalus. Taxonomy (NCBI): domain Eukaryota; kingdom Metazoa; phylum Chordata; class Actinopteri; order Siluriformes; family Clariidae; genus Clarias; species Clarias macrocephalus. The sequence continues at coordinate 100,678 of JAAGKR010000529.1, read as the reverse complement.
GACTTGCTCAGATTGCAATTGCATTTATAATCATAATTCTCCGAGCAGCATGATGGCCCATTTGCTCAACGGTTTGATACACATGTCTGCCTGACCACAAAAAAACTCTTTAAAAAAAAAAAAAAAAAAACAAAAAAAAAACATACTGCTGTGTTGTATGGGACCATTTAACTTTACAAAGCTTGAGATAGCCTGACCGATTATGCATCTCCTGGTCCACAACATGTTCTGGTGTCCATTACTGGAAGCAGCTGTACGTAACTGTATAGACTCCTTTAATATCTAGTACGAGCTGTTCCCTTCTTGTGCTCCTATTTCTTCATCTGAATGCTGCACTGCATCCTTGACACTTTGACATTTTTTATTTATTTAAATGGTTTTTAATTTAAACCACATAACAAAAGCTGAGCCTGGCACTGATGAAACAATCACAGCATGTTAGAATAATACATCTGATTGCTGATTGTTAACATACTGACCCTCTTGATTTTGGAAAAAAAATTATCATTTTAAAAGCATTCAGCACTTTTTGTATAACACCAATTCATGTTGTAACAAATCAGTTTACGGCTACTTGCTCTGCAGTCTGTAATAACCCTATAGTGCGAGACAATGTCCAAGTACAATGACCCTAGCATTAATCTCATGCTGTGTTCCCATGGCTACAAATTAGATGTTTAAAAAATTGCCACACTGGTGCTAATGCACCACATTCATGGTTGCTGCCCTCTGAGGAGCAAGGCTTATAAGCCCTCTAACATATGACGTACATTAGAAGTTTACATTTCTACTCTCACCCTAGGCATTTCGCTATACTACATAAATTACTGTTTCCAGTATTAGCATTTCCCTCAGCTCATCATCTCCAGCTTCACCATAAATCAGGAAACAAAAAATGAGAGAAATATGCATATTTGAGTATTTAGATGTTTGGATTCCTACGATTCTGAGATCTGAGAAATTATTAGGAAGAGGAAGAGAAGTAAATAACTTATCACAAGCATCCAGAATCCAGTGTCTAAATGCAGAGACCAGGCAAAATAGATGAAATAAATCAGACAGAATCTGATGGCAAAGTAACAACACTGTGTTATTTATATCTGGCAAAGCTTTCTTCAGTTTCTCACTAGTGACTGCATGTCGCAAATGATAATCAATAAACCCTGTATAAAGAAACCATTATTAAAAAACTAACACCATCATATTTTCCAACAATAAATCCATCAGCATTCATCAATCAAATATTTATTTATTTATTTATTTATTTATTTTTTAACCAGGTTGAATAATGACGGTCCTCTAGCATTAAATAATCAGACAGATTATTATTATTTATTTATTCAATAACGTATAAATGCACTGCAGAATAAGAACCATATGTTAAAGATTTTCACATACGAATGCATATATTTCCATGGGAGTTTGATCTGAAAAAGACCAGCTGCCTAAACTTTATATTTAAAACAGTATGTTAGTTTTTGGTCAAAGCCTGAGGGAGTTTATACCCTAGGCCTAACTGTAAAGTAAGAGAGATAAAAAGAGCCTGCAATTTCTGCCTTCATCAGTCTTCTATTGCAGTTTAGGGTACAAGTTTACAGCATTTTCTGTTTAGAAGTACTGAGTTGAACTGAGGTGAGCATATCTCTCATGTTATGAAAAATTAAAGAGGTCTTATATGACATAGAAGGACAAAGAGCAACAGAAAAAAGCAACAACAAGACCAGTGTGGGAGAGTAACTTGATGGTTTGGGGATGACCTTATTTGATCAACTTCCCATGGGAATGTCCGTGTGTAGCTTAGCATGGACTTTACTGATTATATTATTACTAGTATAAAAATATACTATAATAAACTATTAGTAACTACAATCAAACCATTATGTCCGGCAATCAGTAAGATGTACTGTAAGCAGGCATTATTTACTAAACCCATTATGTATGCTTTAATACGTGGCCTAAGAGAATAAGCATACTGTAAGTTTACCCTTTTTGTATAGAATCTAGTGTGTGTAAGGCCCACAAAAAATAATAAACACAGTATGGTAAAAATCATGAGAACAGAAAATATTAAATCTGAGTATGAATGTAATACACTCATCAGCCACTTCAATGTAAATTCCTGAGCAATCATACAATCATGTGGCAGAAGCACAATCACACATATTTTCACATCAAACATTAGAATCTGTGGAAAAAAGTGATCTCAGTCACTTTGACCATTGTTGTAATCAGGGATAAAAGTAGTTTTAAATTCTTACCTGCACTATGTAGCCAAAAGTTACATGAAGGATGGACAGTCCTGCAAATCTTGTAAGATTCTCTTTGTCTCATTTATTCCTCTTTAAAATAGTCTCAGCAAACTGAGACTAAAATTTTATTTGGGATTCAACCTTGTGTTAGAAGTTAGTCAGTCTGGTAGATCGAGCTAGTCATGGACACAGTGGTGAGGTAAGTCTTGACTCTGTCAGTACAGCGGCAGAAGCTTGCAATCATGTTAATCAACAAGAATGAAAGCTTGAAACTCAACATGAGTGGTTCAGAGACAATTCAGAATTCAATTACTAATGAACCAAAGTGTTGTTTAAGACGACATAACATTATTGGGTATGTTTTCTTGTTGAAAGTGCTACCGTGACTGGGTTTGAATGTGGGTTTTGCCAGGCAGGTGCTCTACCCTCTTTACGGTACTGCAGACCACCACCGAATCGTACCAGCACTCTTCCTTCTTTCTGTTACTGTACATCACCACAGAAGAGGAAGCTAACTAAGTAAATTTACTTTGGTACTCTACTTAAGCACATATTTCACGCATCCATACTTTACTTGAGTAGTTTTATAAGAATTACTTCTAACTTTTACTCCACATTGTACAGCAAATATCTGTACTTTTACTTCACTACATTTCCGCACGGCATTGTGGTACATAGCCATAGTCGCCACTTGATGACAATTATGGGGAATTTGCGTTTCCATTGTAACACTCTTATGGGAGTGATTGTAACACTAATGTTACGGGAGTTTAAAATCAGAAGCTGAGCTGGTGGCAGATGGTAAGAAAAGAAGCATATTTACAGTCGGAAAGGAGAAAGATAGACAGAGAGAGAGAGAGAGAGAGAGAGAGAGAGAGAGAGAGAGAAAGCTTTTTTTTTACTTTGAAAAAGGCTACTATAAGCTAATGTAAGCTTATACAGGATGATTCATTCTTATTTACATTTATTAATTATAGTATGTTCGTACTTTTACTCAATTTGACATACAGAGGAGTTCTATATTTACTCTGATGGCATTTGACCTAGGCTACTCCTACTTTTGACCTTCTTCTACTCAGGTACTATACAGGATTTGTGTACTTTGCTCTCCACTACCCATCGTTCTTGACATTGCCTGGTCTTTTTAAGGTCCAATTTTGTTGAGTCTGGGCCCACTGTAGCTGCGAATTCCTGTTCTTGGCTGTTAATGGTCTGGCTGTTGTAGCGCACCTACTATTCAAAATTGTGCATTTCCGAGAGGCTTTTCTCAAAACTTTTGTAAACAGTGATTGCAATAAACACCATGTGTGACTAAAACCTTTTTGCCATCTCTAATCTAGTCAAGCCGTTCACTTCTGACTATTCTCCTCTGTCATCAATAAGATGTTTCTCTTTGCTTTTAGCACTGTTTGTAACCTCTTCATAGTTTCTGTTGTGTAGAAACATCACGGGAAAACAGCAGTTTCTGAACTACTCAAACCATTTTGTCTGGCTCCAACCGATAGGTTTTGGTGAATCACAGAGATCACATTTTCCCCCCAATACTGATCTGAGCCGTACCTGCGCCATTCTGTGCTTGAAATGCAGAGGTTATCTAGAGCTCTATACTATTCATATTAAAGTGGCCGGTTAGTGTATATTGATATATCAAGCACGTTTTTTATTTGTTGTTTGAAATGTAATAAAAGTTCCACAACACAGATGACATTTAGAATTATTCCAGTAATTCTCTGAGATTAAGATAATACTACACGGTTTGAAAGTATAATCCCCTGTGTTTAATTAAAACCAGAAAGAAAAAAACCTACTCATTTCTCAACATAACACAAACCAGAATGCCAACCCAAACAATATTAAGCAAATATAATAGAAGACATACTTTGGCAGTCAGAGAAGGTTTAGAATGATTTCACTTACTTGAGCACGTGTGTGGAACCGTTGATCTGTGTGGCTGTGCAGGGTGTTCTAGGTGCAAGGATGGAGGGCCGTCTGTAGCGCTGGTGGCCGCAGCAGAGGATGATGAGGAAGGCACGGCGGAAGGACTTGTTGAGGAAGGCATAGAGGATAGGGTTGAGCATGGAGTTGATGTACCCCAGCCACAGGCATGCTACCCACAGCTGCTCGGGCACTGAATAGTTTATGAAAGGGTCCACCACGTTGGTGATGAAGAACGGAGCCCAGCACAGGCAAAAGCAGCCCATGATGATGCACAGAGTCTTTGCCGCCTTGGTCTCAGTGCGCATGCGATGGTTGCGCTGGTGTTCAGCACTCTCAGGGCCGGAGCCTGCTCCACCTGCCCTTTGCAGCATGCTGATCTGACGGGCGTGCTCACGTGCTGTAACATAGATTCGTTGGTAGGCGAGCACCATCAGGCCCAGTGGGATGTAGAAGGCAACCACAGAGCAGGTGAGTGCATATGGCTTGTTCACCATGAACACACACTCCGTGGAGTTGCCACTGACTTTCCGTTCATTTATCTGTCGAGGGGAAGGGAAATATTTACGCGTACCCAAATCATACATTTAGCAAACAAAAAGAAAATGTCACTGCTATTCCAATCTACAGGTCTTTGACCTAAGGAAACTGTCGATTTGTCTGCGGTTAATAGAGGAAACCTTCCTTACTATTTAAACATAAAACCAGTAAACTATAATAAGTGAACGTCATTAATTTAAAAAATGCTTAAATATAAACACAATCATCTCTAATTTCTCCTATTTGGCACAAAGCCTTGTTAATGCTGGCCCAAAACTTACAAAGTATTGGTCTTTCCATGTATTGCACTCTGCTGAAAAACCCTTTTAAAGAATGAGTAATGTTATTTTTAATCATTTGTGATTCACTTTACCTTTTTGAAATGAACTTTAATTGGGCACAACCCAAATTAAATCTTTTGTGACGTGTTCTAACGTAGGCTTGATCCCAGGGCAAAACAATCATGACACATAACTATAACTATAACTATATTATGCATACTCAATACGCTTAATGCATACTTTAAATGTGCTGATTATTAATACCATCAGTTGGAGAAAGGTCATTAAGCACTGAATCACCAGCAATACCATCACCATACCAATTATTCATTCATATCCAGAAAATGTGTGGAACCCTAGAGGGGCGGATGTTCATAATCACTAGATGTTCAAAATATATATTATTGTGCAAAAGTTTTAGGCAGGTGTAAATAAATGCTGTAAATTAAGAATGTGTGCCAAAATATCTATTTACATTTTTCAGTTGAATTTATTCACAAGATGCAAAGTGTGCAAACAGAATAAAAATCTAAATCAAATCAATCCTTACCCATTTGGCTTTAAACCAGCATCAATTCTTACACATGCACAAAGTCAGGGATTTTTTTTTTTTAGGATCAGGGTCAGGTGTTTGATTAACCAATTATATGTAGGAGGCTTAAAACTGGGTGAGGAAAAGCCAAACTATGGAAGACAGTTTCATGTCACAGGTCATATACTATGGCAAGATTAAGCAACCAAAAGTATACAAGGTTGTTATACTGCTTTAGCAAGGTCTCTCCCAGGCAATGATTTCAAAGCAGACAGGAGTGCTGTTCAAGCCATTTTTAAGAAGCGCAAAAAACTGGCAATGTTAAGAACTGCGGCGCAGTGGTTGACCAAGGAAATTAATGCAGCAGATGAAAGACACATCATGCTTACTTTTCTTCGACATCAGATGTCCAGCAGTGCCATCAGCAAAGAATTGTTGGAAACCAGTGGTACTCAGCTACACCCCTCTACTGTTCTGACAAGTCGGGTGAGAAGCCCAAAAGCCAAACCTCCAACATGGAAACAAGGATAAGCGACTCGACTATGCACGAAAAACATGGGAACTGTAGTGCAGACAAATGGCAGAAGTTACTCTGGACTAATGAGGACAGGAGGTAGTTTGGGCTGGAGAGTGATACAATAATGAGTGTCTGTGGGCAACAGGGAAGCATGGTGGAGTTTCCTTACAAGTTTGGGAATGCATTTCTGCAAATGCAGTTGGAAATTTGGTCAGGAATAATGGCGTCTTCATTGCTGAGAAATACAGGCAGATGTTTAATTGTCATGAAATAGCATCAGGGAGGCTTCTGATTGGTCCCAAATGTATTCTGCAGCAGGACAATAACCCCAAAAATACAGCCTATGTCATTAGAACGTTCTCCTGTGTATAGTATAGATAGTATAGTATAGAAATAGGAGTCCTGTAGGTGATGGTTTGGCCCCCACAGAGCCCTGATCTCAACATCATCAAGTCTGTCTGGGATTGCATGAAGAGACAGAAGGACTCGAGAAGATCTGTGTTTAGTTCTCCAAGATGTTTGGAACAACTTACCCGCTGAGTTCCTTCAAAAACTGTTTACAAGTGTACCTGAAATTTTTCTCAGTGATTTTTGTTTCTCTTATGTTCTTTTCCTTTTACTGATAAACTATTAACACTAATATTTTAAAAGCATTCTTACTTTTCAGAATTTCAGCTACTTTTTAGCATTTTTTTCACACCTGCCTAAATTGTTTGCACTGGACTGCATATCTATATTTTGTACACTATCAGTCTTCACCAGTGCAAATTTTTTTTTTCTGACTACGTTGGAATGTGACCCAAGCCTTCAGTGATATATGAGCTACAAGCACTAATCTGTTCCTTTGAGAAGCTCAGTCAATGGATGTGGCAGCATTTATGATAGTTCAACTTTAAAGTGGGCAAACTAAAGTCATTAGGATTATACTCATATATTGTGAAGACTTCATAGGCGGACCATAAAAAAGGCAGGCAAGCACAAAATCAAACACTCTCCTCTTTCCCCTTCTGATGCTTATGATAATTATTTGTAGTGTCTGAAATGCAAAGCAATTGTATACTATGCATGCAATTACAGTTTGTACTAAATTAATGATTAATTTTACATAAAATAATGCTCCAGTTTATGAAACCCCATTTGTTAAAAGCCATCTAAGCAGAATTATTGATGGTGTGAGGGGAAAACATACTCAGGATGCCATTTAAACAGCATTTCCTCTGTCTGGCTGACTTTCATTACAGCAAATCAATCTTCATCCAAGAATATTTAATGTATGTTTATGGATGGATTATGGGGTCTAATAAGGTGATGTGACATTTAATTTCTATTACATCATCCTGGTGAGTGGGAGTTAGTAATTAAGCTCTTCCTCCTAGCATTTCCTGAATGGTGAGACAGCAGGAGGAGAGGCCCGCTCTCGCTTTGTTAAGCATCTTGAGTATATAATATTCACCTAAATACAAAGTGGGTCGCAAAATCTAGTAAGAATCTGTAAAGAGCCATACAAAATATCTGAAACGCTCTAATAAAAAATACCTCATTTACTTGTGTACTGCCTGAGCTGATTATTTCGTTAAATGCCTAAACATTTAGACTGAAGCAAGTCTATTTAAATATTTGTTGTGATGAGTGCAAAAGAAGAAAAATTATCTTTAAACATTCCACAGCCAAAAACACTTTTTAAACACTGGACTAGCCGTGACAGCCCACGGATATGACTCACCAAATGATTTATTCCAATACTGTTCCAGCCTTGCATAATTGGTAAGAAGGATATAACTGTTGGAATAGTCCAACACCCTCCTATCATAAGAGCAACTCTCAGTGGTGTCATCTTGTTCCTGTAGACCAGAGGCTGACAACAGATGGCATAGTACCTGCAACGAAAGTTTTAAAGGCAGTTTTTGAATATATAAAAATACAAATTTAATACTAATAAGATTATGACAACTTTTTACAATAAGGTTCATGAACCTTTTATTTTCATCTTGAACACTTGAGAATTAGTTAAATAATAAACACATGTACTCTTTAAAGAATAAAATATGACAGATTGTGCTGTTATACGTAAATATCTGATGAAGTGCTGTGATGCTTAAAATGTATTATTTCTATCCCAGCACATCCTGAAGTGGTTTATTGCTCCTTTCCCACAGAATGCATTAATTATTGCAGTTGTAGAACATCCATGAGACAAGTAATTTCCTGTTCACTTACACATATTACTTACAACAGAGCTGCTATAACCAATCATCCCATTGCTAGTCTGTCTTTTTGCCTCTCTTCATGGTTATGAAATAAAAACATGCATGTGGCATAATTTGCAAATAACTTGCAGAAAACTTCACCATATTAAAAATTATACAAATATACTGATCAGCCATAACAACACTGCCAGGTGAACTGAACAAGAATAATTACCAACTATACACCAGTAACCTGGGGACAAGGTCATGGGGATCCAATGCTCACCCATGCTCACAGGGACCAAAGGCCAGCCTGTCTGGTCTGATCCCAGCCAATGCAGCACAAATCACAGAAAAAAAAGTCAATGCTGGCTATGAGAGAAAGGCACCAAAAAACCCAGTGCACCACAGCCTGCCAGGCACGAGGCCTAGAAGTCATAGAGCCAGAGGTCGCTAAACCCAGCCTCCAAACTCCCCGTATTCCAATCTGATCGAGCACTCATGGTAAGTACTGGACAATGGTTAGTATTTGTCCTCTGGTAATGTTAGTATTTTTAATGTTATAGCTGATCCGTGTATAATTATATTAATATCTCAGTATGATTATATTTTGATAATGAGAAGAATCTGTGATACAAATACCTGTGAATGAGAAGTGACAATAGAATGTGCAATCAATCAATACAGTACTATTGATACTATTGATGATGAATTTAAAGCAACAACTTAATCAATAGTAGACTTAATTTATTTAACATTAAAACTAAGGTCAATTAGCACTATATGTGTTACCTTGTTTTGTGACATGGTGAAGTTATTGATTTGTTACTGGTAATGGTTGGGATAATGATGGTTATTGTATACAGACATGCAAGTTTTTAAGTGGTTAGGCCTAAAAGAGTGTAGTGCGACAGTGCAGCAGGTTAAAATGTCTCACCCTAAACTAACTCCCATTATAGCTACCACAACAATGATGTCTAGCAAGACAAAAAGCCTAATTTCACATAAAACAGCATGCGTGTTTAGTGATGTTTTTTGAGCCCATTTTGAAATGCTGAATTTTACCTCAACTTTCACTTCAGAGACAAACAAATTCAGCATCCACTCACTTTGCCTCTGATGCTAGCTAGCAACACAACTTTAAGTACTTTTAACTGTTGGAACCACAAGTTCATCCGCATTTATCACTGTATTCAAATGAATAGATATGAGAACAAAAGAAGATGTGCGTTGCCAGTGAAGAAGGGGCCATGTGGTGATATTATGTTCTTGAGCAAGAATCCCAGTAGTATTACCCTGAAGCAAAGCCAGGTTGCAACCAGGCTGCAACACGAGCATTTTAATCATTTGCTTAACATTAGCATCAACCTATGACTCTAGAATAATGGCAAAATCAGCGGGTGCAAATGAGATACACCCACGAGGATTTATAAGAGCTGTGCAAGCAAATCAAACAGGCATGCACATATATTAATTTTTGCTAGGGCTTCCAACACCACTTGCATCTCTCTAAGCGAGAAATTACGTGAGCTTGGGTAAAACAGAGGAAAACTGTTACACACTCTTGTCTGATGCTGTGCACGGTCAAAACATAATTTCCCGCTGACACACTTTAACCCCTGGTCAGGGTGGATTTCCAGTAGCCACCTCCGAATTACGCTCTAGCATCAGCCACCAAAAGGGTTTTAACTATTTGTATGACATTCAGCATTTCATAATAACCAAGCTAGATAAATAATTTCAAATATTTCTATAACAGAATGAATGAATCCTATATAATAATGAGTTTGTTTAAAAAACTAATTTTGAAATGATTTACTCTTTTAGAGAGATGTTAACACTGCATATCAAGTCACACTCTCAAAGCTGTCAAATTTCCGAAATGGTGAATACCGCAGGAGAGAATAATGATGGGCTCTAGGCAAGTTTTGATGCGATCCATTCTATGACACTAGCTTAAAAAAAATGTCCACGTGAATGTGAGAAAAGTAAGTCTGGTGTGGAGGAAGTTGTTGATGAATGTATAGCACTCCTATTTTGCAGGAACAAAGGGAGATGACTGTGTGCGAGTGGAGGAATACTGCTGATATAATAGCACAGATGTCTGTGATGGGTTGTTCTATTCGTACGACCGGCAGTAAAAATACCACAGAGACCAGAGTTATCACAGTATCAGAGATGGCACACAGCCCAAAAAAATAGCTGCTCCTTTTTTCTTATGACAGCCAGTAAAACGTCTTTGCAGGAAAAGTCATATGCAAATAGGAAAAACTTTAAATCAACTTTTTTGACTTAAGATATTTGTATGTGGGTATTAGCATAAAGTTCTCCCATCCTGCCAAACTAAATACTTAATTATCCCACCACCTGCTGCACAGTGTACAAGAACCAAGGAAATGATCTGGCTGTTGGTAGGAACAAATCTTACTAGCAATATAATTAGCTTGCCTGGAAGTTAGATAATATTTCCATAATCACAAATAAGTACAGTTTGTCATACAGCTCTAATGGACAAGACTGACACCGTCACTTCGTCAAGCAAAAATATAAAGGCTAGCAAGGCACAATATTTCCATGACATGAGAGACCCAAGCTTATAGCTGCAATGTTAGCCAAAGACATTTTGCAGAGGGCACACACAAAATGCCTCATCAGCAGGGACGTTATCAGGGGAAGATACACACTCTAGCTACATGAAGTCGTCCCTTCAAATTGAACAAATTCAAGCGCTCACTTATTTTCCAGTCTGCAATAATGCACCTTATTTGCTTAGCATGTTTTTGAGTTAAATTATATTATTTGCCATTTTTGCCCTTTAACTGGCAAGTATACAATCATAGAACTAGGTAGTACATTGGAGTTTTCACTTTCCCAGGGGGCTAGATAATAAATTGATGATCTATCCACTGCTGTACAGTCTAAATCTTTAAGTAATATGTTTTGCTCTTAGCTGCTCTGAGGCTAGGTGAAGATGAGCAAGTTGAAGTTGTTGAGACTGTATCACTGGTCCACCTAGCTTAGACTTAAAGAGAAAACAAATAATTAAGAGCCTTAAACATCTAAATGATTTACTTTCCAAAGTTCCAAAGTGGGTTTTTACGTTTATAGTTGGTATATTTAAGCGATATCATAAGAGAACAACTGCTGTGATGAATTTCATGAGTTTATAGGCCATACAGAAGAGCTTTAAACAGGACAGGTTTCTAGCATCTGAAATGCCAGTAACATCCATCTCAGTTAGTCACAAATGAGGATGTTCTGTATAATGATGGTCCATAATAGCAACTTCATCATTGGCTTTATCATTGTTATTCCATTTGATTTTAAGAATGAAATGTACAGTAGGTATATTTGTTGATCTGAACTAATATTATTATATTATATAGCAATATAATGTTAATTTCTAACTGCCATACATTAAAAAAGGGGTTAGTAGACCTTCACAATTTGGTGACAATAATTATATCCCTGCAGCTGAAGACAAAGACAAACCAAAGACTACAGAGATATCTGAAACACCTTTTAGCTTTTCTCTATTGATGTAAAAGTCTGCTGGACTAGCAGTACTCATGGATTCTGCTTTTTTGATGTTAATTCAAAGGTTTATTTTCTGTGATACTACATCATAAGCAATTAAGAGATGATTAACGCAGTTTGCTTGTTGGAGAATATAATGATCATCATTGTCATCATTATTGAGATTCATAGTGAAAACCTTGCGCACTAAGAGCATTTAAGTCTTCTGAAATTAAAGATGTCACCATCACATCTGAAGTGGACCTTAGTGATACATGAGTGTTTGAATCTTTGAGGCCAGAAAGGAGAAGTATAGCTGCATAATTGCTCTCAACAATAGGAGCAAGCTTACATGCTTGTTTGAGACCATTTTTTTGGTCACTTAGTTTTGATAATTCACCATCAATGATCCATCTGGCTTGTTTATCAGAATTCAGTTTCTTAACGATATGGATAAATTTAGCACAACAGTCCATCTTCAGAAGTACTTTAAAGAGTAGAGCACGATTCAGAGAATCAAAGGCTTTGGTGAAGTCAATGAATACCATATGCAAATCACACTGCTGTTCGCTGCATTTCTCTGTTAATTGCAGCAAACTGAAGATGCCATCAATGGCACTTTTACTACGTCTCTATCCAGATGACTGAAGAAATTGTAATATAATGTCAGTCAAATCTTTCCTCGCAATACAAAAGCAGTAAGATTCCTTGGTATTTTCGCATTGGCTGCAAATATATTTAATAAACAATTTAGTTATATTACCATTAATGAAATAAAATAGATATTATAGAGTTACATAAACGAGAAAGATAAAATTATTTGTCACATGTACTGTACCTTACAGCAAAGTAAATCTATTATTAATTTTTTTTTCATATCCCAGTTAGTAAACTGGCGTCGGAACACAGGATCAGCCAGCATAGAGCGCCCCTCGAGCAAGTAGGGATAACGGCGGCTCAATGTTGGCAGGTTGCTGGAGCTGAGGACAGAAACCCTGACTGATCTCTAACCCAGAGCCTTAATAGTTTGAGTCTAGCAGAAGATGATTTCAATCCATCAACCTCTGGGTTATGGGCCGAGTATACAGTACATTTGTTGTGCCACTCTGCTAATCCCTCACAACACATCTGGGACTCTGAGCCAAAATCCCTAGGTTAGGAAGCCATTGATTTATCCATTAGGCTACTGGGGCTTGCATAAAGGTAAAAGAAAAGTGTGAAGGTAGTTTCATCTATGAACAAGAACCTCTGGTTTCTTAGGTGGTTCATCAATTTTTTCAGTAATTGAGTATTGTTCTAGCTTGTCAAGAATGCTAAAATTAGCATTCAGTGGATGATTCAGTAACTCTCCAAAGTATTTCACCCATCCAATGTCCTATGGAGAGGACAAAGGCTTGCCACTTTTACTCAACACAGGGTAAATCCTTTCGGATCTGAGACCGTATACAGCCTTGATTTTATTATGTCCTCTATAATTTCCTCTATTTTATTTCCAGAGAGTATCTGTCTGTTTCATCAAGCCAGTCCTCACTCCTTCTTTTTCTTTCACAAAAAAAATTATTTGCCAGCAACTTGGCGAATTATCTTTGGGTCTTCAAATGACTGAAAATCTGAGGGGTTTAACATGCAGAAACATTTCAGCATCTCCTTTCTCCCACTATTTAGGGTTGTGTCTTGCTTCTTTGCAGGTGATTTAAAGGAGGGGTGCAAACAGCAGTGAATCTGGCAATCATTAAAAATCTGTTCATTGTTTTTATTTATTGAGTTACGTATATGCAAGTTGTAGCGGTCCATGCTGATGTTAAAATACAAAATGGTGGCAGGTCACTGGCTTTGTTTTTAGACTCCTTTTTCTATTTTCTTACTTGTCTCCCTAAAATTCCATCGTGACAAATGTGTGTGGTTGGCAGTTTAAGTGAGTACAACAGGGGCAAGTGTTAAACAGCATGACATCAGAAACACGACCCACACAGCAGTTTCTCTGCGTGTACCAGCGCACCATGGACTGCATTGTGTTACTTGAAACCTGCTGAATGTCTCATGGCAATTGCAGGACTGCTAGAGGACAGATGTCAGAGGGCCACATGGTTTATGTTATTATAATTGTGGTACAAGTAGCAGGTATCAGACTAAGCGCAAACATAGCAGTTGAATTACAGTGCTGGTATTAAATGAGGCTTGCTAATGCTCTTCGTATTTCAGGATTGACTAAAAACAGCAAAACAGATTGACTGCAGGATCACTGCCTAAATGAGCAACATATGTAAATAATTCAATGTAACAGATCTGTGATTAGTTTTTCACTGAACTAGTCTAGTCAATTTTCATGTAAGAGCAATTGGCATTTGGGCTTTCCTGTGGCTACCTGAGTAAAGGCCGGAAGGGCTATCATAAACGGCTGCATAAAAAACTCAGCACTAAGCTTGCTTGGCAAAGAACAAGAGCTCACTGTGGCGAGTAGTCCTGCAGTCAAATGAAAAGCATACGTCAGAGCCATGGGAGTGAAGTGAGCAGTAATGACTATTCCAGTGAGCTATAGAGTTGTAACTAGAACATAAGCAGAGGGCTCTAATGCATGTCTGCTGGCTTTATGGTACTTCTAAAAATAAAACTCTTAAGAAAGTCTCGCCTCACCTGTTCAGCTGTCTTTAGGGCACTGTGAAGCATCAAAAACAGGAGACAACTACATTAGACTGGTGATTGCTGCCATTTATAAGTGCAGTTATTTCAAGCAAGTTTTTATGCTTTAAGTGCACCAGGTTTCCAAATTGCTAATGTTCATCCAGTTCCTCCCACACCTCACTAAAGCTGAAATACTGAGGCAGCTCAATGAAAGGCTTTTTATGAAGTCTATGGGGATGATTGAGAACGCCAGAGGCACAACATATGTCCCAGAAAGGAAACTGTGGTGTCTAACACACACGCCTGGGTGAATACATTTCTTTATTATGGTCATAGAAAAAAAAAAACATGTGGATTTTACCTAGTAAACAAAACAATTATAAAATATTGACTCATTTGTTTTCATCACCTACCACCATACTTAAAATAATAAATCTGTACTGACACAACTGCTAGAAACCTGCTAGAAAATCTATTCCAGCAAGGCCATCAGTGGTTTATACTGCTTAATTAAGCTTTAACAGACTTGCAGTAATTTAAACCTTGTGGGCGGCAGAAAATTATAGTCAATATTGCGAAATAAAATAACAGTTTGACAGAAGAAGGAAAGGTAGTTCAGGAAAGCTGTCACCAGATATAGTATATTAATGACTATAAATCTGAAACATGGACTGTTCAAAATATTGCTTCCAGCAGTGATGACATCTCCCATGAATAAGCAAAACTGTTCTGTCATTATTTTTGTGTGTGTGTGTGAAAGCTTTTATTGTGTCTGTGTGCTTTGGCCAGCAGCACCCTATGTGCTTGTGGACCCAAATACATTAAATAAACTCATGCCTAGGAGTCTTTTTCTTTAAACTTTCCAAGAACACTGCTGCATTACACCTCCACAGCAGTTTGTACATTGTAACTATAATGTAATCTATTAAAAATATACTGAACTATTAAAAAAAATTTTTTTTTAATTGATATATGAGGGGGTTCAATTAAAACCAGGACTTGTGATGAAATTTCCTTTATTGTGAATGAAGGTATAAAGGCATTCACAGAAGAGTTAAAGCACAGTATGGTGCTGAGATGTCATCATGTTGCAGAAGAGATGCATCTGTCTGTGGGAACTGTACACACAATCATTCATGAAAACCACTTGCACATTACAGGAACTCGTCTGGGAGTTATTGCCGCATCCCCTGTACAGTCCTCACCTCGCTCCAAGACATTTACATTATGCATGGCCCAATAAAGGAGTTCCTGAGAGGCCAGCGTACAAGAAGTAGGCAGTCAAACATGATGTACTGGTGTACTGATAAAGCTTTATACCTTGGTGGTACCCAAGCACTAGTGAAATGCTGGGATACGTGCATTAGTGCAGCAGGGATTTATATCGAGACATAAAGGGAGTTTTTACTCTCGTAGCTGTGCTCTGTTGTTCTGCACAATCAAAAGTACAGATTTGTCTTGAACCTCCCTTGTACATGTCTGATATACGGTGTGGAGATTTGAATTAAACATTATATTTTACGACTAGGCACTAGAATGCAAAATATAACTTTATACAAGTATTCAATATAAGTATAAGGATATGTATGTATAAGCATACAAGTATTCAATCTAAAAATATTAAAGACTTCTTTACTTACTAATTTGATCTTCTCATGCTTCTGAATGTTCTTAATTTCAGAAAGAAAAGAAATTAAGAATGTTGTATAAATAAATAACTAAAGACGTGCTGGGGTTGACAATAAGCAAATTTATGAGTGTTTAAACTGATTTTTGATTTTCTTCACTGATTGTTTGAGACATTTTAAACTTTCCCTCTGTTCATTTTATTCAGATTATATTGTTACCTCACATAGCATATTTGTGACTTTTAACTGATAGAACTGCATGACTGAATACTATTGCAAAAAGTTTAAACTCTAAAAGAGCCTCATCAATTTCAATCAAGTTCCACTAGTTAGCTAAAAATAGTCTTTGTCTTTGGCTAGGCAGGTGGAGTGAGAAAAAGAACAGAAGACACTTTAAAACATATTTGCTATTGTGTTCATGTCTCTTGTGAGACATGTAAGAAGGCAGATAACAAACTGAGCTCCACAGGTCAATTAGGGAGTGAACTGCGGCTAAAAATTTCACACGTGTTTTCCACACAATAAAATGAAATGATATGCTTAATAAGAAAGTTTGTTTTAAATGACTGTCTGAAGGACAGTCAGTGAGGACACATATTCTTCAAACCCCTTAGTGTATATGATAAACCATTTACACTGTGACCAAAAATGCCTGATATTATTTAATAATTAAATATTTAAAAATATTATTTAATGCCTGATAATATTTTTGCAGTGACCGAAACAGAAGACAATCTTTCACTTTAGCAAATGACTATCGAAATGGCTAGAAATGTCTGAAACAAAATACATGACAGCAATAACCAGGCAACCACTACTGAGCTTTCATGAAATGAGCCTGAAACTTCTGATGCTGGCAAACATGACTCCATTACAAAATCAGCAAAAATGTTTGCTAGTATAAATGAACAAAGTTCAACACACAAAAACAAACTAAAAGACATTGACAGCCATAGACCCTTAATTTAGAGAGATGCTTCTTCCCTAATAAAATTGCCACTCTGACTGGAGAGCTATAACAAACCATTTGCTGTTCTGTCAATTTAAGTTAAAAAGATATTTAGGCTAATCTTACAAACATACTGTGTAGACAATATGTCATATATATATATATATATATATATATATATATATATATATATATATATATATATATATATATATGTCATATATATATATATACAGGGAGAGATAGAAAGCGAGAAAAGACAGCAAGTAAGAGAACTAGAAATGAGGTCAGGCACTTGGTATATGATTAACATAAAAAACCTATTTATTTTTTTCTCCCCTTGTGACCAGAGTAACAATCCAGGGTATGAAAGATGCATGCCAGACAAGCCGTGTGCTCAAAGGCTTCCGAGTGTTCTCCCTTGAACATTAGTTAGAGCTAAACTAGCAATACTGGAATGAAGAAGAGCAGTGTTGTTCGAGCTGTGTTTTACAGCATACCTGGGTCAGATATGGAGCTGAGATTCCTGAAGTGTATTAACACTTAATCCTTTCTCCTCTATCATTCATGCCAGACTGCATATTTTTTACAGTAAAAAAAAAAAAACTGCTAGATTAAATGTTCTAGCATGTAATGGATAACAGATGAATGCACACTCAAGTAAGCTTGGACAAATTGGTTTAGCGGACCTGAGCACAAAAATGCGTATGGGAAGCATTAAAGTGCGGTGCGCATTTGGACAAAGATAGCTCCTGTTCTGCTGTTGTTCATTTATTTATTTTTTTATCTATTTGACTTCGTTCTTTAAAAGCATCATCTATTCATTTACTATAATTACTTACTAGTCCATTATACAGTCTACTTATTTGGAAGAAATATGAAAAATGGCATAATGTCTTACAGATTGGGAGGCAAATAGATCTATAATAATTTAGTTTTTATGCTGGTTTTCAAATCCATTTAGAATTTGACTTGAGTAATGCACTTTTTGTACTTCACTTATCTAAACTTAATGAGCAACACACAATGTTTCGTCTGTTTGCGGGAAGTATGTGTCTGTTTTTGGATGTGTGTGATGCTTGTGCTTCATCATCAAGAGTCATCAGGAACTTGTCCAACAGTTCATGTTGTACTGATTTCGCACTCCAGCACACTAGATGAAACAATGACTTTGCCCTGATGCAAGGTGTGCAGACTTTGCATGTATATCTATAATTTACCATGTTAGATAAAGCAGTGATGAAGATTAATGAAGTCCTCAGTGTACATGCAAAATGATACGCTCATGACCTAGAATGTTTTTAATAATGAGCAGGTCTGTTTACCTATAAAACAATATAGTCATGTTACATCTTTTTTTTTTTAACCTTAGACTGGGAGCTCTAATTGTGCAGCCAGCCAAAATATAATTTAACGCCAGCGAATTTCTACCTTTGTTTAGTACTGAACCTCTGCTCTAATTTTATGAGCATACTGTACATGAACACTCCTACACAAATTGTTTTTGGAGCAACGTAACAGACACTGGAATTCAATTTGGTCCAAAAGTGGGGGGAAAATGCATCCTCGTCTTTCTTACAATGCAGTTAGTGGGTTGTTCCGTATTTACTTCACTCCACTTCAGGATAAAATACAAAATTCACTATCAAATAAAAATGCAACTTGGTCCTGTACATATGGGAATATATACTCTGTCAGATTTAAGAGAAAATATTTTGTACATCCTATATAAAAAAACGTTTTTAGAAAAATTATTTTATTGCTAATACTAAAGTCATTGAAATATACGTCTAATTTATTTGACTAGTTTGAATGACGTAGAGTGAATGACTTCAGTTTCATTGCAGAGCTTTGAAAATGCGCAATCAAATCATGTTGGTTATACAAAGTCAGATTGTGTTAACACACTCCAATTCATTTACATAAAGCTAATGCACACATTTGAATTTAAGATCTCTCTCTCTCACTCACTCATTCATTATACCCCTTAACCTGTACGGGGCTGCTTTGAAGCCTGGAGCCTATACCAGGGCACTTGGACACTAGGCGGGTTACACAATGCCAATCCATTGCAGGGCACACAAGCACGCACACACTTACTCACATACTACATGAAATTTGGAAAAACCAATCAGCCCAACCTGCATGTCTTTGGACTGTGGGAGGAAAGCGGATGGAGGCTTTGTCAAAGAAAGTCTCCTGGGACAGGATCCAGGGACCCTGTACATTATACAAAATGAATTAATAAATAAATTCATTTTTCAGTCTAGATTGAAAGTCAGACTAGGTTAAGGACCAAAACCAACAAAAAATATTTCTTTAAACTAGTCTTTAAACCTTTTATTTTCTAGTAATGCAGTCAATTCTAACGCTGTAGTAACTAACACCTGTTTAACCGGGTAACTATCCAGTAATTGGCCAACCATGTTCCAGCAGCACAATGAATAAAATTATGCAGATATTGGCCAAAAGCTTCAGGTGACATCAGACATGAAATACCATTGGGTACATAATTTGGTATTTTCAACAGTCTTTAGACTCTACAGGATGGTACAAACGATTGACAGTCTTCTTGCTGACGACTGGGCTGACTGGAAGTCTAAAGTAACTTGAATGACCACTCCTAAGAGCTGTGCTGAGTAAAGACGCACCTCAGTATACACAACACATTAAACCCTGAGGTGGATAAGTCACAACAGCAGAAAATCACATTGATTTCCACTCCTGTTAACCAAAAAATAAATGAGGGGCTTACCAATACTAAATAGTTGGAAAATTTTGATCCTTTTGCAGACCAGAAGTTGTACTGGGTTCCTAATAAAGTGGTCAGTGGAAATACTACTCTTTTGAAAATTTAAACATGGGTCTCATGACAATTTTACATATATAGTGTTTTTTATGTAAACAAGAATGTAAACAGGAAACAAGTGAATAGGAATATTATGATATTTTTTACATAGCATGCCAAAGCAAAAACAGCTCCACTCTGTGGCTTTTTATTATCTTGTTTATTATGTATCTTCTGCCCTTCTTTTATTTGTGCCTTTGGATCTCTGTATTGCCCTTCAGTGGTAGATTTAACGTATATTTCCATGTATAAATAATGAATTCATACACCGTCTTTACAATTGCACAGCTACAACAATAAAACGTTATGATCATATACCTTATGTTTACCTTTGGGAAGTTAACAGGAAATGGCCACTACATGTCTTTATGTTGAGAGAAAATATCAGCAGACTCCAGTTATAATTGGAATTGAGTCTTGATTTAATTCTGCTACATTATAAAGGGATTCAGAGCTACAATAATGATATGCCTTTGGATTCCCCTAAAAGTATCATGTGGACTGTAATTGGCTTCGTAATCACAGTGTTGGGTCTGATTTAGCAGCTGAATAAACTGAAGTCAGCTTGAATCACACTAAAGTCACCATGGAAACAGCACCATCATGCTCTGCGCATATCTTCACGAAATTTAACTCAGATTTGCAGAGGCTTTTATGACTAAACACTGCACGACTGCCATGACAACCGCTAAATTATGGAACTCTCCTCATGTCCTGTAGGAAAAAGATAAAAATACCTGAGAGGTTGATCATGCATCCTTAAACATGTCTCTCTGTTTCTGTCAGATAAAATGCGAAGGACATTTGAGATGTGGCCATGGAGATGTGCATGCATGTATAAGTGTGTCAGTGTATCCCACCTGTCCAAAGATATGCAGCACAGGTGCAGGATGGAGGCAGTGGTGAGCAGCACGTCGAGCGAGGTGCGCACCAGGCAGAACGTCTCGCCGTAGATCCAGTTCTGATTGATTAGCTCGATGGCCCCAAATGGCATCACTAGTACTGATACCAGCAGGTCAGCAAAGGCCAGAGACACTATGAAGTAATTGGTCTTAATTTTCCTAAAATGAAAGCGAGACACAACATTAGCCTTTTTTTTTTTTATTGATACACTCTGTTAAATTCTGTATTGAACTTACACTTACACTTAAACTTTTCGAATTTGCATGCAAACTACAAAAGAATAATTTACGCGTAAATTATACTCAATCAGTTTTCCATTCCACAAACACCAAAGCCTGAATACTTGAAAAAAGGCTGAACTGCACATTGCTATTAAATAGTGTGATTTTAAGGAGACAGTACACAGAATTAACACCCATGGCGGAGAAAGTATTAACAGAATAAAAAAACAAAAAAACAACAACAATAAAAAAAGGAATTGACATAGGCAAGGTTACATTAATTAGAGGTTTCCGATGTAATTGAGATGAACTATTAAGCTTAATTATATTCATATATCTTTTCTTGTTGTTCAGGAATAAGGATGCAAATGGCATATAAACCTAATAGAATCGATAGATAAAAAAATAGCATACATGGCAAAGTTTAGACATATTAAAGCACTTATCAAATGGTAATATAAAATGCATATATTAATATATAATATATACTATAAATATATGCATACTACAGTATGTATAAAACATTTGAAAACTTGAGCTCTAAAGTAGTGCAACAGAAGAGCATCCGCTCTGTTGCCAAGAGCTGACACAGCCATCCATCGCCAGGCGTAAAGGGAACAAGATTAGCCCTGCTCTCTGGGTGGGAGGGATGACATACTCTTGTCCCACTGTCAGTAAAATAGTGATATAATATAGCGCAAAATCTAAAAGGAACTGTGGGATATATTGTTTAGCTAATTTCCCTTTCAACGGGGAATACAGTACTAATAAAAACTTGCTCAAAGTCATTCAGCAAAGTATTCATCACACAACAATACAAATAATAATGGATAATCCAATAATGGATAATCTAACAATGGATGTAAAATAAAACCAATGATATTAAGTAATATGAGACAAAAGTTAACTAGAAATCGTGTAAAATAGGTGGCACATGAGCTAAAGGGTGCTTCTTTTACAAAAGGAAATTCATATCCTCCTCCAAGCTACTTCATATAAAGGTGTGTATGTGTGTGGTAATCTCTGTATAGAATATCATAGCTTCTACCATAGTGCTTGAGAAAGACCAGACCCCCTGGCACTCCATTAATAACTATTAAAAGTCCGGCTGAGGGAGTGGGCTGAGAGAGCTGCTGAAAATGCTGCGCTATATTTAGCATACTGAGAACCTCTAAACAGATTCAGATCACTCCATCATGTTTTCATATGCATGGCATTAAAATGTACTACCAGCTGCCTGCTAACAATATACATCTGTGCAAGAATGAAGACATGAAGAGTATTGACAGTTTTCATTTATCACCACACATCTGATGTCTATTTGACATGAGATAATTATACCATCAGATCGTATGTCAATGTTTACATGATCCTTATTATTAAAAGCCCATTGTTAAAGTATAATGATGCCAGATGGCTTATACAGCACTAAGAGTGATGCAGCTGGATGTGATATACCTACTGTTTGGCCCACTGTCACATGATACTTTTTCCACTTCAAGTCTAGTACTCTGTTAAAATTGAAGGTTTGTGTGACGGAAAACATGGCACCAAAATAAATGTGTTTGAAGACAGTTTCAGAAGTCGTATGAAAACAGGAAAACATGATAACATGAAATGTGAAACAAATTCAGATCTGCTTCATTGATGAGAGCAGTGATATAATTACATTAGAGCAAGTTTGAATTGTGATTTTACATGCAACACTGTAAAAGGGTGTACACACTTGTGCAACAAATTATTGCAAGTTTTCCTTTCTCTTTTTCCAATAAAAATTTAAATTTTCACTATCTTTCCATCTTTTACTTTAATTTTAATTAAATACTGTAAGTCTGAACAAAATTGCCAAAACCTTTATAAAATTAAGATTTTGATTGTTGGTTTTGATTGATGATTTAAAAAAATTTAATTAACTTGTTACATTTAATAAGGTATATTTAAAGGATATGTTACAAAATTGCACATCCCTATAGATGGTAATATTTTTATGTTTGCACAGCTTTCTTGAAAGAATAAACGTTGACCATGAAAAGAAACTGCAACTGAGAAAGCAACTCAGGGTATTATTCCCAACTACGATTGCCATCGAGGGCAACCACAATGACATCAAAACAGCATGGCTGCACACAGCATCAGAAATAAACAAGGTAAATCGTCTTACCTTTAAATGAGTGATGCTGTATGTACAAGTATTAGCTTTATATTATTCATCATACAGATATATTCACTTCTTACATTTAAAACATTGCCATTAAATATACAGTATAAACTGATCAGACATAACATTAACACATTCATGCTCATTATCAATTATTATACCAGTAAACTGGTGACAGGTCCATGGGTAACCAAGACTCACCCATGCCCATGGGGACCACAGACCAGCCCATATGTCCAATAACACAGAAAAGCCAATGCAGCACTGTCAATACTGGCCATTATAGAAAGGCACCAGGACACCCAGTGCACCACCATGCACATGGCCCGGCAGGGAAAAAACCCAAGGCAACCAAGCTAACCTCAAAACTCCCCAGATCCCAATCATGGGAACCAAGCACCCATGAAATGTGGTGGACAAACAAGTCCAATCCCACTGGGCCTCAAACAACCCACAGGTTCCACCGCTATGTATTGCATGTATTGCTTTATATGCAGTGTATATATATTTTTTTTCTTTTTTTTTGCCCTCTCATTTGAATTAGCTGACCAGTTTGTTTATAACAAAATACAAACATGAATTCCAACCAGGGCATTGCTGCATGGGGTAATATTTTACATAAACTTGTTCATTTGATATTTCAAACTTATATTTATCCCAGATCTCTGAAACGATATGTAAACATTTTGCTACAAGCAAATTCATGTAAAATGCTGCATTTTACTTTTTGTTTAAAATTTTACACAGCTTTCAAAAATGTTCTCATTTAAAAATTAACTATTCATACAGTATGTATGAGCATATACAGTGAAATTACTAAATTACAAAATCACATTAAAACATTCATTTAAATGCATTAAAATCGATCCACTAGCACTATGTTAAAGTTGTAAAAAGACATACAGTAATGGCATGATTTATCTTGTTTTATTTTGTTACAGGTGTAGGTAGACTGTATGTACCATAATAATGTAGTTGAAGGAAGTTCAATCACTGTTCATAGAATATCATCTTATTACACACTTATTCAGTCATTCTTAGTTCTGCTTCATTCCTGAGCGTACCTGAGCCAAGTCTACAGGATTTTCATTTGGCTCAGGTGTGATGAAAAAAATAGATACAGTAGGTAGGACATCGATAAGGATAAGTTTCCTTATACATGTAGATTAAGGTGGAACTGATATGCTGTGCCACTGTGATTAGTTCAGTTTAGCAAAAGCTAATAATGACATAATTAACTCAAATGAAATCAGGTGTTATAGCAATGCAAACACTATATTTAACACTACAGTGGCTCTTGAGAACTGAAGATGGGTGCTTTCAGCTGGTCCATTAGGCAGATAATAAGCCCAATTTGAAAGCTTAAAACAGATTTTCAAGTGATGTGTGATTCAAAATGGACAGGAAAGCGCTTCTGTAGAAGGCGACAGAGCTGTTGTAAAATGAAGAGTTTTACACTTCTTGGAAATAACATATTGATTTTAGTACTACTACCTACTATTGCTATTGTACACACTTATTGTTGTATTTTTGTTGTATAAGCTGGAAATATTTGGTAAAAAATGTGAGTCATGGGGATGGAGGGTTGTCTAAGGATGTAGATAAAAAATAAGACCTCCTTTCAGAAACAGCGCTGAATTACATAAAACAGAAGTTTAAAGACTTCACTCACAAACAATCTAGGAACCATACCAGTTCCTCTGATATAAGTCAAAGAAGCACAGAATTCTTGTTGGCTTTAAAGTTCATGCTGGATACATTCTCTGTTCATGTTAGTTTTACGCACAGGGGAGGAGCGACTGTAGTGAGTAGCCCAAGCCATGGCCCCTAGATTTTGGGGCGGTGGCGCAGTGGTTAGAACTGTGGTCTTGCACCTCCATGGTCTGTGTGCGTGGAGTTTGCATGATCTTCCCATGCTTGGTGGGTTTTCTCCTGGTACTCCGGTTTCCTCCCAGAGTACACATACATGCATGGTAGGCTAACTGGCATTTCCAAATTGCACGCTGTGTATGAGTGAGTGTGTGAGCTTGTGCCGTGCAATGGCTTGGCACCCCATCCAGAGTGTACCCCATCTAGTGCTCTGACTCCACCAGGGTAAGCAGTTTAACAAGTGCACCCACACTTGCTAGTGATTTTCTATTGTTTCTGCTTCATCCATTATTAATGGAAAAAAGAAGCTAATGAAGTTATGAATGTGTCATTGGTTTTTATTGCATTTCCCTATGCAATAAAGCATAACGTCCTGTTGAAAATTTATTATTTCTCTCGTTCATAGGAAAAGAAAGCTGTTAAAACCAACAAACTCACTGTGTGATCCAGTGTTTTCCTACATGATATGAAAACACCAACATCACAGCATCTACCTGCATGCGTTCTAATTTGTGTGTTATAAAAATACTATGCATGTTATCCTGGCTGCTGACAAGGATGTTATTTTATGGTCTATAATTTCTTATTTGCTAATATATTTTCAATTTAATTTCACTTTTTTATTATTACACCTTCAGGAACATGATACACACTGTACTGATACTAAATCCCTTGCTACAAATCATACTGCAATCGGAGACTGTGGGTAAGAATCGTGATGGCTTTGTATTCAAGTGTGACCTAAAGCAATAGTTCACCTTGTCTACCATTAAATATGCAGGCTCTTCTCCAACTTTCTCTCTCTTTCTGTGATTTAAATTATTAGGACTCTAAAAATTCTATGCTGAACCAAATCAGACCTAATTAGATTCTCTCCGTATCAATAATTTCTATTCATATGGAGTGATCTTAGTAGAGGAAGAAAGGTATATAAATAAAAAGGTGAAGGTTTCCATAAGATTAACAGATGAGTGACAAAGTGCAAGAAGGAGAAAGTGAAGTTAGAAGAGGAGGGACTCTGACCTGAGTTGCCGGTCCTTGCAGACGGCCACCATGACCAGTAGGTTCCCCAGGACGCTCATGAGCATGACCAATGACAGGAAGCTGATGAGAGCAACTCTCTTTGCCATGCCGTTGCTGTGGCAACACAGAAATGATAAGGGCTTATTTGACAGCAATCAACAGCATGGCACTCACTAATGTCTGATTAGAAACAGTTCTAATGACCTGATTGACATTTCATGGTCCAATGATGAACCGGCTGAGCACCATGTTCTATTATTCCTACATAAACTACAGGCAAACTGCTCAGCTTGTCTGCACATGTACACATGTACACGGACCATATGAATGGCTGGATTTGATAAATTGACCTGATAAAAGAATTCTGCCACAAACGGAAACGTTGACGTAAGCACTGGCCAGAAATACAGGCATGAAAAGCAGCATCTTTCAGAGATAATGAGAATGCAGGATAAGTCTGCTGACACACAACTAAAAATAATGAAAAATTTGACCTCGAAGAAAGAAAACAGGAAGCCACGTCTCTGATATCCCTTCATCACCATGCTGCACTCAGAGCTTGATAAATCTTGGCAAAATATACAGCAATACTCCATATTTTTAACCTGTTCGAGTAACTTAAAATTTTTTATTGACTTTTCATCTTAAATTGTAAAAAGATGCTGTCTATAACATTTCGGTAGAAAAACTCACTCAGAGATACTTTAAAAATGCGGTGTATCATGAGTCGTGCTGTTCTCCATGTTGTCCATGTTCTTGATGCATAATGAACACTTTTCGAGAAACTTCTGTGTTCAAAATATGGTCATGCGCCAAACTAGTAACAACACACTTAGTATGTAGTTTGGAATGTAGCTCACGTATCTCGGGACGAAGCCTGAGAGCGGTGTAAATGAGTTTACATAAACTTCTCAGACTTATGGAAATGAGAGGTAAACATCATCAAGAGCTGGCCAATCAGATGAATTATTTTTAATCTAATCACTGTAACTTGTTATCCGGCCTGTCAGATAGTCTTAGCATTGCAGTAAACGAGGGTGAGAAACACTCTGGGTGATAGACTCTCATCTGATATAACTTGTGATATACATGCTATAATACAAAAACATGCTATAATATTCTTGTTAGTTTTTTGATGGCTATTAAGAGTTTCCTACCTAAACAACTGCTAGCTCATAACAAAAATAAACAGGCTCATTATTATCTTTCATTCCCAACATCTCAGATAACAAATAAATGCCCTACCTATTTTGCCAAAAAAAAAAGAGAATACATTTTCTCTCTTACCTAAATTACTGTCACTCATTCACTCACAGACTCTTTACACTCTTTTGCTTCGGATTAGTTGTAGCTCTTGCTAGCCACTATGTACTGTAGCTAAACTTTTTTCATGCATGAATCTGGGCTGAGATGTGATGACGTTGGTCTATCTGTCATTGTGTATGAAGTACAGTATAAGTTCAATTTAGACAGTCCTGATTTTGTTCGACCCCCTGACATGGCACTGAATGTGAATGACGATTACATGATTATTAGGAGAACTGATGGCAGCTCAGGAACATTATCAACAAGGACAACTCAGGAACACGTATATTATAAGAATAAATAAGCCCTTTTTTTTTTAAAACACTGTATGGTTTACTTACACAGAGTAATTTCTTCCACATTCCATTTTCTCACTGTCTTACTGTAATAGTGAGGATTAAGGATGTAATGGGAACAACACTCTTCTTCAAGGGCAGATACAGTCATGTATGCGTGGTGTGTGATGACAGATAAACATTTCACCCCTCGTGTGTTCTGGGGCTCATGGTGTAATCAGCACACAGCAACTTAATCAAAGCTTTAAGCGAGCTGCCCTCAGGTCAGCTGCAGTAGTACACCAGCTGCATTGTCAGATGGGCCATAGAGAAGATCAGCAATTTCATAAATTACTCTGTAATAACATTCTGTACAACATCCTGAAATTTCCTTCATCCTACATATTGAAAGTGAAAAGGATATATTTACAGTACTCTAAATCTAATGACTGAAGTAAATGTAGAAATAGAAAAAGAAATACTATAGAACCAAAAATCAAAAATTTAATTTAATTAAAGCCTAAAACTGGACATTATAAACTTCAGCCATAACATTGACCATTTTTCCGGATGGGTAAAAAAACAAATATCCGGTCTGGTCCGATCCCAGAGAACAGCCAGTGCAGCACAAATCGCTAAAATAAGTCAATGTTAGTGCACCAGAACACCCAGAACACCACAGCCCACTGCACACACACACCCCAGATCCCAATCTGATCGAGCACCCAGAGCGCCACTGCTGGTACAAGGGGACGCTAAACCTACGTAGTTTTAATGTTAATGTTGTTAATAGCATAGCTGTTTGTTTTAAAGTAAATAGTCATTATTTATTTATGATTGTCCTTTGATCTGTAAAAAGGCTCAGTTTTAGTTCATGTTTAGTTCAAATCAAAACCGTTGCCACTAAGTTTATTTTAATTACTTTTTATTTTATTTTAAAAGTAATATTTTTGTTTGGTTGAGCATTTTATTTGAAAATGCCAGTTACTCAAACTAATTGGCGTAATCCTAGAATTCGAGCATACAATGCCCCTGTGCACAAACAGAGCTGCATGAGGACAAGATTGGCGAAGTTTGGATGAATGTGAACTGTGAACTGAATGTGAGCCACACACCAGCCTTGCTCATTCGATATCAGTGCCTGACCTCACTATTGCACTAGTATCTAACTGATCAAAACCCTACAGCCATGCTTTAAAATAGTGGAAAGCTTTCCCAAAAGAATGAAGATTATTAAAACAGCCAACAGGGGACTAAATCTGGATTGGATTAGATCTGGATTCAATAAACACATTCTGGGTTGATGGTTAGGCGTCCATGAACCATTGGCAATATGATATACGATGTATGATGTTTAGTTCATAATACATGACAATCGTTTGAGGCAGCTAGTTCACATAGTTATTCACAAGAGGAAACTTAGCACAATGACAATACTGTAGGTTTCCTTTAGGGAGTGGTTCCTCTTAAGGTTTCCTCCTCATGTCGTCTAAGGGAGATTTTCCTTGCCGCTGTCCCCTCCGCTTGCTAATTAAAGATTTACTGTCATGTTTATACATACTTAAATGTTGAAGTGTAACTGATCAGTGTATTTAATGCACAATAAATGTGCCAAATGTATTTTAAGACAGCTTCTGTTCAACATAGTTTTGGACCAGTGAGTGCTAATAGTCACAGTTACTCAGTATGGATAGGACAGAGTAGTCATATAAAAATAAATACATTAACTAAAGTTATGTGCACTTAAGTACTCTCTTATTGGCAAATCCAGCTGCAGATATAAACTTTCATTTAAAAGACTGGAGTCTACCTGTAACATGATGTCAGATAATTAGGACTGTGGGGAAAGTTCTGTGTAACTGAAAATAAACCAAGCGTGACATTCTAGACTTGTTTAGTTCCTCAGCACATGAGCAGCCTAAAAATTTTCACTGTTTTGATTGACCTGGCTGTGTGACATGTTTACGATCGCTGAAGCATGATCAGCCTGATCGGCCTTAAAGTTAAAAAAATCTTAAAATGCGATGTATTAAATCGACTAGTTAGGCATTTACATAAATATGTAAATGTAGAAATTAAGAAATTAATGAGTCAATCAAGTTTTATATTAAATGTTCCATATTTTACTCTAATTATTACAAGGTAACATACTGTAGCCAGTCTCTAAGCCTGGCTGGTAATGCTCCAGCTGAAATACCTCTGAGATTGTATATTTTTCATACCTCAAATGCCTACGTAACTGAGCTACTATTGGGCCACACCCCCAGAGAACAGCAAATCTGAGCAACAAGCCAGGGGAGGGTATTTTCTTATCTGAGTTCACAATAAGGGAAAAATTTAATTGGGGAATAAAAAATGGAAAAATTCATTTTTTTCTCTCATGATTTCTGTTTGTACATGCACACTAGAGTCCCAGCTGAATATCTAAACATGACAAAAAAAGGGGGGAATTTTGCATAATAATGACTAAACTGTATGCTGTTGATAATAACTTATACATTGAGAAATATCCTGATCAATAAAGTGACAAAACGTGTAATAATTTATCTTCCCTCAACTTCTTGCTTCAGAGCTTTTCACAGAAGCTAGAGAGCAAACCAATAATCTGACACTTCACTCATAGACTTACAAAGGTGAGAGAAAACTTGACCTTAATTATACAGAAATCATCGTACTGCCTGTCTCTTGGCATAAAATCCTGTCACAAAATGAGGACATTTATCATCAGTTCTTCTCTTGTTAATGTTTGCATCTGAACTGCCTAATTTAACTGCCTGCGCAAGAAGAACAAATGTGTTGATTAGGGAGCGAAGGGCATTATTTGCATTTCCAAATGATCAGTGAGTAATTTATGCTTATATGTGTGTCCATTTTCTCCATGTCCTTGTTGATAAGTGTGCTTCTTGCTAATAAGTGTAGAAAATGTATGTATCATTTTCTCCCTCTCTATCTATCTATCTAGATTTAAAAATATCAAAGCCCGATCAACCATGTCAATGTCCTGGCTGTGTGGATGTCCACTGAGTATGTTTTATGAGGCTTTATTCACTCCATTTAACTTCAAATGAACGATACCCTTTAAATTCGTCCTTAAAGCAGGGGTATTCAAACACATATCCTATCTGGGCTTTCGAATGGCCGTAATATAAACAGCATTAACCTTGGCTCTGAAATTAGAAGAGGACATTTTATGGACAATATTCATTAGTATAGTGATTGGCTTATTTTACTATACATTTATATTCTCAGTATTTAGCATCCTTATCCATGCTAGTTCACTAGGTCAGGGACTGAGAACATGTTCAGTCTGGTGGAGTGTTAAGTATGAAAATAAAGATTACAGCACAAATGCATATTCACATGCTTGCTGAAGAGGCAGATGTTTAGTCTTTGTTTGAAGACATCCAGTGGCTCATCTGTTTGGACATCCATGAGATTCCATCACCAGGTCCTTTTTCTGCTATAATGCAATAACCAGTGTTTACATCTGATGGGTATAATTAAAAGGTGAATTGTTTTAAAACAAGCATGCCTTTAAATAATGCTGACTTGGGGCTGTTGTGTTCTGTGCTAATTTTAATTATGTGTATGAGGCCATGTAATTTATTTCACCATTAAAGGGAAGCCTGGTTACAGAAAGTTTCAGAATCTAATCTAAACCTAACGGATTCTGATAATCTGCAAAAAGAACAGGCTTAGTGATAAAAAACCCACTTGAAAGCCTGGGTGAATCTAAATCACTGAAGACTACCCTGGAACTCGCGCAGTTTACTAAGAAAGTTAATGCTCAAACTTTTAAAGATGTAGCAGTTCTTTTATTTAGAATAGGTGACTTAAAGTTATACCAAAATTAGGTTAGTGCTTCAGACTGAATGTCCTTTTGGGAATGAGGCTTAAAATCACAAAGCCAGTAAGAATCACTTCTGTTAAGTCATTAAATATCATAGTGGTACTTTAGGGCTGTGTGAAAAAACAACCTGACACAAAGTGTCTTAGTAAGATGTTGGGACACCACCAGCCTTGAAACTAGCTTCAATAGAGGCACAATAGGCACAGATTCTAAAGAGTACTAGAGGGATAAACACAGCACTTTCAAAAGATATTTCCTCAGCTCATGCTTTGGTGATGATGGTGATGAAGAGTTATTCACTCCAAACTCCCCCATTGGTGGTCAAGTGGGTTGAGGTCGGATAAGCATGAAGGATTAGCATTAGCATTATTATTTTGACTTTATTATTTTTATCCTTATCGAAACATTCAGTCAGTCTAATACCTTGGGAATGGGGGCGAGGTCATCCCAAATGAGGATACACCAAAACTGTGTTCATTCAGAAGAACTCATGCAGTGAGTAAGAGCATTCGTGGACTCAAAACACGAGAGAAAAATCCCTCACCAGTGCTGACCAGATTCTGACTGCATGTACTGTATAAATCACTCTCTGTGCACATCGGTGAGACGTCAGTTCCTTCCAAACAACAGTGGTAAAAGAAAAGACAGGAAGTAGAGTTCATATTCTGAAAAGCAAGGAAGCACTGACTCGTTCCCACACATCCGATGTGCGCCATAATCTCCAGTTTCATTTGCATATGAACACTCGGCAGTCATGAGGAAACAAAATATGTCCATCAGCTGATTTTTTCCCCCATTTCTCATGCAATACTCAAACAATCATAAATCCATTTCCTGACAATTATCATTTGTTGCCTCATCCCAGCACAAAGATTGATGGCAATTAATTTGGAAAGATGATAATAACTTGCACCAGTTATTACCATCATGACTATTGGATCAGATTGTCTACATATGCTGAATTCACAGGCTCACTCTCTGCCAGGAATTAAACAGGTCTGTTATGCTCCAATCCCTGCAGGGGATCTGTGGATGACTATAAATGTATGTTAAAAAGACACAAAATGGCTGACAGTTTTGCAGGATTAGAGTACATCAATCATTAGCATGCTGCCTGCGATCCTGAAAGTTTTAGCCTTGATGAAATGTTTGCCTTATTCAGGGAAACCAGTGTTAAGGTGTGTGTGTATTTGTAACTAAACCACAGATACTGTGTCTGCGTGTGTGTGTGTGTGTGTGTGTGTGTGTGTGTGTGTGTGTGTGTGTGTGTGTGTGTGTGCGTGTGCGTGTGCGTGTGTGCGTGTGTATGTGTGCGTGTGTGTGTGTGTGTGTTCAGTGCTCAATTACCCTTATCTCCTCAACCATACACCGGTTCCATACCATAAATCTTGCCCATACGTATTACACTTATCGTGTTTACTTTTACAAGTGTGGCACTTAGCAGCAGTAGCATTTGATAGCACAGAAGCTGCTGGTCAATATGATGATGCATTCATCTGTTGAAATAGATTCAACTTTATCTTTTTGTCTTATCCTTTAGGTAAGATAACAGCGCTGTACAATACAGTATGTGCTGCTGACAGAGAGACAGAAACCCCTGACAGAGACCAGGGCTGCCTGGAAACATCATCTGACTTTTAAGTGACTTATTCACAAATGAGCTATCAGAAAGTCACGACAGGTATTTCCTACTGAAGAACTCGTTACAGAGGATGACTTCAACTCATAACTCACAAGAGCTAATTGTGAACTCACAAATTAAACAAACTTCATGTCATAAAAACATACCTTCTTTATCACATGCCTCACATCCTTTCTCAATCACTAAAAAGATATAAAACATATTATATACCACAGCTGTTGAATTGTTAAACTTAAATGATTGATTTTACAGAACAGAATTTATATACAAAATTTTTTTTATAGAAAAAAATCTTACACGCAGCTTTTCCTCTTCCTGAGACCCGAAAAAAACTCATGATAACATCAGTGACTTTTTGACAAGAAATCTATGATTTATAATATTAACTGTATTTCTTGCATTTATCACTTAACATTAAATCTATGAATGGAGGAACAATTTCAAGCTTTAACTTTTACCATTCATCAAAAAAGTTCAGATTCTGTGCTTTACAGGATTAATGAGGAAAGCTGTTTGCTATGTTCTGCCATTAATTACTAAAGTATTGAGTACATGTATAATGTAGTGTTGTGTAATGTGTTGTGTTGCCGATTGTAAAGCGGAAAAACTTTTGTATTACTGATCCTTTAAAAGGTTGCATACATTGTCTTACGGGTAACAAAGGATTTTTTTGTATAGTCTTAAAATTCTATCTGCCTGAAACTTGTGAATGCACTGGAAGGCTCACAACTATGACTGTCAGGCACTGATGCCAACCAACAAACAGACAAAACTTACTGTTTGTTTTGAGGTCAGAAAGCTTTAAGATCTATCCTTCTGAGCTGCAAAGCAGTTTTGCTGCTGTGGTGGAACATTTCAGTTTCACAAAGCATTCAGAGTGTCTTTTATAGGACTCTGTTTAAAGAATTCACACTCCTTTAATGATCCGGTTTGGGATTTTTTGGGGATAGAGTCTCATTTACTCCATTTGCTGCCATAATTAGCAATGAACATAAACGTTGCTATGAATCAATGCAAATCAACAAATTTACATAATCACCGTAAATGGTTAATTAAATGCATCCTTTCAGCCCCACTGAGACGATTCCCCATTTCCCTGATTTCTACGAAATGTCCTGATCATGGAACTCCTGAGAGCTATAGTGTTTTGCACATATTTATATTGATTATCATTTCTTTCTCTCATACAGTACATGTCAAAGAGGATGATCTAATGATGATTATTGATGCATTCAGTTGATTCTATGCTACAGTACTGTACATCCAAATCTAAGCCTAAGCTTAACTTCAGTAACCCAAAACAATTCAGATATTCAGTCAGGTATTGCTAGGCTTTTGGGACATTTAATTGCGACTAACATATAAAACCATGACCCCACCAAAAACAATGTAAATATATTATTCCTTGATGTTGACTAATATTAACACATAAATCCCAGACCATTTTAGCAGGTTTTTGCACTACTATATTAATGAATATATGCAGGCTTCAAGATTGTACAATATAGAGAGTATATGAGCAAAAAAGTCAAGAAAAAGAAAAACCATAGACATATATCATCCCATGTTTTATCATTGTTTCCTAATTGTTCCTATGACCATAAATAATAATAATATGAGTATTTTGCCTTCTACAATTTTGTGTTTTTTACATTTCCAAATTTCACTAATGGGTAAATTTAAAACGAACATTATCACTATTATTTGTTTAGTAATGCTGGCTTTGGTTCTACATAAAATATGCAAACACCCAAACACACAGTTTGAAGCCTCCAACGTTGATACACACAGACAGGATGCCCCTATAAGGAGTGTTTTTTAATTTTTTTTTTAATTGATCATTGACCAATGTTGCGTTCCTAGTTCGGATCCGTGCTGCTTGAGATTTAAGGGTTAAGGACAATGAATAATAAACCATAGAAACAGTAAGGTATAAGACAATGCTTGATCCTTAATCCCATAATATTTACAAATAGCACACGTTCCAGCTGGTAAACACATAAGAGGCATCAGTCGCTTCTCCCTCCTTTATTCTTATTTTACTTATCAGCAGCAACTCAGATGTCATTCACTACACTGGATTTCACCACCAGCCCTGACGACAGGCTACTCTACATGATTCCGTTCAGTAGAGCGTATAGAGCGTACGGATTCGGACGGAGAAACTTACAATCTGCTCCTGTTCCCTATTATAGCATTGATCAACTGATGTAATTATACTAAATATTTAATTACAATACTATAACTATGCTGTTGAATAACGTGTTCAAATTTCCCCACACTATGAATATGTTGTTTTTTTTCTCTACAACCCATTGGATCCTGTAGTAAATTATATTCTTGAGAGACAGCAAAACAAATCTCTCTTGATAAGCATTGACTATAACAAGCAAGAGAACATGTGGTTTGGTCTGATATCAAGCGGTGACACTATAGGCCACGCGCAAGAATGTAAATGGGAACAGAAAGAGGGGGGGGAAAGGCACAATCCAAGACTGAGTGCGGTACTTGGAGGCACAGTCAAAGATGATAATCACGAGCTGAGCCCAGGCTTCCTGTGTTTTATCAATGAGGATTTTGACAGCTTTGTTAGACACACTAGAATAGTTGTTCACATAGAACCAGACAGCTGCCTGAATTATTCAACCTCACTGAACAGCCGGCGAGTGACTCGTGCACCACGAGACCTGAATGAGCGCCCTGTTTTTGCGTCAGTTATTAAATTGTATGGGTTGATTTTATTTTATATAAATTAACTACAACACCTGCAACAATGTTCCAAGGCCGCAGGCAGGACAAGGACACTGGCAGCTGCAGCCTAATGCCCGAGTCGATCCAAATTTAATACGCATTAAATCTGTGCCTGTTCTGTGCTGGTGTGCTGCTATTTATGACTTCTTCTATGTTCAATGGTGCGTGAAAATTGTCACAATATGCTTAAGGTTCATTTGGGTGAGCCGTAATCAGATAGAGCAGGTGGGAAAGCTGATTTCAGCAGAGCAAGGCCATGTTTACGCTGCTGAAAAATGAGACAGTGTTCAAAAATCACAGCCACACCAGAGGAAGTATATCGATTCTTCTTCCTCTTCTACAAAGCACGTCAAAGAGTTGAGCATCAAGTAACAAAAATGCACAATCATACACAATGGATGAGGATTATTTCTTAATGGGTCAGGGGTGGAGCATAAATTATTAAGAAGTACAGTAAAAATGTTTTCTAACCTCTCACTGGTATCGACTTCCTCCATCACAGGCATCTGGCCGCTGGAACTCAGATTCATGTACCCATAGAAGAACAGCGTCTCTGTAAATTAAAGACGGAGGGACGTTAACCTAACACTGATGCAGACTGCAGAAATGAGGCATCAATGAGAGCGCTTCTGAGAAACTATAATCTGTGATTCGCTTCTAATCTATTAATCCTAGTTTTCTATTAATCCTGATCATTATATAAATGAATGCATACTGTATCTGCATTATCACCTCTGAACAGAGGAAATACTTATATTCTGCAAATGTCAATGAATTAAATTTACTGAAATGCATGTATTCAAACGAAGATCCCCTCCCTGTGCGAAATAAATGTCACATTAAAAAGACAAAATGAAAATATCATGACTAATACTTGAAAAGGGCTAATGTCTATTATTAAAGCAGCAACACAAAGAAACAGAACACTCTTAACAGAAACGAGCTTGTACAGGATGTACCACCCTGTTGGTATACAAAGTCAGGAGTTCATTATAAATTATTCTGGAAAGAATGCCAGCAGCCAATTCAAAACATATGCATGAGATTAATAACTGTACCAAGAAGAATGTGAAAAAAAAAAAAAACATCAACCATGATCCATTATGTAATGTGTTGAAACTGATCGTTTAAATTGAGTGCCCAAATCGATGGACTGAGTTCAACTGCCTGTCTGCTATTTTTAAAATGCATATCAGGTTTTCGTCCACAAGCCCAGAGGCATGCACTTAGCAGGGGTCCTGCCTGATTCACATTAGCAGAAAGAACACCGCAACCTCTCATACCAAGTGCCTCAAGGTTTTCTTTTTACATTTGCAGCCAGGAGATTTGCAAGTGCAATAAATGTCTTGGTCATCACTGAAACACGGAGATCCACATGGGGAAAACAGCAAATAGCAAAAGCTCGATTACCCCCTGCCTCCTGCCCTCCCTGCCACCCTCTGCACAACAGACAGCAAGAGTGAGATAGGGAAAGAGCAAAAGAATTACTGAGTGAGAAAGAGAATGTGTGTCTGTGTATGTGTGTGTGTGTGTGTGTGTGTGTGTGTGTGTGTGTGTGTGTGTGTGTGTGTGTAAAAGAGAAAGAGAGCGAGAGAGAATTTCCTGCATGGCTACCCCAGCGAGATGCTCATCATCCCCGACCCAGTCAGGGGAGAGAATTTCTGCAACAGCCTACCAGTAGGAAGCCTCAGACATAGCTGACTTCTCCAGATGGCCTCGAGACACTTTTGAATGTGGTGAATACAGACAAAATAACATTAGATGCCTGCAACGTCCACCTTATTACTACATGACACAGAAAAGTGTTTCCCAAGCTTGGCCCTGAATTACCCTGAGTGGGCTTGTGTGATATTGAATTTTACTTGCTTGAGATTTTCCATTTAAAAAATATGGTGATAAATGATTTAATCGTGCGGAACAGGAGACAGGAAAGCAAGCAATTGAGCTGTTTCAGGTTGAAGGACAGAGAGGACGGGAAAGGGGAAAGGATAAAATTATTGTTAGATGTTGCAGACAGGAAGTGGAGCTAATCGGTTGTCTAATGTTCACACCTACATGTACAGTGACTGTTGAGAAGATGGGCACTGATCAAAAAATAATAATAATCAAGACTATTTGTAAACGTACATTTGTCACTTGCCACTCAAATGTCACCTAAGTCTATCAGGTAAACAAGTCTGTGTAGTACCTGAGTATTAACAGAATGAACAGGGCTAGGACTAAGACACAGGTTTAAACATTTCCTCATTTTACTTTTTTCGTGAGTACTGAATGAATGTTATACGCAAAGGATTAAAAACACAGTATTAGTAGGTACAGTATTTATTATGTGGTAGAATTATTACGTACACCTTGCAAGTTACTCAGACCCACTATTCAACTTCAGAACTACCTTAACTCTTCTTGGCATCAATTTAACAAAGTGCTGGAAACATTCCTTAGATATTTGGATATGTACATAATGCTACTGACAGCATCAAATAGTTGCTGCAGATTTGCCATCTGTACATCCATGATAGAAATCACTTGTGTCACCACATCCCAAAGGTGCTCTATTAGATTGAGATCTGGTGACTGCGGACAGTAAACTCATTGTCATGTTGAAGAAACCAGTCTGAGATGATTTTAGCTTTGTGACATGGTGCGTCGTCTTGCTTTAAATATCCATCAGAAGATGGGTACACTGTGGTCATAAAGGGATGGACACAGTCAGAAGGAACACCTAAATGCCAAGAAAATCAGCAGCCTCATCCTTGGATACAGGAAAGGACACTTTCAAATTTCGACCCTACCATCAAAATGTCGCAGCAGAAATCGAGACTCATCAAAGAATGCAATGTTTTTCTCATCTTCTAATTTTGATGAGCCTATGTGAATTGTAGCCTCAGTTTCCTGTTCTTAGCTGGCAGGAGTGGCACCTGTTGTGGTCTTCTGCTGCTGTTCAGAGATGCTCTTTGTCATACCTTGATTGTAACAATTTGAGTTACTGTTGTCTTTCCATCAGCTCGAACCTGGAAGTCTGGTCACTCTTCTCTGATTTCTGCCATCAACAAGGCATTTTCAGCCAGAGGACTGCTGTTCACTGGATATTTGCTTATTTTCAGACCATTCTCTAAAAACATGGTTGTGTGTAAAAATCCCGGTAGATCAACAGTTTTAGAAATACTCATTTCAGCAAGGACTCGACCCATCTGGCGCCAATAACCAAGCCACGTTCAAAGTCACTCAGATGACTTCTACCTCAGTTCGAACTTCAGTAGATTGCCTTGACCATGTCTACACGCCTAAATGCACTGAGTTGCTGCCATGTGATTGGCTGATTAGATATTTGCGTTATCAAGCAGTTGAGCAGAGCACCTAATGACGTGGCTATTGAGTGTAATGTACGTTGGCTGCTCATTTGTGATGTTCTGCTTTCTAAATTACTTTAATAGCTCTCTGTCCGCACTGAATTTATTATACCTGACTATAATGACATCACATGGTTCACTTAGTGTTTGGTTTATAACTGACTTTCAGGGTTTGAATGATCCTTTCAAAATCTTTCAAAGCCTTTCTAATGACAAGGTGCAAAACCAGAGCTCTTAAGCATAGCGGGTGCTACAGTACATGGTCCACATTTACGGCTTAAACTAGTCACTTTAATCATGTATTTAAAAGTGAGCAAACCAAGCAGCATCACGATTTACTTGGCTGCAATGAAGCATTCGGAAAAGCCTCCTATTTTGCCTTATTTATAACACAAAAGACAACTAAGCGCCGTTATGACTAAGACAGGAGAAAAATGATCCTGTTTATTTTCTGAAATGTCTTAAAACCCTCCATTAGCATCTGTTACTCTTCATGACCTTTAAGGCAAAAGGTCACCAGTCAAGCACTGAAACTTGAGATCAGCGCAAGAAAACATCCATCTCAATAAAAATAAGACTTCTTAAGTCAGTAGTTTCCAGGAGACAGATTGAATTAAGTGTGCAGACTGATTGTTAATGTATAGTTGGTCGACACGTACTGTATGGGGAAAGGATGAGCTCGATTGCCTGCTGTGCCCTGAGAGTGGTGTGGAAGTCTTTCTTCATTTAAAAAAAAAAACTTATTCATGTCATATACTACACAAAAACTCC
The DNA here is from genome assembly GCA_011419295.1 of Clarias macrocephalus. Classification (NCBI taxonomy): domain Eukaryota; kingdom Metazoa; phylum Chordata; class Actinopteri; order Siluriformes; family Clariidae; genus Clarias; species Clarias macrocephalus. The sequence goes on along the minus strand of JAAGKR010000529.1, from coordinate 60,757 downwards.
CATCACCCCAGTGTACTTTATATTGAATTTAAATGCAGATGTCAGTGTTAATAATGATCTCTGGGAAGCCAGAGCTTGCTTATTGTTGACTAGGTGGTATTTACTGAGAGTCTGTGAACTGCGCTCTCCGCTTCACTCCATTTGCCATGAGGATGAGGGCTGCTGAGTACGCCACACTAATTTACCACTCCATTAATATTGCAGATCATGAAACATGTTTCACTCAAGAAGGCATCAAGGATTACACAGCTGTAGGCCAGCTCATAAGTTCTGAGGCACAAACCATAACATGGAACTAATTTACTCAATTAGCTCTACGGAATTAATGTCACATAAGCCTAATGGACAATGTGATATCATAATGTTATGCGTTATCCAAAACACATCTAAATAAAACATTGCTCGGTTAGGGCACGGAAACATAATGGATCGTGTTGATTTCCTGAAAACTGGTATATGTTGCTTCACTACATCACTTTATAATACATCATTGACCTTTGCCTGGAGAAACTAACACATAAGCAAATAAATAAAGCAGCATTAAGTTAAAAAAAATGTAATCCACTTGAAATACACTGCTGTAGTGCTCTCAATGGAAAATACAAATGATTCATCTGATTATAGAGTACCTGAAAAGAAAAATTATAAGCAAATTACCAGCGAAGGAATAAAAAGTACAAAAATCCATCTTTTTTATTTATAGTAGCACATTTTAAATCAAGATATTAAAAACCTGTAAATGATAATACACCATTTACAGAAACAAATTAGCGCTTATTTAAATGAATTAAATCAGTGCTTGACCCTTGAACTTTTTAAGATTATACAGAAAAAGTATCATCAAGCCACAACACAGTAGCCTGAAACAGAAAATGGGATTTCCTAACAGAATTTTGTACGTCTGCTAATGTTTGCATGTAAAACAGAAGACAGAAACATCACACCCAAGTCTGCCTCTCATGAGCAAAATCTAGCACCCTGATGCAAAAGTTAATTCAAACCGCTCCCAATAGTGTGCTCTCTGTATATATGTGAATCACACTCAGCTCCTTCGACACTCAGTTTTTGCTCTACCTGTTCATGTGAGCCAGCTGCAAATCCCCAACAAACTATACAAATTAACACCGACCACACTCTTGTCTTAACAGACGCAGCTGTAATTCAGTCCATGTGCCAAAGTTTACTCACTTTCTCGGTTCCTGTTAACATATCTAATGTAATAAAAGACACCATGTCTCTACCTTATAATGTCCTCTGTGATTTTACAGCCCATTATGATATGCCAAAGACTCACACGCTTAAATGTGTTTCCTCTGTCATAACGATTCACTGGGTAACCTCCTTCGAAAAACTCGGTCCACTTCAGCCAACAGACTAATCAAATACTGACTCCCTGACTGCTCCGAGCCTCAATCATATGCATATAACAACCTGGAGAGGAATAAACAACACAACAGGGAGTTCTCATGGGCCCTCTTGGCCTGATGAATTATTAATCTTTGACGAAGGAGTGTTATCTTGAAAGCTCGGCACTTCAACGTGTTTGAATGAAAAGGACTCTGTCCCTGCTGTCAGAAGCCTACAGAGAGGCATCCTGAAATAGATTTTTTTTTTCAATCATCTGAAAGTTGGAACATACACTTGAACAGGCACTCAGCTTTATCTTTATTTTATACACAGATCATAATCTGTCTTTTAAAGCATAAAGCAAAGTCTTCAGTCACCCCTCATTTCTGTATATTTTTTATTCCAAAGAGCCAGATGTTCATGTTTTTTTTAACGTAGTCTTAAGGTTGCCTTCTTTTTCAGCCTTCCTGAAGGGCGTTTGTGGCTCTCATTTTTGTAAAGTTTGTCCAGTCCCTGCACCTGACCTGTTTCAGTGGAATGTTTTTTTGATTTGGGTTAACCCAAACTAACCTTTGTGCTAACCCTAACTAACCATTGAATCATTCAAGAATTTAAAATATCTAACTCAAGACATGAACCAGCGAGAAACAGCTGCAGATGACGACAGATGATCAATGCTGAGTGGTTGGAATAGACGAGAGAATAAATGAGGTTGCTGCTGCTGATTTTTATCATAATTAAATTTAATAAGAAGATATGGGGAGTGGGTCATGACTTTTGAACAGTACCATTCCTTTAAGTACTCTTATACTCTAAAGTCAAAACAGAAATGCATTTTATGGCATTACATTATCAAAAATCGTGCGCATTAAAAGCCTCCAATCTGCCTTTTTCTTCAAACTCTATGAGCGAGTTAGTTTCAAAACTTACTCATTACACACTTATACAAGTCTTAAAACACCACAACTGCGAATTAGTCTTGAAAATCACACAAATTAAAAGCCCTGCATGCCTGCACTAGAAGCCACATGCACCCGCATGCTCATTATTACATTAAGTTTTGAGAGTTTGGAAGTGATTGTGATTTTATTATTTAAGAAGCATCACCATTTCTTTATAAACCTTCAGGTGGTACGCTCTAAACTATGCACATTTTTATCCTGTGTGGTATGAGTGAATTATTTGCTAAGATTGCTTAATAATAACAATTACGCCTTTATGACATTTAAATTCATTTAAGTTAAATATTAAACTTGTATTAGAAGTTATTTTGCTTTGTTTAAACCTTGGTCACAAACATTCTTATGAAGACGGGTTTGTACGAATTTCCCTGTTCCTCTGACTTCTGCGGGATATGTATAAAATCGCGATACATACAGAATCACGGCTCCTACTGTAGGTGTCATGATAACATCGTCGTATCGGGACGATGACTGATGATTCCCATCCCTAGTATTAGGTTGTTTTTGTATGATTATTTTGATGAAATGTTGTCAAAACAACTTTGAACAAACGCCCTAAAACAGTGTTGCAAACAACTTCAAAACAATATGAAGACTAAAACAACATTCTAAGCCGGATGTGAACTCCAGTTGCTCTGATGACAGGATTGTGTGCTTACCACAGGACCACTAGGGAGCATGCTGTTGATGCTACTAAATGCACGTACATAACAATGAGCACCACAAATCCCATTTACTATAACAGCAAGTTACTGAAATTTTAATTTGGCAAGCATCCAGTCCTTTCCTGAGATCTGTCCTGTGAAAGCAGGTGTGATATAGCTTGGATTGCTGTACAAACACCATATTACAGTACGGTATTTTGGGAGTTAATATACACCTCATAGTAACATTTCTGAAAGAAAATGAAACTTCCAGTAAAATTATTAACATTAACATTACAACAGTAAGAGATGCCTGACCTGATATGCAGGCACCTGTGTTTGAGAAGCTGGTTTGTCTTGTGAGTTCTGTTAGAATCTTAAGAGACCATGGATTTGGTCTGGCATTGTGCGAATGGAAAGATTTGTTGTTTGGATGATGTTTGGGTTATTTATTCAATGTTATTTCAACATAATTGTATCAAAATTATGCTAACTTTCAAAAACAATGTTGTACGTCATTGCGATGTCATTACAACTATAATTCAATGGCCATGAAATGGTAGGCTTGCTCCTGGTATTTCCAGGAAATTCAAGAAAGTTTTTTTAAAAATGCACTTGAAGATTCCAGTGTCTTCAATGAATACCAAAACAAAAAGACTAAGGTATAATGATCATTTCATTCATAATTTCATAATGATAAATGACTGATGGTTAAGATGAGGACTTTGGGTACATCACACCAATTTACATATCTGTTAATACTGTGAATCATGAAACGTTTTTAGGACTTGTAGAGTGTGACTATGCAAAAAAATGAGACCATCACATCATGGAATTCACATAATTATTCACTGACTGCAATTGCATTGTTTGATCACTCATCCTGCATGTCCTGGCCATAGTCTGTACTGTATGTTACTGGGAATGACCTGCACTTGTTAAGTAACCGACTTGTTAAGTAACTGTGGAACACAATTTCTCACATGCATTACAAATTATATGTTTACACAACCACGTCCATCAATCCATTTTCTATATAGTCACAACGTCTGTTGATGTGAGTAATATTTCAATTTGTAATTCAATTGTTTCAAATTTAAGGAAATGTATAACACAGTGGAAAAACAGTGTCCTCGGCTGAATTATGCTTATTAACTGCTGTGCATTATGCACTGCTTTACGCAGTTTGTCTGGTTGTGTAATACATTTATAGTAATATTTTGCTAGTAATAAATAATATTAAAAATAATTCTCTGTTCTATAAGAACACATTGTCCTTTCTGTGAATGCAAATTTAGCCAAAAATGTTTGTATGCTTTTTTCTACTGTACATTGTTTCATTTTCTTCATTTTTCTTCTACACAACATATAATTCTGATAGATGCTGTTAATGATAAAAGTCAGTAACTGCAAGCCATTAATGCACCATCTTGCTTTTAGTTTAAGTCCATCCCAAATTCACTTACTTCTGGCAGTGAAAACCCCTGAAAAGCTTCCACCCCAAAGCCTTGCAATTGGCATAGAGCACGCCAAACTGTCCTAAATTGAAATTCTTGACGGTTGCTTTAACTCTACAATGTCACAAATATTAATTCACCTTTAAACTGACTAAATTTTAGCTTTTAAATTTTAAGACGCCTAGGACTCTGCTACGAGCCATACCAAACTCATGCATGTACAGTAGGTATGTACACTTAGTGCCATCAACGTGGTTCTGCCCTGGGTGGCTGTCTTGGGCTCTTTGACTGTCATCTTGCACAGCCACTGGGTGTCCTTTCTGTCATAGCCAGTACTTACTTCTTTTTTTTTTGGTCATTTGTACTGCATTACATGGGATCCATCAGATGGACTGACTATTGATCCCGAGGGGCATGCATGAGCCTTAAGTGCCAATGATCCTGTCATCAGTTTACTGGTATATAATTGCTAATCAGTTTTAATATGTTAATGTTTTGCAGTGTTAATGTTACAATATGGCTGAACTGTGAAGATACATATACTATACCTCATAAATTGTCAAGGCTTATCAAGACCTGCTGCGAATTCTTACCTGTAACAGCAACTTAAATTGCCATGTTAAGGATCTCTTTGACCAGATGTAGTATAATATTTAGTAGTTTAGTGTATAGAGAAGGATTTAGCTTTTTTGACAGATTTGCTCCAACCCTATATGAGTGGTTTTTTAACTCGGAGTGGCAGCTCAAAGCTGTACGCATCAACATTAAACAAGAAATTTGGCATATTTTTGGATCCTACAATCTATTATGAAGAGCCATGAACCACATATAAGTCTATGAACCATCTGCAAACTGCTGCAATCCACTTTCAAAAAACTGCTATGATGTTTTCAAGTCATTGACTAGCCTATGGAAGAGTGCTCTAATTATATGACAGCCAACTTGATATCGCTGTTAGTGGTATTTGTCGATTGAACATATTTATAGATTATGAAAGGAATCACTAAATGCAGCTTTATTCTCAATAAATTATGCATTTTGCACATGGGATGAATGCCACTGAACCTCGTGCTTACTGGACACTGACACAGCAGTTCCCTACTTGATAAGTGGCATTTCTTTGTCTGATGCACAAAACCCCTTCTTATATAACTAAATATTAGCCACCATGCTGAGCATTACCAATATGGTCCTTGATTTCTGAACAGTTCTGTGTGTGGGAAGTGAGAAAAAGCATTGATCTCTCACACGGATCCCAGAACAAACTCGATTTACAACACCAGGATAGTGGTTCACATCACAGTTAGGCTTGGTTTTATTCAATTAACCTTGTTTTGGTGTCAATTTTCAAATGCTTGTCTCAGCACAAGTTGATAACAACATTTCCATTGCTACCCTTTATCTCTCCTCTGATGTCACCCAGAGCCTTTCAGTGTAGTGTAAACTGGGGAATAAATGGGAATGGAGTGCCTGATCCTATAAAGCAAATTCATATGAATAATCATATGAACAAAAAAAAAATTTATTTAGTAATTATTCCAGGTATAACATTTTCACATTCTAAAAACCAAAAAAAAAAGTCTGAGATTTATTTTCCAATATTACTTTATCAGATTAGTGTATTCAATATGCATTTTCAGGTATCTGTACCTACATAAAAAAGGACATGTCAGGGACTGCTCTGACAAGCTTGGAAATTATGATGGTTCATATTGATCATCTACCTCTCCTGTCAAGTTATGAGTTAAATGACATGGTCAAAACGGATAAGAGCATGCTGAAATTCAAAGAAAGGCTTGCCTTCTGTCGGTATCTCCCCTCAAGCCAACAAAATAAAAATGTCAAGCTGTGGGTCACAATAAGGGTATTGCTTTCCATTTCATCATAGATCCAGCCAGACCCCATAGACCCATCTGTACATTTTTATGGATGGGGAGCTTTAAAAAACAAAACAAAACAAAACAAAAAAACTGCCCGTGGCACTGTTCAGGCTTACAGTAAGAACTAAATGTTGACTAAGTTTCCATGAGCAAACATGAATTTTGGCAGGAGACCATGGCTGTCGTGGTAGTATCTAACTAATAGCACTAAGAAAGGATCAGTGAAGAGAAGAAAGCAGGAGTGCCACCAAACTGAGACTGTGGTGCTAGCATGCCTTTCCAGTTACTAAAAACACATGAAAGGTGTGGATTCACTGGATTAGAAGGTTAGCTATTATCAGCTAAATCATCACTCAATCTGTTGGACTCCAACGTTTAGAGCCAAGTACAAGAGTGGCTACAAAGTGTGGCTGAAGGACCTGGCACAGCCACTTGTTACCCCAGTGATGGCCAAAAGTGCTCCTCAACCAATAGTACCTGAGGGAACCACATCTGAGCATGGCTGTGAGAAATGGGTTCAGATGCGAAGAGTCTGTAGGAGCGCGCACTGCCAAGTGGCACTGAAGCTTGTGCCAGTGCCGACATACAGTATAAGGCTGGAGACCGTGCAATAAGTCTGTTCACAGTGAGTACTTTGGCAAGCATGTCCATCGACAACTGTAGTGACTAGATGACGACATACACTAACTGTGGTCACTAAAACTGTGGTTTAGATACATATAATAGTTGACCTGTAAAGCATTTTTATTTTATGTTCCTATCTGCTTCAGAAGCTGAGAATTTCACTGACACGTTTTTCTTAAAACCCATAAATGTTTAGGTTTATGAATTCTTTTTTTAGATCTTAATGGATCAATCAAAGTAGTTCATTAGCCAAATTAAATTTGTTTTAATTATTAAGAAAAACAGTTTTGCATTGCTGAAGATAATTTACTTTTTTAAAGGAGCATGATCATCCTACTGGACTAAATGGATGTCTCTCAGGACAGAAAATAAAAGGTATGGGGAAATCTGTGAGTATATTGCAGGTATACCACAATGATTTTTTTCTTTCCCTGCTGTGGTATGAGCTAGTAAAAGGCCAAAGTGCCATTTAATAAAGTAATAAAATGCTCACACCACCATGCCAGGATAAATTATGCTGATTCCTTACTGGCCTTTCCACAAAGTAAATAGTTCACAGTTTGCTGTCTGGGTTTCAGGCACTCTTAGACTAAGTGTCAGTTGGGGAGCTTCTGGATTTTGCCAGCCAGAGGTATTCAGACTGTGAGCAAAGTTGTGTGGTGAGACAAGGAGAACCCTTTAGGGACTTAGACGGATGGCTGTTTGAGCACAGTTCAGCCCTTGTTAGTGTTAAAGCCTACAGGCCCAATGTACCTTTAACTCATCTGTGCTCTATCATACTGCATACTGTATTTGCTACAAAGGAAAAAGTACAAAGATAATCCATGTGACTCCCTTTTTTTCTGCTCTCTCATCTTTAGAAAATATTCATATCAGACATCAGATTGGGGGGAAAATGTGATCTTGGTGATTTTTATTAACTACACTAAATGGTGGTAAAAGATTAATATGCTTGATTGATAGAAGGCTGGTTGAATTTTTTTAGAAACAGTTGATTTTCAGGGATTTTCATGTATAAATATCTCTGGAGTTGAGACAGAATGTGAAAAAAACATATGGAAACACATTACATTGCTTTAGGAAGAGCTGCATTCATTAAAAAATAAATAAATAAAATAAAAAAAACACTCATTGTAACCGTGGTAAGCAAACAGTTTGGTACTCAAATCTCCATCAGTGAACAGTTGATAACTTTAACAAACTATACTTCATGATAAAACTATAATGAATTTTCTGGTAATACAATTGCATTTGTGACTACATAACACCTAGTTACTGTATATAAGGCAATTATTTATAATCATCCAAATGCATTGTCAGCCAAATGAATGTGACTTGCTCAGTTTCTCAGCTCTCAGAGGACCTGATTTAAACAATTAGCTAATTAAAACCTTTTCTAAATTGGGTATGATAGAACAGGCAAAACAAAAGTGGAGAATCAGTGGTCTAAAGGTTTTCCTCATGTCTTCTTAGGGATTTTTTCCTTGCTACTCTTGATTCTTTCCTGAATCTTAGGGAAAAACTTGTAAATGTGAATTTAACTGACCTGAACTGAACTGAATTGAGAATAGAAGAAGAATAGACCGGGAATTGAAAGAAAACACCATGTGATAATTTTCCTTTTTTTTTCAAATGTCTGTCAACCTGTTTTTTTTTAAACTCATTAAAATAAGATATAGTTACAATATAAAAACTGTGCTTGGAATACAAAATGCAGTCATGTGATTTGGGTGAAACGATTCACTGGGTGAATATAAGCAACGTTCCATATGTAGCTGTCATAGTAAATAAATCAGTGGGTTCCTATGGGAGAAAGGATAAACTGTTTAAAGGAGGAAGACATGGATCTAAGTAATGGGATTGACAGATAAATAACATTGGTATGCAGTTTTTTAAGTGAACAGGTGAACCTTTTCTAACAAGTCTGATGGCTTGAGATTGAAAGAAACTATAGTGGGGGCGGACAGTTACATGCTCTCAGTGAGAAATGCAAGTTTGTAGCTCTCGAGGCTCAAATCAGATTTAGTTGTTGTAATTGGAAAATTCAAGCCATGGGATTTCAATTAATTGGTTTCTACGGGAGATGATTATGTAGCAATAATTTTTATTAAGGTTGTAATCCATTAAAAAAGCTAATTGTTTCAAAAGAAGCAAAAACTTCACAAGCTTCACAGTTTGCAGTTAAAACAAATAGAAACAGCTGAGATACAAAAGAGATAAAAAACAGATATAAAAACTTATTGATTGCACTATTATACTGCCACAGCAGTGGGATTTTTTTTTATTTGTGCCCCCCCATGCTTTTTGTAATTTGTGCCCCATGCATGAACAAAGAAAAACATATGGCAAGCACTTTATTATTATTATCGTGTTCATCTTTCACATATAAAGCAACAAAATCCAAAAATAGGTATAAAGGATAAAAAGTCTGTGTATGCTGCATTCATTAAACAGTATTGTTTTATATTTTATTGTTTAAAGTATAGAAATCAAATAATCTAGGAATAAAAATATGAATGAATGCCCACTGTAGTACTTAAAAGTATGCTGTTATAAAGTCTATTCTCTAGAGCCTTATTCTGTTTTCATAAAATAATTAAAATAGGATTTACATATACACAAATACTTTTTAAGTGCTTAAAATATCCACTAAAAGCCAGATAAAAAGAAAACTGTAATCCGGGAAAATTCTGCAGGTACTTCAGCCAATCCAGGGAAATCACTGGTAACCCAGCACACACCTTCATACACTCACTCACCCCTTGGTGCAATTTATCACAGCCAAACCACCTACTGGCTACTTTGGGGGATATAAGGTGGCAACCCCATCCCCCCCACACCACCCCCCCCCCCCACCCCCACCCCCGCTGCACTACCGTATGCCCTCAAACTAACAAGCAGTTAATTGTAATAAACATGAACTATAAAAGTTAATTACTCAGATTTTCTCCTGAGGTGCAAAGAATGAAAAAAAGGATGTCCGCGGTCAGTGTAAGATGTACTTTGTACAAGTTCTAAAATTTTCTTTACAGTTTTTTGGCTGCAAATCATTAGGTTTTAATGGCGTAACATTTGGATGTTTCTCAGGGTTATCTGCAAAGTTACCTAAAAGTTTTGGGATTAATAAAAGAATAACTGAATTAGAAAGAAACTATATAAGCTGTTAGGATGCTTAGGCTTGCGCATAGTCAATTTACCAGCTCACCAGCAACACAGAAGTCAAGGTTGCTCTAGTCTATGCATTCCCCACAGGAGCAGGAATTACAACTTGGAAATGTTGTTGACCAACTGGTGAAGGCCTTCTGACACATCGACAGTCACTAGCCAGTGTTGTGGTATTTCCCCTCCTTGTACAAACCTGGGCCATGTGCCACGTACACCCTGCACTGCTGTCCACTCAGATACACCCCTAAGATACACCCTAACAATTATGGTTGTCGAGCATATGTGAATCCTTCCTTAGATGGTCATCCTATTGGCTCACAAAGGATCACGTATCCAACCTCTGCAGCTTTTAGTCATGTTTGTAATTTATTTTAATGGATTATGTAAGAAGTGTAAGTATAATTTTTTATTGAGAGTTTTAAAGAGTTTATCGAGAGTCTAAATGTTGAGTTTAAATACCCGTCTATACAATGGCATTTACGATGGCCATAAATTATTACTGTGAATTCTGCAATGCAAAAGCATGCTTTTGGCTTAAATGCTTTGAAAATATGCAGTACGTAGCGACTTTACATGAAAATGCAAGTATCTGTTCAAAGATCCTTAAATTAGACTCCGAGGTATAGCAACCAGAATAGCTTGCCTTATTCTTTGGCATTGCTGGAAATCAAACTCTTGAGCAAAACTGGGTGAGATAATCTGTCTTCCTGTCAATCACAGCAAATCTAGCCAACTGCGAGCTCATTAATGCCATAGAGAGCAGATATTGCTTTCGAATGTGTTATGCTGTCATTTGATGCAGCATGAGCAGGACAAAGATGTGGTTGGCTGGCTTCACGTGTAAGAGGAAGCATGTGTTAGCTTTTACACTCCCCGGTTGCTAACTGTCGTTAGATCTGGGAAAGCTGGCTGACCAAATTTAAGGGGCAAAAATAGATGATCAAGTTAGGGTAAGGTTCTTTTGAGTGTGATGACATTTATTTGGGCTGACTGTTGAAAAATCCAGGTATTAATATATGTAGTATAATAAGTCATCTTTGATATTAGTGTTTATTAGGAATTACCAGGTTATAAAGCATACGACTAAGAAACCCTTTGTGCTTGCATAGCTGAAGACTAAAAGAAAGTTTTTAAATGTGTTTATCAAGCCAATGTAATACATAGAAAAGAAATCAGGTCTATTGTTAACATAAGCTAGATATCCTATTCTGAATCACCAAGTTCACACAGATCTGGTATATTCATCTACCATCACCAAATCTTTTGGCCAGCACCAAATCTGGACTTTAATATATAATAAACATTTAAAAATTCCAGGATACACTTATAAACCTTGACTTTGCAGGAAAAGAAGAAAAGAGTTATAAATGAGTGGCGAGTTGCCCCACCTTTCATGCAGGCCCTGGAGAGCGTAAGTACTCTGTTCCTGGGTTTGTTTTCTGTCTACGGGGAGAGATGAGAGCTAACAGCACCAGAAGAGGTTTTTTTTTATTTTTTTTTATCTCATAGGCACTTGTGTCAAGAAGCAGTACAGCCTGCTCCTATTGTCTCGCTGCAGGATAGGACTGGACTTTGTGATATGTTTTATTTCAGCTATAAGTGAAAACAAATAGATTTTGGGGGGACCGGTATTAAATTGAAGCACTTGTTTTCCACTGGGGAAAGAGAGAAAAAGGGTTTTACAAAGCACATGGAGAAATTTTCTCGAACTTAACTTAAAGCAAACAACTCAAGGTGAAATCAATATCACCATCTCAATGTATTGATTTAGCATGTTTGTTTCCATTGATTTTTCCATTATATGTAGATTTAATCCAACATTTGCATTTAATACAAGCCACAACTATAGAATCCAATTTTCGTGACATAAATACAACTAAGTGTTAGACAAATGCGTTTAATAATTTCACCTAAAGGCAAGACAAGCCTGTAAAATATGCCCAGCACTTGACGTCATGTGCATCCCATTCTCCTGAGATTATTAAATAAGGAAAGATTACGTCCAAAAATGTAATCAATATTAATTTAGCTAAGTGTTCTAAGAATTCTGCGTCCAAATTCAATGTCAGGAATGATAAATTATATAATTAAAATGTGTCCTACTTAGCCAGGGTACCTAAGTCATGATTGGACTTACTTAAGATCCAACTTATAAACTGAAAAAAAAAAAAAAAAACATTCAAAGCCTTCTTTATCAGTCCAATGAACGGGTCAGTAAAGAGAAAAGCCAGTAAAATATTAGAAAAGCCTGTTCCATAATAAGTTAAGTTAAGTTCAGCATTTATTTGTCACATATACATTACTGGATGACCACAGTAGACTGGGGTCAGAGTGCAGGGTCAGCGATTTTTATGGCACCCCTAGAGTGGACAGTGTTAAGGGCCTTGCTCAAGGGCTCAAACCGCCGACCTTATTTTTTCTTTTAAACGTACACACAAAAACATCTAATATATTTCTACATCAGTTACACTAAGATCTGAATTTTGCATTCATTTTAAAAAAGAAAGAAATCCAACAGGACAGATGCTCAGACACTGTTTTCTATATGTTCCACTGTATCAGTAACCTTTCTCTGCAGAGACCACCTAGAATCATTGTGCTGAACTAAATGAACAGTAGCACAGGCCTAATAGCAGCACTTTCTCAGCTCCACAGACACACTCATTGCTCTGATCTCCTCGCAGATGCACTGTAATGCTGCTGGGCCACGACAGCACTAATGACTGGGGAATAGGCTGTGATATTCAAGGTTCACACCTCCAGTGTAACCCTCTCTGGCACTTTTATGTCCTGAAAATATATTTGAGATTTTTTTTTAATATTCCTTTATTTCCTTTATATGGTTCATCCCTTAAAAATTAAAAGAATATTTCAAATATTGTAGTGGTAGTGTTTAGATCCTCTAACACTTATTGAAAGAAAGATGTTTCTAATTCACAATGAGTTTTCTGTGAATTTCAGACAGGCTTGTCATTTAAACAAACAGTACTTTAAGTTGTTTAACTTGAAATCAGTTAACTATTTTATACCATTACACAAAGAAAAAGGATGTATCTTTCTTTCTTGGCATAATAGTTGGCTTTGTGTATATATTAGGTATTATATAATTATTAGCAAATAATTAGCTTTAACTAGATTAGAAATAATTCAAATCGGAGAAACAGGCAGCACATTACTGATTCAAATATCACTATAGAGATAGGAAATTTGTATAGGTTTAAAATGTCAGAAGCACCAGTTCATTTAAGGTTTAATTCAGCATTCCATCGTAAGTGATCATTCGTGGCCAATTCTATCTTTTCTACAGACGAACTGGGAAACTGGACACCCCCATGGTCGATTTGGTTAACAACAGGGTAGGCAGCTAGCTCAGATGAGTGATTTAGAAAAAAAAAATGACTGTATGTTGTCTTTATTTAAGCTAATATTCCTATAGGGTACATAGTATAACTTATGTAAAGGTACCTGTAATTTGCTTATTGAGTTGTAATGTGTAGACATATTGATTTGACATCTACTCTGTTAAAAGGCAAAAACTCAGATGTGCCTATAAAACCCCAAATTAACTCCAGGTGCACTGGTAAACTATGTCATGAAAGAGACGCTCCCTATTTACTCTGTTGAAAAGGAACAGTTCACTGAGTGTGCCAGCAAATAATGTCTAAACATATCCCATAATTATCCCTTATTTAATCATCACTCACTCATCATCTATACCTGCTTAATCCTGTATTCAGGGTCACGGGGGGCCTGGAGCCTATCCCAGGAGACTTCGGGCACATGGCAGGGTACACCCTGGACAGGGTGCCAATCCATCGCAGGGCACAGACACACACACATACACTCACTACGGGCAATTTGGGAAAGCCAATTAGCCTAACCTACATGTCTTTGGACTGTGGGAGGAAACCGGAGCACCCGGAGGAAACCCACCAAGCACGGGGAGAACATTCAAACTCCATGCACACAGAGACGGGAATCGAGCCTGGCCGGGGATCGAACCCGGACCCTGGCGGTGCAAGGCGACAGTGCTAACCACTACACCACTGTGCTGCCCCTTATTTAATTATTATTTTTTACTATTTGCTATAGATTGCGCTGTTACTTAACAACTTAACAACTAGATACCTACTTGTAGACAAATCTATTTTTCAAGAAACTTTTTTGTGTGTTCTGGAAATTACAGCCCATTTGCCACTGTTTAAAAGTTTGTAAAATGTACATGTTAAATTCATAACAAATGAACAGAAATTCATTGTCTTTTTTTTCCAGTTTATTGAAAAAATACCGAACTGTGACTTGTGCTTATAATTACATCCCCAATCTACACTACCTTGCCAAAAAAGTAACAGACTTTTTTTTAATGCTTTGTATATTATGCTTTGATTACAGCCATGGCATCGTTTTGATAAACTTATGCAATGTCACAACATTTATTCCAGTGCAGAATGGCATTTCTCTCCATGACCTTGTACTGAATGATGGGAGAGTCAAACCGCTGCGTAAAGCCTTTTTCACACATCCAAAAGATTCACAATGGGGTTAAAGTCTGGACTCTGGTGGCCAATCCATGTGTGAAAATTATGTCTTATGCTCTCTGACCCTATTTTTCATTCATTTGAGCCTTCTGAATCCTGGCATTTTCATCTTAGAATACACCTGTACCATCAGGGAAGAAACAAACAAACAAAAAATACTGATGGAACGGGGCCATTCAGTATAATCAGGTTAGTCAGCTGACCTCCTTTTTTGGGCAAATAACTGTGCTGAGCCTAGACCTGACCAACTGAAGCAACTCAAGATTATAACACTGCCCACACTGTGTTATACCACACTGCCACTTCATCCGCTTCTCTTTTAGTATCATGTGATCACCACTGAATGGACTCATCTGACCATACAGTATATATATGCTTTTCTGACCACTTTTCTTTCTCAAAGACGATGGTGGTTTTCACATGGACACAAAACGCTAATGAAGGCTTAGGAAGATAAAAATTAGCAAGGGTGAAAAAGTTACCAGAAGTGCTCCAGCACGTTCAGTAAAACCTAACAACTGTTTTACCTACTGTACAGTGCAAAAGTTTTTGGTAGCGGTGCTACGATCAAGAAAGCCAATCACAGAAATCAGAATAGGGATTTGATACTGTACCAATACTGATCACCGATCGCTGACCACAGGTGTGTGGGTTATTGGCATCTCTCATTTAAAGTGTTCTATTTATTTTGTAGTATTTTTTATTTCTTTACTACAACCTGAATTCCGGAAAAGTTGGAATGTTTTTTAAATCTGAATAAAATGTATTTAAAAAATTTAAAGTATTTAAAAAAAAAATCTTTAACTAAAACACTTTCACAATAGAACATATATAACATAAATGTATAAACTGAGAAATTGTACAAAATGAGCTCATTTCAAATTTGGTGCCTGCAAAAGGTCTCAAAATCGTTGGGACGGGGGAATGTTTATCATCGTGTGGCATCCCCTCCTCTTTTCAAAACAGTTTGGTAATATCTGGGCATTGAGGTTATGATTCTCTGGAGTTTTGATGTTGGAATTTGGTCTCATTCTTTACTGATATAGGCTTTCAGCTTCGGAAGATTTTGTGGTTGTCTTTTTCCACATTTTTCATTTAATAATACGCCAAATGTTCTATAGTCTGTAGGTGAAAGATCTGAACTGCAGGCAGGCCAATTCAGCACCCTGACTTTTCTACCACAAAGCCATGCTGTTGTAAAGCTACTGTTTGTGGTTTTGCATTGTCCTGCTGAAATTCACAAGGTCTTCCCTGAAATAGACGTTGTCTAAAATGTTTATATACCTTTTAGCATTCATAATGCCTTCCAAAACATGCAAGCTGCCCATACCGTATACACTTATGCACCCACCCTCCCATCAGGAATGTGTGATTTTTAACTGAATGCTGAAAACACACTAGAACGTCTCCCTCCTCTTTAGCCCAGAGGACATGGTGTCTGTGATTTCCAACAAGAATGTCTAATTTGGACTCGTCAAATTTGGACAGTCCATTTTAAATGAGCCTTGGCCCGCAGGACACGACGGCGCTTCTGGACCATGTTCACACATGGATTCCTTTTTGCATGATAGAGATTTAGTTGATTTAGATCTGCAGATGGCATGGCGGATGGTGTTTACTAACAGTGGTTTCTGAAAATATTCCTGAGTCCATTCAGTAATGTCAATGACACAGTAATGCCGATGAGTGCTGCAGTGTCTTCTGAGGGGCATCCAACAAAGATCTACGGCCTTGTCCTTTACGCACAGGAATTTCTTCAGCTTCTATGAATCTTTTGACGACGTTATGCACTGGAGACGATGAGATTTGTAAAGCTTTTACAATTAGACGTTCAAGAAATTTGTTTTTAAAGTATTAAACAATCTTTTTACGCACTCTTTCACAGATTAGAGAGGCTCTGCCCATCTTTACTTCTTAGAGACTCTTCCTCTCTAAGACATCCCTTTTATAACTAATCACGTTACAGACATGTCAATTAACTTGAATGAATCTTTTAAAAATTTCTTGCTTTTTCAGCCCTTTTTTTGAAAAAAAAAAGTTAATTGAAAAAGGAAACTCTCAGTTTAAACATTTGTTATGCTCTCTATGTTCTATTGTGAATAAAATATTGGCTCATGTGATTCAAAAGTCTTTTAGTTTTGAAAAAAGTCCCAACTTTTCCACCCTGTCCAGAGTGTGCCCTGGTATTTCGGTATAGATGATGAGTTAGTGAATGTGTGAGTCCCAACTTTTCCGGAATTTGGGTTGTATTTATAGCAGCAAAAAAATAACTATTCCAAACAGCAGTGGACAAATATAATTAAGATCTGCGTATTTAAGTATCATAAATTTGAAACTTTTACTTATTGGAAAGCAGCATATGCACCATATTCCTTTCTTTTATTATTGTACGTAGATTATAAAGAAACTGAAACCAGTAAAATATGCTTCACTACAGAGCTAAATTTTCCTAGCACCATGGGGCTCTCACAAAAGCCAAAATGCTAATCTAAAATGCGACTTCACCCTATATTTCACTCTGGTTATAACATACAGCACATGGAACAATATTACATCAATAAACAAACTGAAACTCTGCAATGAACATTTTTAAATAAACACAGATATCATCACTTTGTACTTGGTCAGGTCAATCATGGCTACTCATTAGTATGCAGCGATGGCAATGCATTTCTTTAGAAATATCAGAATTTCTGCATTTTTAAAAGACAGACTATTCCTCTTATCATCCAGAATGTGTGCAGCCATGCTGAATAGTCGCTCACTGTCAGCCAACATGCATGGTGCGGTAAAGTAAACCCAGGCTGCTTCATCCAGAGCTGGGGGCCTTTCTTTATTTCTCTTCATTACTATTTTTGTGATAATGATTGTAGCAGAGTAAGACTCAAGCTTTTTGAGGGCTTCTTTTTTATAATATCGGTTTATGTGATCAGCCAGTTGAGAGACAACCGATCAGTAAAAATTAAGTGATTATCATTCGATCATGATCCGCAGGCGACCCTTAGTCTTGGGCACAAAAAAATGCCATAGCCTAAGATGAATTTGAAAAATTTCTACATATAGTAACTTCTATAAAGAACTCTAAAGAGTAACAAAAATAAAACACAGTTTAATTTCTGTGTAAACTCATTGCTTGAATATAATCAATATTGTTATTTACATATTATAAAGTTTTATAAGTAAAACAGCTGGGATGCTTTAATTAGTGTGCTGGAGGATGTGCCAGAGTTCTTCCGGTAACTTTGACATACTTGATACTTTCATTTCTATTCTCATGCAAAACCGAGGAGCCTACATATGTTTTTGTTTTTTTTGTTTACATCTGAAAACTGGTGTGTCATGTAATGTGTTGCTTTCTTTACAGGCATGCAAATATATTTCTGTTATTTATTAATTAATTTTTCAGTTTTGTATGTAAATATTGAATGGTTTGGTACAAAATAATGCAGACATGATTAACATAAAGAAAAACTAAATTTGTACTAAAGACAATATGGTGCCTTAAACTTTTGCACAGTGCTGTATGAATAAAAAAATAATTGAAAGAAATTTGATTTTAGAGTCAGTGTGATGATACATGAACTGTCACATAAAAGAATCATGGTACAGAGGCAATCTTTTTTTCCCCATCTCTAATAATTTTGTAAGTACTTCATCCTGATCATGATCAAGTTGGATCCTGGGAACACTGGGCATTTGGAAATATACCCAGAAGGCGATGCCAATCATATCTAGGTGTCTAGGTTCCATGGACACACGGAAAACATGTGAAAGGATCAGGTCAGGATTTATGTTAATACTATATTAATTGATGGTGTTCATGCGACATATTTTAATCTAGTAATGAATCTAGCTTTGAAAACAGAGATAATATTTTGATATAAACTAACACAATATGTTTTCTTAAATCTGACTTAGCACACAGTTTTCATCTTGTTCGTGAAGGACGCTGGAGCTGTGAGCCAGCAATCCTAATTTTATTTATTAATATTTCCTATAATTGTGATGACAGACGATCGATCTTAAATTTGCAAAGCCCTTGGACAAAATGACCTAAAGATAATGTGATTTACTGTAGCATTATCCTAAATTTAATATTTTATTGTAATTACAATAGCAGCCACCAGCTTGATGTACTGCATGGTATCAGTCCATAAAGCACAGATTTTAAAAAAATGGATTTGCTCCCTGAAATATAATTTCCTAGCTCAAATGAGGAGGGAGGGGTAATGGTAGAAACTGTATTCGTCATGAAGTTAGTGTCTGGGTTCAGTGGCCATTTTTAGACAAGTGATGATGAACGAGAGCCAAGTTCCCTCCCACAACTGTTGCATTCAAAGCAGCTCTGTTTGAATCATAAGTCTAATTCACACACAAACACACACACACACACACACACACACACACACACACACACACACACACACACACACACACACCATAGCGCTTTTTAAATCTTTAAAGTTGTGTCAAATCCATTAGCTCTTAATCCTATTGCTTCTGCATTGTTTAAACAACTATTTTTAAAATGGAAAGTGGCACCAGGATTAATCTTTATTTACACATGGAAACAAATTTAGCACAGAACCATGTATGTCTATTTTAAATATTCTTAATGTCTTAAAAACATTATCAATTCACAAAAAAAAGAATTGATTATGTATCATTTAAAACAATTAGGCGGCATTTGGGTCGAAATGAAATATCGAGCAACTGCTGTTATTAAAGTCTCAACAAATAAAACAGGACAAGTCAATAATGAGGTTTTAGTAACTGTACAGACTCACTACTGGTTTTGACTGTCACTGTAATATACTCCAGGAAGATGGAGCATTATATCTATGAACGATTTCACCAAGGCCAGTATTTACTTTAGAAGCCTGTAGCAGAAGTCAATTGTGAGGGCACAATTCAGATGGCATATTCATAAAACCAGGCTATACGTGGCTCATCTTAAATATCATAAAATGGCTGCTGTCAGCAACCCATGTTAAAATTAAGTGATGGAAAAATTACAATAACAAAAGCAATTTTCCCAGATATAAAGGTATCACTTAGAACATTAAGCAATACAGTATAACTAGAGATGATTAAGGTTTTGTCAAATCGTTACTACCTATCCCTCACAGCAAAATAAAGTAAAGCAGTATAGATTAAATGAGATTAATAGACAATAACAAGCTAGATTGCAACATGGGTGTGTAAAGGTGCGGTGTCATGCTTCATGCTGTGCTACATGTTTATTGAGTCTGGTTAAGTTGGACTTTAATCGTTCATTCATTACTATTCAGTAATTGTTTTTTTTCCTGGTTAGGATTTTTGTAATTTACTTACATACCGCATTATATTTTTAACCAATAATTTCATTTAAAAATATCACAGAAAGTTAGAAGCAAGAGTCCAGCAGAAACCATACGCAACATCATAAGAATGAATGGAAATACACTGAATGAATGAATGCATATATGGCCTCAAAACAACAATATATCAAACATTCACTTACAGCATTTACTTACAGGTGCTTATTATCTGTTTGCACAATGACTGAATATCCAACACCTGACTGGATATCTTGATCACAGAACTGGATGAAAACAGCTCTTCTCACACACACGCCTATCCCAGGAGTCTTAGGGCACAAGGCCGAGGACAGCGTGCCAATTCATCGCAGGGCACACACACATACAGCACACACGCACTCACGCTTATTCACATGGAAGTGAAACAAAGGGCCACTAAACAACTGGGATGGAACGCACGCACCAGAGACCAACTGATATAATATTTTCAGAACACCTACAGTAGGTGAAAATTTGATTTCTATTACAATTCTGTAAGTATCACAATCTTATGAATATCACATCTACATTTTTTGATTTTGTTAAAATTTTAAACAAACTAGCAAATAATTCACTTCCTTCCACACTGTGCTGTGCTGCCTGCCAATGTGTGACTAGTTTAAAGCACATCACGTGTAGGGTTATAAAAAAATATATGTAACTGAATCTTTTTCTTCTTTCATCTCTATCGAATAACAAGAAAATCAGTGAATAACACGGCTAATGATTTAGGTATATCACTGTTCAGCTACACTGCAATATCCCATATAGCTTTGTTAAATACCTACAGTCTGTACTCTGTAATATGGTGTTCGAACAACATCGAACAACTACATAACATCCAAGCTTGTTTTTTCCCCTTCGGCTGCTTTGCAGTTTAATATTTTGGTACTTTGCAGGTGTCTAGTATTTTTTGACATGGAACAGTTATTTTATGGCGCTCATTGTATGACAAAGAAATATATGCGCATTCCTTTGCCTCAGCAGCAGGTTCCCTGGTGGATCAGTGGTAAGCACTCAGCTCTCTCATTGCTGAGACCGGTGTTTGAGTCTTGCTCACCCCATCAGCATAGTTGCTGAAAGAAAGGATGAGCAGCATGAGCAGTTCATGGACATATTTCAATCAGGAGTCAATATTGTGTTTGGGTTGTTCGTTCACTGGCATCCCAACTCCGTGCAGTCACGGTTCAGCGTCGTTTCATTAAAGTAATTCAAATTTTCAAAAACAACCTAAAACCAATGGTGTTCCAATGTCCATAACATTGCCTAATTAACACTGCATGCAGTGCCAGTCCCAAGCCTGGATAAAATGGGAAATGGGATGGCTGCGTCAGGAAGGACATCCGGCATAAAACCTGAACCAAGTTGCTGATTGGATTGTGATGTAAGTGCTGCACAAAGCAAGTTAAAAAGGTTTCAGTATAATAGCTAGCTTCACTTAACTAAATATTCACACACTGACTTACAGTAACTGGAATCATAAAGTGTGTTAAACAATTCATTAAGCGAAACCAGGCTTTCCTCATCGAGTCCTGCAGGCATTCTCTTTAAAAAGAGCAGATGTCATACCTGCTTTAGCATAGACTGCATTCTTTACAGTCAAAAAGCAAACAATAATAATGAATTCCACTGACGAATTTAAACATGGACCCGTAATAACAGCAAAAAGTTCAAAGCAATACGCTCACTGCTGTCCACCCAGCAGGAACCCTAACATTGAATGACTGGTGCAATACATTTACTGTAGGAAATAGATTATTATTTTATTTTCATTCACATGAGCTGAAATTGGGCTGTACAGACCTGAACTGTAATTGTGAATTAAATATCTAGCATAAAACTGTCACTTCAAATGGAAGCTTTTTGAAAAACAACTGTGTTGGATAACTTTGACAGCAGATACATACAAATTCTTAATACTGTTGATCTAAATGCTTATTCAGCTCCTTGTTTTTTTTTTTTTTTTTAAAGCTGTTGTCCTTCCTTTCCTATTTGTCTATGACAAAGTGCATTGGCTTCCAGGTTCTGGGTTCGATTGCTGCCTCTCTCTGAGTGCAGGGAGTTTGCATGTTCTCCCTGTGCTTGGTTGGTTTCCTCTCGGGACTCTGGTTTCCTCCCAAAGTCCAAACGCATGAACGTTAGTCCAATTGGCATTCTCAATTTGCCCGTAGTCTGTGAATGAGCGTGTGATTGTGTGTTCCCCATGATGGACTGGCAACCCATACCGGGTGTACGCTGCCTTGTGCCCTAAGTCTCCTGGGATAGGCTCCAGGCCCCCCGTGACCCTGGTCACAGGATAAAGCTGTAATGATGATGAGTGATAGTGCTTTGGCTTCCTACTGTACATGAAATCAGTAAAAGAATAAAACATTGATACTGATCCTCCACCACACACAGTATTGTGTGTTCAAATCTCTCTATCATGTTTTTCCTGCTTAATCAATGTTGTCTATAAGAACAACTGACCTTCAACTGACAACTGACTACCTGTAGCACACCATAGGGACCTCAGAAATAAATCAATATCATTAAAAAAAAAAATCTGTCACATAGCCCAGGCTTTTGATGTTTCATGTTGATAGGGTGCACCAACTCAGGGATTCTCTTCTTTCTAATGATGCTTATGCTGTGCAGAACTGTTGTGTCACATGCTTTGGCTAGATCCTGACAGTGGTTTTTGCATGAGCTGTTTAAATGGACTCTGAGACAGAGGCATTGGCTCTGGGTATTGAGTCATCGGATAGGTGCATCCAGGTGCATCCTGGGTCTCCAAACAGTCGAATAAATTTAAAACCAGACAGAAAATGTTAAAGTCATGTAAAATGTAAAAGTCATGTAAAGTCAGGCTTTACATGATGCCCTTCCGGGGCAGTTACATGGCAGTTCATTTAAAGATAAAAGAAAGGACTGAATCAGAAAGAAAATCAAGCAGCCAGAATGCAGGATCTGGAAAGTGAACAGACATTTTGGAGACCTTATACAAACTTGTTTAAAACGAAATACAATATGTGACATTTAATGCAAGTAGTCAATGTCATGTTAACAGGATAACATGTCTTAAAGCATTCCATTCCATGCTCTATTAAAGCCCACTGTGTTATAGTTGATATTCTGGGAAGTGTGAAAGTTCAAGATGCTGTGCACTGACTTCCTTTTAATATAAATTAATTCTCTGAAGAGGATTCTCTAATTGTGGTGTGTGTACAGTGATTCTTTTGAGAAATCCTTTTAAGCTACACACAATTACAGAACATACTGTGTAACAGATTAACAGCAATATTCTGTTAATTCAGTTATCTGCTGACTAATAAAAATATATATATACATTGAAAAATGTATCTAAACCATATAAATTTTTTGTCTATTCCTTAAAATTCTAGCACATCATAGAGATCTTTTCACAAGATCAGAAAGCTCCACATGCTTCTCAAAGAAAGGGCTCTAATTGGGCAGGAGGTGGGCTTTATACACGCTCAGTGTGGAGTAGGTTAGCCATGTAGAGTAAGTTGCCATGGTGATCAACCAACCGCTATGATAGCTGCTTTCATGGTATTGATAAGCCTTACTTTAACCAAAAGTTTTTAAAAAAGCAAAAAAGCTAACCCTGCAAAACTGTTTCGTGGTATACCCCTCTACTGTTATGAAAGGGTTTTTCTTCACCAGGCAAACATCTCTAAACCATAGCTTTTTTCATAGCTACCAGAAAATAATTGATTTAGCCACAACTAAACCCATCTCTCTGATTTTTTTTACCCTAATGATTGTCTTAGGTGTCATGGTAAGTACTGTCATCCTTGAACCTCCTGGGTTGGAGGGTTGAACCTTCCCTCAGCTTTGTGTGTGCAATTTGCATGCTTGCAAGCTTTTTGGGCTCCCTACAGGTACTCTGGTTTCCTCCCAGTCCAAAGACATGCAGGCTAGGTTAAGTGTGTTAAGTGTGTGTTAAGTGTTACGTGTATGTATGTATGTGTGTGTGTGCGTTTGTGGCCTGTAATGGCTTGGTACTCCATCCAGGTTGTTCCCTGCCTAGTGTTCTAAACTCCCTGGGACGGGCTCCAGGCCGCCCGTGACCCTACACAGGAGACGGGGTAAAGATAAAAGTTGGATGGAGGATTTAATTGCTTTGATGGCATCAGCAGCTCTTTACATTTTATTCTAACAGCTAACAGTGCAAATCCACATGCAAATGCTGCACATGAAATCAACTCTAGACTTTTCATCTTTTTATTAATAAGTAAAATATTGAAGAATAACATAGCACACATAGCCATAGAAAAGCTGAAAAGACAATTATACATTTACATTTGGTCTCTTTAATAAAGAAATGAAATAGATGCCCTCACATGAAAATGATATTAGTTTATTTACTGTTAGATAACTATCCAAATATATATGCTCATTTATATTCTGCCTAGTCTTCCATCTCTCTTCAAAAAACTTTCTTGCTGTTTGCACTAAACTCTACATAGTGTGAAAATATTGAGTAGCAGTTACTACGGACTGTTACAACATGATGCTTTGCAAGTTTGTGCACATTGAATGAAATAAAGCAGTGGGCCGTATTCAGCCTGCGAGTCGTGACTCTGACACCTGTGCTCTGGTGAACAGATTTTTTCTGAAGGCTGTTGAAATCGATAGTCTAGTTAAAATTAAGTTAATGCTACATTTTCATGCATTTGAGAAGCTTTTAGACTTTTATTTACATGGTTTTGTTTGCAATTTCTTTTGTCTACATTATTGATGATTTCTAATTAGAGAAACATACAATTATATGCCTTTTAGGAGATTTACATGTCGACTGCTAATGCATTAGGCGATCACTGCTCAAAATTTTTAAAGAAACCTTTTAGCATCTCTAGAAACTGGCATGTGCATTAGAAAGAAATAGGAATTCTCAGTTGTGATTACGAGTAGAAAGAATCGCTTTATGCTCTTGGTTGTGACATAAAGTTTACGTGAATACAGAAATAAATTTCTAAGTAAGCAAGTGCTGAAGAATCAGTCAAATCCATTATGTACTAACTGATGTTGTGTATGAGGGTGTATCAACCTGTGAATGGAGCACAGTGTATATCGATTTAGTTTTGATCAAACATGTAATAAACAAGCCAAGCGAGTACATGACAAGCAGCAAGCGAACCCTGCGTGACTGCCAAAGCAAAATGCACAGGAATGCCCTACTGCACATTTAATCAACACCCTGGCAAACATTCGACAGAAAAACCAGACATTTACAGACGGTTAAGAAACTGCTCCTTGCACACTTGCTTCCTGCTGGCACTCAGGTTACACTTTTGTCTTTTAGGTGAGACTACGGAAAAGCCATAATGTGACGTGAAAGTGAGTATACATTGATCCAATGACAGGCTGTCGGAGCTGTGCCATCCATCAGCTGGCATCCTTCCCATGCCTGACACACTATTGAACCAGGCACTCTCTAAGTGACCTGGCAATCCTGTGTGTCTGTGATAAACGTCTATCAGCTGTGAGCTTTTTAAAATCAGAACATCCGTGGGGCTGCGAGAAGACGACGTTTCCGCATGGAAACCCCCAGCTGCACACCGCGCTTCGGATCCAAACATAAAATAAACATGGACTTGACACACACCAGGGTTATAAACCCTGGTTGTGTAGGTTCCCTTGTTACAGTTTGTGCCACGATAATGAGCATGGGGAACTGAAAGTGGAAACAATCAGCAAATTAATTTCAACTGCATTTCATTCTCCTCAGAAATGTACACGCTCAAAGCGCACACCGTTTACGCAGGTGATTTTTATATAAGATGAGCTTCAGTAGCTCTTGAACCTTTGAACGAGGTCGATTACCTTCAGATAGAATGTACTGTTCGTACTGTAGATTACATAATGCACCGGTCAAACTCTCATGCCATCAGTATTAAGCTCAAAATGAATATAACACACCATGTTGAGATCAAAATCTTTCGAAGGGCCACCATTCAGAAGTAATCATCAATCACCCAGAACTAACCTTTTTTAAATAATCATTTAAAAACTTATTAATACTGTAGCAGGCTGCTGACCTTTATGCAGAAATCCCAGGAGTCTTTGGATTTGGATTTGTGTGCATTAATAACTGAATGTCTGACATTAAAACCACACATGATGCTCTGAGCGTCTCATTTGGAATAAGTTCGTTACTACTTGGGTTAGTTTCTGAGCTTCAGAAATGACGTCAGCAGCCGTGTATTTTTAGCATTAGCGTAAAATAAATGTTGTAGGCTATTTTTAATATCTTACGCACAGCTAAAGCGAAAACATGCAAAACATCACGGCGTATCGATGCGCGAGGATTTCCAAATGAATAAACAAATAAACAACCGAGCCGAGTGCGTTCTTTCAAAGACATAGTTTTCACAATAACTAACAAACATTTTTAGGAATTAGCGTAAAGAAACCTCTCACCATTTTCACGAGGAGACCCCGGGTCAAAACCATGGCACGGCTCTAAACCCTCATGTGGGAAAGCACATCCTCGCATCTGAATACGGTTGTACACACGGAAATGGACAAGTTCTCGGTTCACCGATAAGTCGCGCAGGGTGAGTCGGAGGCAACCAGCGAGAAAGAAACATAAAAACCATCCAAATACATATATATATAAATAATATATATATATATAGTTTTCCAAGGAGCGCTTTCCAGCCGAAACTGGTTAGCGTGCGCGAGAGCCCGCGCGCGGCACACTGGCTGAACGGCGGAGGCGCGCGCGCGATGGTTTCCACGGTGAGAAAGTAAACTGGCCTGTCCGGGTCTCCTCCTTCTCTGTGATCTCCTCCACTGACTACATCCCTCATAACCCGCTCCGCTTATGTATGCATGCGGTGGTGCATCATTTTACGCGTTTTAATCAGAGCAATCTGTAGGCTTTTCAGTGCGCGTGCTCTCCCCGCTGCTTACAACCCACTTACAATTTTCATTTTTCTGCATGCCTGCAAGGCAACAAGCTGTCACTCTTCGTACGAAAAGTACACTAATACAGAACAGGAGCAAAGAAAACTTGTCTCCAAACATATATTACAATCCTGCATATTTACTATACTGTATCATTGCATAATAGCTTAGTGCTTAGCACTTTCACTTTGCACCTCCAAGGTTCAGGTTCGATTCCAGCCTTGGTGTTTGCATGTTCTCCCAGAGCTTGGTGGGTTTCCTCCAGGTACTCCAGTTTCCTCCAAAAGACATGCAAATTAGGCTAATTGGAGTTCACAAATTGCCCGTAGTGTGTGAATGTTGAACGGACCACTGGCCTCCATGGTTACAAGCTGCACTACAGAGGCTCCTAGATGGATGCTCATTTATTTAGCCAGGAAGATCCCAAGGTCTCTTCTTGTAGGGAGTCCTGGTCAAGAGGGGAGCACACAGGCTACGTTACATTTAACGCTTGCACTGCATAATAATCGAAATCATAATATGGACCTGTGCAATTATTTAATCACAAAAGTCTGCAATTTATTATGGTTAATACAGTATATGCATAGTCAATAGTCTATGTAGAGTTGGTCAACATATAAAGTATTTGTTAAAAAAAAAAAACTTTTTAGGTGGCGCAGTAAGTGGTGTAGTGCTTGGCACTGTGGACACGCACCTCCAGGATTGAGGGTTCGATTTCCACCTTCAGTCTGTGTGCATGGAGATTGCGTGGTCTCCCCATGCTTTGTGGATTTTCTCCTGGAACTCTGGTTTCACACACAGCTTAGGTTAACTGCCATTCCTAAATTGCCCTGTAGTGTGTGCCATGCAATGGATTGGCACCCTGTCCAGGCTTCATATCCAAAGTTTCCTGGGACAGGCTCCCTCCACCACTGTGATCCTATACAAGTTAAGTGTATAGAAGATGAATGAATACTTGACAATTTGAGATGATAAATAAATAAATAAGATAATTTGTGTGATTATGTGCTGTTATCCCAGGTAAATACTTCTGAATGCAAAATTAAAGGCTGCATTTAATAATAAAATATCGCAATTTGCAAAGCAAATGCTATGAGATTTTACAGTTTCACCACATACAATTCAAATGGGCACACACTCCTTAGTCACAGTTTGTCTACTGTCATTCAGTCTTATGGTATTCTTTTGAACTTTACATCAGATCCTAAGAGATTTTAAAGCTCAAAAACACACAGGTTAGATGTGCACACACTCCATATTCGCAAATCTTCAACTGTCACTCAGCCTTACTGTATTCTTCTGAACTTGACATCAGATCCTAAGAGATTTTACAGTTTGACCACCCACAAATCAAATGAGCACACACTACCTTTTCACAAATCTTCTACTGTCACTTAGCCTTACTGTATTCTTGTATTCTTAACATGACATTAGCACTTATATATCCTCTTTCACTCACAAACAAGACAGTGCTTTTTAGGGAAGGTCCTCAAAGTTCACTGTCTACTGTCTACTGGGAGTCTTTCAGGTTTAAGTATATTTGATCTTGCAAGTGGTGTAGACCTCTGGCATGCAACCAGAATGAATGAAAAGAGAAGTGTTAAAGTTAAACTACTTTCATTTCCTGTCTCTTAATTAAACTTGTCACAACAATGGTACAAGCCAAAACACTGCAATCCTGTCTAATGCTTATACACAACCAGTGTAAAAACAGGAAGACATCATCTGTAAGCTTTTTATGGTCATACACTAAACGTAACTTGCAACAGTAAATAAACTGATATCACTTGTGAAATCTTGATCGTCCACGCCCAGTTTACTGCAATAAAAATTTCGATAGTCGCCAGACAAAAAGCAATAGAACTAAAGGCTCCAGAGTGCACCTCCTGTCCAGCCAGACTATTTCCATTTGTTTAAGAGCAAAACATTCTTCATTAAGGGAGGCATGAGTGTAGTCTAGAGTGATGTCACAGTAGCAGTTATAGCCTAAATGGTCTATTAAGCCCCTGAAACACCAGCGTATTTACTTAAATATTCTCTTCTTCAGGATCACGGTATGGTCTTGACCCAAGCACTGTCGCAGACAACTTTCTGCTTTTCTGCATGTCATTTGATGACTTGCTCTTGTCTCATGCACACTGACTGCTCTCTGACACTGGGACCTGTCTCTGACACCTACCAAGCAATTCATTATCAATCAGTTGGCAGCTTTGCAGAACGTGACATGACTGTGGCTCTGGTTTCTGTCACCCTGTCTGTTGCAATCATGGAAATGAAAATAATGCTTTCATTTCAACATTGTGGTTTTTGACAACAAAGATAGGTGTATGTGCGTGTGTAGGCATGTGTGTGAGAGAGAGAAAGAGAGAGAGAGAGAGAGAGAGAGAGAAGCTACCTGGACCTATGTAAAAAAAAGTAATTGCCCACTTGCAAAATCATGAATGAACTGTGTTTTTTGGAAAGCTGATTTAAATTTCATTAGCCACACGGAGGCCTAATGCCAGACCTGGTGAATTCATTCTTTAAACAGAAGCTGTCTGATAAAGTTAGGCATACTAATAGATAAAAAAAAAAGAGCAATACAATATAAAGAAATTCAAGACCAAATGAGAAGCAACGCAATTGACATGTATCATCCCTTGCAGCTTCAAGACCTGGATAACTTACCATTACTGATGGAACCATGAATGCCGATCATCATTGGCCATTTATGCTTGAAAACCCTCCAATGTGGCTGAATTAAAGAAATTCTGCGAAAAGAGTGGGACGAAATTCCTCCACAGCAATATAAATGCCTCAATGCAAGCTATCACAAAAGCTGGATTGCAGTTTGCCACCAAGCCCAACCCGTTATTATGTTTTGGGGGCAATTACTTTTTCATAATGAGCCAGAAAGGGTTGGACAGCATTTTTCATTTAATAAAAGAAATAATAATTTAAAAACTGTTACAGTATAATTAGTTTTTGTCTTTGCATAATATGAAAATTTGTTTTATGATCTCAGTCAAGTGTGACAAATATGCAAAAATAGATAAATAAATACCAGATAATCGTGAAGAAGAATATCTGACCAACAAGTTTGTGACCTTAAGCTCCAGTGGATTTGGGTTATGCCACAGGAAAACGAACTGAAACACACCAGCGAGTCGACCTCTGAAAGGCTCAAAGGAAAAAAAAGTTTAGAGTGACCTAAATAAAAGGTGTAGAGTGGCCTAGTCTGAACATAAATCTGACTAAGATGACTGTAGCCCTTAAAACTCAGAGCATTTTAGCCTGAGATATTCTTTTTTTCTGCACAACTTAGGCAATATGATGAACTGAACTTTAGTTCGTTTTAACCAACTTCTCAAAGATGAAACACATTTTAAAATAGCACACATACACATGATTGTGTGTTTTTATTGTTGTTTTCAGTTTTTCTATGATAAAATAATAATAATAATAATAATAATAATAATAATAATAATAATATGCTTATTTTGAGGGATCTTAATTTTTGTGATGTCATTCCCATATACTGGTACAGTAGCAGTAAAATGTACACTTTATAATAAGTAATGGCAACTTGTGTTCTACCTGAAACACACCGGAAAAGCTTCCATATAAGCAGTTAAAAAAAAAAAAATTATTGACCTTGTGTCAGACAGGCTTGGTCAGCATTTTTCATTTAATAAATGAAATAATCGTTTAAAAAACTGTTATTTGCATTTATCTTTGTATAATATTCAAATTTGTTTGATGATCTCAATCCAGTGTGACAAATATGCAAAAATAAATAAATAAATAAATAAATATACTGCTAAACATCTCCTGCTAAACGCGAGATGTGGAGGCCCTGCAGGAAGTCTTCACGCCTCCTGGTTTGTGACATTTAAGCTGTTGTTCTGAGTAATAATTTTTTTTTTTTTTTTTTTTTGGTTAGGTGCCATAACTGAAAATGCCTTATAGCTGCTCCTCACTGAAACAATGTCCCAGTCCCCACCTACCCTTCCTTCTTTTGATAGCCTGGACTGTTCGACTGATCTAGTCTGCTTCACATTCGTAAGACCACCTTTGTTGTCCCTGTGAAATCTCCCTCCCACTCTGCCCACAGACATGACAACAGACTTGAAAATGATCACCCTTGAGACACTCTCCTGACATTCCAAAGAGAATATTGCCTTGTTTTGGAAAATAGCCATCCTTGTGTATGTACTTATGGCTTGTGGGTGGGTGAGATGTCAGCTAAGGTTAGTCATGCATCTTTCATGACTAGACGTGCTTCTATGTTGGAATGCCATGTGTTTAATTAATGTCATTAATGAGCTCTTTAGGTTTCTTCTGAAATCATAGTGAAAGGGCTCTTGTGAACAATGGAATGGTTACAGAGTTTATCAGGCAAACCTAATGTATTATTCTTGACAAATCTTTTTTTTTTTTTGGTCTGTTTGTATCATATTGCATAAAGAAGTGGCCTAAATTGGTTTAGATTTAGAACCTGTGCCCATTCATTTACTGTGCATTACACACATAGAGATGTTCCTCCAGCACATTCATCTTAACTCTAATGACTGCCATATTGTAATCCTGCATCTTTTCTCTCCCTGTACACTATTAATTTGTTGGATTATCTGTTGAAGCTCTGAATTAAAGAGATGAGTGGAACATGCTCTATGCTGCCCTAGATCAGGAAGCGAGCCTTGGTCAGGTTCTGTATGGTAGATCTGTATGGTAGTGCAAATGACCTGATAAATACAATCAGAGAGGCCTGTGATTTATCAGGAATGAGTAGTGTTAGTGAACCCCTAGGGAGGGAAGGAGAGGTCACAGGACTGGGAAAGTAGTTGGAGTACAGAGAGCAAGCTGGGAGGAGTGCTGCTGCTGGAGGATGATGTTTCACTCTTTGTTTCCTATCTTTACAGTCCACACCTTTTAGTATATAGCTGCCAGCTCACAGAGTGGTGGATCTTAGATCTTAGTTTAATAGATCCGGAGATATCAGATCTGTATGCTTTAGTCTGCAGTTTTGAAAGCTTCGAATTTCTCTGTACACAAGTCCTCGCTTTGATGGTAAAATTTTCAATACACACATTGAGGAATTGAGTTGACCAAATTTGGATGGAGGTTTGTGTGAAAGGCAAATCTAGCTGTTTGTACTGGTATTTAAAAGGTAATACAGTAGGTTTATTTGCAAATAATTTTAAATCTTTGTCAAATTGACTATGAAGGAGTTGATTGGTTAAATCATGCCAACCCCTCTTAGACTATTATAGTCTATTATAATAGACTATAATAGGTTAGGTGCACTATTATAGCTAGAACCTACTGTAGCTATAATAGTGCACCTAACCCTTTTCCCATCTATTAATGCATGTCCAATTTGGCTTCAGAGGGGTTAGTGCAAAAAACAAAAAACAAAAAACAAACCATATAACATTTATTTATTTAACAAAAATGAAGAAAAAAAAAGGTGGGCAATACTCAATACCCCTTACTGGATTTAAGAGGGTAAGTCAGCCAGGTGCTGCTAATCATCAGCCCTTGGTTAATTGATCATCAGCAGGTGTGCAAACCTCTCTAAAAGCATATGTTTTGGCAGATGCCGCGAGGGAAAGACATAAGACCCTACATGCTTACTGACATTTTTTCAGTTAAACTTTATGGCAGCACAATTGGAAGAAGACCGAACAAGTACGGTTTGTTTGGAAGGGCTTTTTCAGGAGAAAGTACACAGTTTCAAAGCAAACCAGCAAATTTACATCAGAATGGCTGAAAAAGAAAATAAAAAATTTTTTGGAATGGCTTATCCATTTGAAATGCTGTGGCATGTGCTGTTTTAAAGAAGAATGGACCAAAGCAATGTGAGAGACTGACAAAGTTATACAGGAAATGATCATTTTAATTTATTGATGTTAAATATGAATCTACAAACGATCGAATCACGGAATCATACTATCAAAATATTAGTACCCACATGTTTTTTTCTTTTTAGTTTTATTTTTGGTTTTATTAAATAAATATTGGCATGGTGAAAAAAAGTCATATGGTGTTGTTTGTTTGAGGTTGTATTTGGCTGAAACTGAGACAGGCTATGATCAGATGTGTTTTATTATGTTTTTAAACAAGAAAGAAATTAAAAAAGGGGCCATAAAATTTTACACGTCTTTAGATAAATCCTAATTAGTCTGGTAAAAGGCCAGGACCTAATTAGCATGCTTTGCACAAATTAGCACCACTGAGTTTGTTGGCTTAAAAAAAAGTTACTTAATATGCAGTTGAGGTATGATGATTAAGCTACTGTTTTTGTTAGCATGATGCCTTCTAAATGTACTTAACGCTGTTAGTTATCTAATGAGATTAAATACATTTTGCTACTTAGAGTCTTAATTTAACATGGTTAAGAGTTGAATTTTGCTGCATTAATGTTTGCTGGAAAATGTTCTAAGCAAAGTCAAATGAACGGAAAAAGGATGCTGAAAGCCTACTGTAGCGTCTAGCCAGCCAATTGTGGTTTGTCAAATTAAGCCCTTAGGACAGAAATAATTATATAGAAACCTATTATTTCAATCACATTCTCATGGTACTGATGGGAAAATTCTGTATGATAAATAAATGGATCGTTATCACTACGGCTTGAAATCCTTGAAATGTGAAGACTTGATTAGTTATAGATGACTGGGGATAAATTAATATGTGTAAAAAGTTATAGTACGTATTTGTAATTTATATACATATTACTGTCAAGCTGTTTTGTGACAACCTCCTTCGTTAAAGGACGTATACAAATAAAAGTAAATTAAAAATAATTGAGTTGGGTGACATGGTGGCTAAATGATTAGCACTGTCGCCTTCCGCGTCCAGCATACGGGATCATTTCCCGGCCTGGTTCGATTCCCGCCTCGTTGATTAGCACTACCATGTACAATACTGTTGAGCCTGACAAGCCCGATTTGGCAATAAAAAACAATAAACTAAAAGACAGATACTGACACATGCATTCAAGTTCTTCAAAACATTTCTGCATATCACTTCCTGAATGCAGTTTCATGAATAATTCATGTATTTTTGCAGAACAAAAATCATTTATGACACAAAGACATACGAATATTTTTGTATTTAAAATTAAAGACCGCCCCCCCCCCCCCCCACACACACACACACACACTTTAACCGTCATTGTCTTGAAATCTGATATGCTAGCAAACCAGCTTAGCACTGTCTATAATCAATCATGCTAATTTTCTGTCTTAGGTGAAGATACAGTAAGTACATTTGTAAGTTATGGTGTAAACCATTGTGGTGTAGAATTTTAGTGTAGAAGGTTCATAAAGTAATCATAATTCAAAACTTGAGATTTTCTTCATTTGTAGTTAGCTTGTCCAGTTGTCATAAACAACAACTATCTATATGAAGAAATCCCCTGACTTAACATATACTGTAGGTGTGTTTAATTTTGACAGCATTACACTAATCAGAAAAAACATTAAAACCATTAGATTTTTGGTTCCTCTTGTGCCACTGGAGTGGCTCTGGCCCCTCGGGTGTGGCTCTGCAAAGCCTCTGTGGGTGGAACCCCCACAGGGTGGGGGTTCCATGGATTGGACTTGCTTGTCCATTGCCTCTCATGGGAGATCAATTGAATTGGGATCTGTGGAGTTTGGGGGCTGCATTGGGTGCTCTGATGATTTTTTTGTGGCCAGCTTTGACTATTTCTCACTGATTTTTCTTCCTGCCTTTCCATGGCATTCCAGACCCATGGGCATGGGTAAGCCTTGTGTGCCAGTTTGATGTATGGTGTATAATTGGTTATCACTGGTCAGAATGTAATGATTCATCTGAGTTTTTTTTATTTATATAAGCACTTTGAATATACAATAGGGTTAACCATGTTGCTTGATGTGACCGTTAATTTTTCAGTAGGTTATAAATTGTTTGTTACTTTTAGATGAGGTGACTCTAGAGCTTATGTTCAACTTATGTTGAGCTATTATTTTTTGTAGGTTGCTAGTAGATGCTATCAAATGTGTACAATGAGTGTCACCATGTTTCTGTTTGAAGCAATTCATTGTTAAACCTCAGCTGAACCTACATGCCCCTAAGGCAGCTGATAGAATATATCGATAAAATACAGCTGAGTTTCTCTTTCATTGAACAGATTGACATGTCGGTTATACACACAGCACTTTTTTAAGACACAAAACCTCAAGTTCCACAACTGTACACAGATGTAATAGTCTAAGACTTTATGATTTCACATGTGCTTTTGTATGTTTGCTGTCTGAATGTTGGCCTTTCATCATTATGATTTTTTCTGAACTTCATAGCTACAGGATGCTTTGGTCTAGCGTTTTCCTCTTTTTAGCTGCACCCTACTGACACAAAGTCCAGTAAACCCTTCCCCCTTTTTCGATCAAGCTGACTGGCATCAAACGGAAAACACAGAAAACTGAGGCCTATCTGCAAAACACGCATGCATGTCCAAGTCCACCCACGTGCAATATTTCCTCCCCCCCCCTAACTGCTGGGCTGTAATTGATTGCTCTGCTTGTATAACACTTGCCTGGTAGATTTTAATACTTGTATTAGAATTGAAGCCTGAATTGTAAGTAGCAGCATTTAACAAGTTAACCAGGCTTATTACATGGTGTGCTTGGCACAATCCTTTTTGGCAGAGCCACAGAGCATGAAGGAAAAGGAAATACTATACACGTCATTCTGTTAATGCCAAGAAAGGAGTTTAGCCGCAATTAAAGTAAAAGACATAATGATTTACATAAACGCTACCAGAATAGAAATGGGGCATCAGGGTAATGACAGCCACTCTTCAACAATTTCTTTTTTTTTAATATAACTCCAGGGACATAATGGAAACAACATTGCTTGTTTTTAGGACCCTTAAATGATGTAAGACATTTAACTGAGTTCCTTTAAGCACTTTAACTGTCTGAACTTTTAAACAGATAGCTGATGTAGGGATCCAATCCCTATATTGAACCAAAAATCTTTAACAATGGATCTAATTAAGGACAACATGATTAATAGTAGGTTTCTATCAGGGCAGTCCTCAAAAGACATTACTGAAGTGGAAGTTAGCCAGCTGCCAAGCCAGCCGTTTCAAACTCTTCATTACATTTGACTTGTGTTAAAAAGGAAGGAGAAATCAGAGCAACAGTGTGGAACGTTTGGCTTTCATAGATCAAGACCTCAAGAATTCACAATCTCAAAATTCAAGACTATTTCTAACATAACAATAACAATTTAAAATACTTCAAGTTTTATCCTAACCATGAGGGATGTACCATAGTTCCCTGCATCTTAATTAACCAATATCGCACAAGAGGGAGTGCTGCTGTACTGAATATCAGTAAAAAAAGGCCACTGAATACCACTGAACTTATTATCATGTTCGTTAAAGCAGTTTGAGAAGCCTTTTGCATTGTGAAATGGTGCATTAACATGCTAGAAGTAGACAGGTAGAGGTAGAGCACATGGACAGCAGTAATACTGAAATACACCTTCACACCACCTCCACCAGCCTGGATTGCTGACAAAAAGCAGGCTGGGTTAATGGATTCATGCTGTTGGTGCCTAATTATGACCACATCATTTAGCAGAAATCATCATTTAACTGACCAGGCGACATTTTTCTAGTTTTAAAATCTCCAGTTTTCATGAGCCTGTGCCTCAGCCCCTATGTGGTCTTCCACTGTTGTAGCTCATCAGCTCTTATTTACACTCGAGCCTCTAGCCATTAAAGCTAGCCAGTGCATTGTTTTGAGCTGCTGCTCATCCAACATCACATAGCAGCTGAACACAACTATGAGCTTGTGCACTTTGGCTGACAAGAGGAATTCCAGCTGTCCCAGACAGAGAGCAGGGGCCAATTTTGGACTCCAGTTCACACATGGCAGGAGCGTCATCAGGATTAAAAAAAACTAAACAGAGTGTAGTGAACAGATTGTGGTGCTAGCTAGCTTGATTGTATTTTTCATCTATGCAGTAAATAACAATTTGCCTGTTACGTAATTATGAAGTATGAAAAATTAATAATAATAATAATAATAATAATAATAATAATAATAATAATAATAATAATAATTTTTATTATTATTATTACTTTTTTAGTGAGGAAAAAGTGGCGTCTTGTGTAAGAGCAAACTTTGTTTTAAAACTACCTCAGAAGTTCTAGTAAGACTTTAAAGAAGGAACAGTAGTAGGTCTGTCCCCTCATTTAAAGGCAAGTTCTTGTCTTTAAATGTGTTTTTATTGACAATAATTTTTTTTTTTCAAAGCACTCAGTTAACAAAAATCATGAAAGCATGAACTACACTCAGGTAATTTTAATAAGAAACACTTTTATCAGACTATAAATAAAAAGGGCTTAAATAATAATTTTTATTAAAAACTAATTAAATATTGAGTTAAATAATGACGCAGGCTTTTAATGTAAGTCACAAATTTTATGTGAATAATGTTTTGCATTCCTGCACCAAAAGGAACTATTACCAGCCTATAATGCATTTTGATCAAAGCAACACCAAATTAAGTGATTATAAATGAAGAGACACATCTACAACATATTTTATGCCACGCAAGGACAATTTATTTCCATTTCCAACATCAGAAGTTAACATCCTATTTTTCTTGATGTTGGTCTGTTGAAGCAAATGTAGACATGGGGATGCAGTTGGCAGGTGTTCAGGGTCACAAGGCCACCAGCTCTACCAGACGTTTAAAAGCACTGGTGCACTAGAAAGTCTGCCTTTTGGTCTGGATGTAACAGTTCGGTTACAACAGGTGCCAGAATGACAGATCAGATTTTTTTTTTTTAGGCAAAAAAATATTACCCATTACTTTCTCTCTCGCAGCTGTGTCCTGTGCTATGTATAAACAAGACAGCGCATTATGAGGTAAACATTATTTTTAAAGTTTTAATCAATGCTGCAGTGAACTAAAAAAAAAAAAAAAAAAAAGCTAACTAAACGCTTGGCTTTTTGTAGAATTCACGCACTACTGCTTACTCTTAGTTTCTCTTTGGCATTCCGAAAATGCCATGAAATGCTCTAATAAAAGATAAAACGATAAAGTGACACTCATTTTAATTTATGTTGATAGGTTATTGTTTGGGCAACACGGTGGTGTAGTGGTTAGCACTGCCACCTTGCACCAGGGTCCG
Source organism: Clarias macrocephalus (assembly GCA_011419295.1). Classification (NCBI taxonomy): domain Eukaryota; kingdom Metazoa; phylum Chordata; class Actinopteri; order Siluriformes; family Clariidae; genus Clarias; species Clarias macrocephalus. Next base: position 22,734 of record JAAGKR010000529.1, on the reverse strand, counting down.
GGTTTGAATCCCGACCAGACTCGATTCCCGTCTCTGTGTGCATGGAGTTTGCGTGTTCTCCCCGTGCTTGGTGGGTTTTTTTCAGGTACTCGGATTTCCTCCCACAGTCCAAAGACATGCAGGTTAGGCTAATTGATGTTCCCAAATTGCCCGTTGTGTGTATGTGTGTGTGACCTGTGATGAATTGGCTCCCTGTCCAGGGTGTACCCCGCCTTGTGCCCTAAGTCTCCTGGGATAAAGCGGTATAGACGATGAGTGAGTGACGTTATTGTTGAAGATCCAACAATGGCAATTTCTTTTAGCAATCACAATAATCTGCCATTAAAGGTTTTCTATGAGATTTGATGTTAACTAAAAGAGTTTTTTTTTTAACCCCAGTGATCATAAAGACCTGGCATTACTATACATATTTTTATGCTTTTGATGTCAGATAAATGTCTAACAAAAAAAAAAAAGATCAATCGATTCTCTAGTGTCATTGGTGATGACACTGAACCTTAATTAAATTTTAAATCACAGGAAAGACATGTATCTATAAAAATGCCAGCTGGTCATAAAGACTGTATTCCAGTATGCTAATTTTTATTAGCGAAGACATTCTGGATAATGTGGACATGCGTATCATTTTATATGGCCTTGACTGTCACATTTTTTTATTTATTAATTATCTTTTAGTTAATTAACAAAGCAAATGCAATATTTGTACTGACATTAATGATTACCAACTGCTTTTAGTTGAAGGCTATATTCAACTTGCCCTTAAAAATATCTTGTGCATTTTAGCCAAAAAAATAAATAAATAAATAAAATCCTATTTGTCTACATTAGCTTGCTTCATGAGAACAAAAGTTAAAAGTTTCCAGCAATGTGGTCTTGTCGATGTAAGTGCTTATCTGTGAGATGATCTGGGGGACAAAGTGCTCTGGTCTGCCGAGTTAATTGATTGTCATTCATCTGTAGTGAGGACTGATAAACAACAGTGAGCACAGTCTGGATTGGAATTTACAGCAAAGTGCCTCATGGTCACAATGGTTTTCTGTGGCCGAGCAATAAAACATTACAGTGGTTCAAAAGACTGATTTAACTAGAACAACAAATAAAAATAAAAGCAGAATAATACTTGTTAACAGCATAGCGCTGAACAAAACAGAACAGTGTATTAATAAACCAACCAGTTCCTTATTTAAAGGTGGCAGCTTGATATCAGAAGATAGATGTTCAAAGTACAAGTGCGGACCATAAAACGGTCTGGTTTATCAGTACAGCAATGCCTTTGTGTGTTGTGGAAAACGGGCTTGGCATAACTGAAAAGACTGAACACATTAAAGGTATCAAAGAAATGATTGCTCTCTCTCTCTGAACAGCAATTAAAACAGTTAGGTTTACAGGAAAGTAGGTGTGAAGATTTGAATTACAGGGAGAAGTTAACCCACAATTAAATCTTCAGCAGAACAAATAATTTGCCACGTAGTTAAATGAAGGTTGATTTAGAAAATAAATCAAACTCAATTAAAATAAACTAATAAGACTTTGAAGTGAAGCAGAGGACAATACATGCCCACTGCACAATAGCTGCTCCCTTTATCAATAATTGAAGAAGAAGCAATCTGACAAGTCTTTTAATGGACTTGGAACATGCTCAAACTCCCAGCCACTAACAATGAATATTCAATTTATTATGTATAAATATACAATCATTATCTTACAGTTGCCATTTTAATTAGATAATCAATCTTCACTTATGGCTGATGAAGAAAAATCACTAATTGATTGATTAATTAAGCAAATATTTAAGTATATTGAAATACTGATTGGGCGGCATAGCGGTGTAGTGGTTAGCCATGTGGCCTTGCACCTCCAGGGTGCAGGGTCAAGGGTTCGATTCCTCCGTTGGGTCTTTGCGTGTGGAGGTGCTTGGCAGGTTTCCTCTAGGAACTCTGATTTCCTCCAACATTCCGAAGACATGCAGATTTGGCTATTTTTTGGCTGTAGTTGCATGTGCTTGTTTGACCTGTGATGAATTGGCATCCTGTCCAGGGTGGACCCCAAGTTTCCTGGTATAGCCTCCAGGCTTTCCCTGACCCAGAAGAGAATAAACGGAATAGATAATGAGTAAGTGACCTGAGTAAGTAAAATATTGATTGGATAATCAATGCAGTGGTTAATATGTTTCAGTTAGCAACAATTTTTTTAACCCTAAAAAAAATTCAGTTCTTAGATAAAAATGTAAGAAAGTGTATCCTGTGGTCATGGAAAAGATGTTACCATGTTTCTACGAAAACACCAAGGAGATTACTGAAGTCACTGGAATTGGGTTAAGAAGTACCTATGCATCATTAAAGCCTGGAAGGAGAGGAGAAGAATTTGGGGGAATAAAATCAGGAATGCACGTGATCAGTAGGGCTAGGTATTATTTAAGAAATTTTGATACCAGTACCAGCCAATACCCTGACTCCGATTCCAGTTCCTGAACAATACAATTTTTTATACGTCACAGGTCAAAACACGGAACAGTATATATTTTTTGTTTCATTTTTCAGCAGTTATGTCCCTACCTTGGTCCTGGAGGACCCGTTGCCCTGCACATTTTTAATGTTTTCTCTGCTCCAAGCACACCTAATTTAAATGATCAGCTAAATAAAAACCTTTTCTGAATAGGAGGCAGAGCCAGAGAACACACAAAAATGTATAGCACCAGGGTTGGGAACCACCAAGATAACAGTATAACACTATATGTGTTTGTCTGTGTGTGTCTTCAGTCTTGTGTCTGAAACAGAAGAGACTCATGAACATCTCTGGCCCAATTTAAGGACACAGAGTGGAGAGAATGTGCAAATTATTCCGTGTCAAACCCATGAGGGATACTAGCATTGTACAACGCAGTATTCAGCCTGAAAAATATTGTACAGGTACAGTAAGCCATTGTCTAGCTGAGTGAGGTACTGTAGACTAGCCAAATAAAAAACTCTGTATTAAACATAATGTGTCACTCTTATGTTTGGTAATGATCGCCTGTTGTGTTAAATATAGCTATGGTTGCAGTCAGAAGTTTGTATCCTCATGAACCCGAGTGTTAATGATCGTTCTGTTGAAAATGTATGAACACAATAGGAAGTACAAATATAAGTTGAAGCTAAAATTACAGACAGTTTAAAATGTCTTGTCAGAGATGAGAAGCTGTGTAGAATGCATGGAATGTTTACTCTTATAACCATGCATACATTGAGATCATCTGACAATTTTACATATATCCAGGAATCCTTTGCTGTCTGAATAGTACGTTATTTGTTCTTGTGTAATGTATTTTACTGTAAATCCAAGAACTCCTTTCAACACTTACCTCCAAGTATCTGTTAGCATATTTGTCATACTGTTAGCATATCTTGTCATAATGATCTCATAAAAATTACACTGAGGCATTTACAGTAACAACACACTAACAAATGTACAAACAAATAAATGTCTGGCAGCTGGTAAGCATAAGCTTGGATAAGCTTTTTAGTTTGGGAAAAAAGAATTGACTTTAGACCACACATTCTGCTGATATATTTTGATCAACCTGTTGTAATCTTACATGCTTTAGCTGATTATTTATGCCTTGCTTTATGGTGAAGCTTGCCATAGAGTCATTGCTCTAGATTAGAAACACTAGGGACACCTAGAACTTCATTTATTATCTAATTATTATCTCTACAGTTTATATTGGAATTCAAATGGACTAGAGAATCAGCAATGGAAGACTTCCATGCCTGCATGAAATATGAAGTGTGCATCAGCATTGAAATCACACAGGACGCACACACACAAAGTCGTCCCTTTCATTATTTAAAACCCCATATCCCATAGTCGAAAAAGACAACCTTCAGTCTAAATCTGAATATAGCTATACTTGTTGTTGTTAGCCATTCAGTTGTTCCCATCAAGGGTAGCCACAGCTGACCATCTGATCCACACAACAGATTTTATGCCAAATGCCCTTTCTGGCGCAACCTTCCCACTATATCCGGGATTTGGACCAGTACTGCATCATTAAAACAGTAGAAGATGTTTGGGAATTGGGTGGGAATTAAACATGCGCCGTCTGCGGGCCTCCGAGTGGCGAAGTGGTAAAGTGCTCGCCCTATCATCCGGAGATCGCTGGTTCGGTTCCCGGGCGGTGCTGTAACCTCTCGCAGCCGGAGGTCTGGAGAGAGCTGATTGGCAAAGCTCTCTCAGAGGGGAGGGATGAGAGGTACTTGGTGCTCCTACATTCGCGGCTCTACAGCCAATCAGTGGCCGCACTGATAGAGCTGTCCTCCAAGTGTGTTACACCACCCCCAACGATGCGTTTAGTCGAAAAGAAGCGGTCAGCTGGCGTCACTTGGTTCGGAGGAAACACGTGATAGTCTTCGGCCCTCCCGGCTGAGTAGTAGCCTTAATGTGGGATCCCCCTAGCGGCGGGGAGGAATTGGACATGACTAAATTGGGACAGAAATGGGAAAAATAATAAAACAAACATGGGCCTTCTGCATGCCAGGTGAGACAAATACCCCTGAGACACCAATGCCCTTTGAATATAGTTATACAGATATAGATATTAATAGTTTTATTACATACCGATGACACTACACCTCTACCAAGTACAATTAACTGTGCAAGCCAGAGACTACCTTAAAAGTTTTTTAATTTAAGTATTTAAGATTATATATCCTTTTTGTTTCCCTCACAAGGTAACATATATGGCAGTAGATGTTGAAATAAAGTAGGACAGCAGGTATACAGTAAATGGCCCAGCATTCTAAGCCCTGGTATCTTTCAAAAAAAATGTAAGAATTAAGAAAAAAAAAGAATGTTAATTAATTAATTAATTAATTAATTAATTAATTAATTAATTAATACACAGAATGTGCCTTAAGAATTGAGTCTCATTTCGGCTACTTTCATAGATTCATGGAGTGTGAAATGCCCTGTAGACTTAAAGCCCATTTGGACTGATATTTTTCAGCCCATGTCATGTCAGCCCAACTTCTTCAGCAGTGTTCGTGAAGGCACATGTGAAGTACAGCCAGTGAGTGTAATGAACATGTACATGTTGGATTATTTACTCTCACATCTTTTTATTTACAAAATCCAAATGATTTTGTTTAAATGAAAGAAGCTTTTCTGTTTAACATGTTTGGTAATCCTTGGACATGTGGCATGAGTTCAGCAGGGCATTACACACTTGAAAAAAAAATGCGTGTGAGTGCTGTTTTTTTCCCCCACATTGTTCTTATTTTTCCATCAATAAGACTTTGTAACACATTGCTCAACCCTAACAGTTTTATTAACAAGTTATTGATAGTTAATAGATTTTAGTCCACCCACATAATACCACAACCAGCCATTAGTGAAAGCAGTCATGAGAATCTTGTTCATGAGGGTTATTGGCCCTTTTGTTTCCAAGTGGAAAGTGGGAAATGGACTTTGTATTTACCAGAGGTTGGCTGACAGGAATGATCAGGCCTCCTTGACTCAAATTGTAAGGGGGATACAAAGAGCTCAGACCTCCTGTAGGTCATCTACAAGCAGGTCATGTGGAAAATGGGATCAAACTGCAGCACTGACTAAAGACATGCAGAAGCTTATTTGTTTAAACTGGCCAAGTGCAAATGGCAGGAAAGGAATTAAATTCCAGTCAGGCAAAATGTAAACACCATTGAATAATTGATCTGAGCGCGTGTGAGAGAGTCGGTGGTCTGTAAACTACAGAGTGTCTCAGCTAGTAATGTACACTGGCATTTATTCCACATGATGGACTGGATTTCTGGTAGGAACCCCAAGGGTGTGTTATCAGTGATTCCCTTTTAATGTATTATGCTCTCTAACAGTTAGCCCTAATGCACCAAACCATAATGGGAGAATCAGTTGCCAGTTAACCCTTATATAAATGTAAATGAGGTTTTATAATGGGTCAAGCAAACTTTCTATTAGTGCAATTTTTTTTATGATTCACTGTGGATTTTTTGGAATGTGCATATATTTTACATTTAGTACATGTACAATTTTAACCACTCAGCCACTTATATTTCCTACTTTGTCTCATTCTTTTCCTCCAGTTGAACTAATATTATTATACCGAAAGGCAATGATTTCTATAGGACTTGCAGGATACCCTTTCTGTAACTTGACACGGATGACAGTTTAGCAACACACCAGATCCCCGTTTTGGATTTGATTAGCTAGGCTGTTAGAGCCTGGAGAGCGATACTTTTCCCTATAGATCACTATAGTCCCAGGACCTCTCTCATTACACTGTCATTGGAATACCATCTGTGTGGTGTGGGTGGATACAGGCAAATTAAATGCCATAACTTATTATTCTCCTTAATTTAAACAGGTTTTTGCCAAGCAAAATGGTGGAATTACAGAATAATGAGGCCAAGTGCACAGAGGTGGACACATTCATCCTTCACACTTTTTCAAACTGCCCTTCATCCATTTCTTCTACTAGCCATTTGGTTGGTTTCAAGTGGGCAGACGAGGCAAATTTGGCCTCTTTCTCTTTCAAAAAACAAACAACAACAACAAAAAAATGGCTCCAGGGCCATGTGACAGCGTGGGATACAGTTTGTGTGGATTTTTTTTTGCGTGTCCTACTTGTGCGTTTTTTCTGGTTTCTTGGCGCAAAAACTTTAGTGGATGAGAAGTGGGTACAGTAGATTACCTTTAGCTATGAATGTGTATGTGTATGGAGATACTCTGATTAAGCTTTGTCCCAATGAAGGTGTATTCATGCTTTGTACGCGATATTCCTGGGACAGGCTCAGGAACCACCATGACCCTGATCAGAAAAAAGAGTTTACTGAAGATGAATGAATGAATGAATGAATGAATGAATTCTCAAAAATCATATGCTTTAACAACATATTTAGATATGGCCTGAAAGTAAAAGATTAGTTTTTTTTTTTTTTTTTTTACCAGGTAGTGAAAGGAAGAGGAGGTTTAAAAATGTATGAGCCCCTAAAACTATAGCCATTTCCTGAGTATCAAGCATCAAGCATCTACTGTAAATCTCCCAGGCCAAAGAAGAGGCTATCTAATGTAATACAGGCCCTGGAGGAATCACTATTCTTAGTCCATTCAGTGAAATGCCACTGTTCTTGGGTTATGTGCATCAGCGAACGTCAAACTCCTTTATTGTTGCTAATGTGAAAAGAGCAAAATGGACCGCGTTCATCAAAAGCAGGCTCTCAAAGAGGCTGTTATGAGAGGGTAAAGTGAGCTTGAGAGTCATCAGCTTTAAACGCTCTAGTGGGGTAGTGTGTGAATTGATAAAGAGAGAATCCTGCATGTCCACCTGCTTGACTCTGATGTGATCTCAAGAGCCATGGGAGAGACAGCCATACGATGCATCACTAAGGCTTGACATTTCAGAAATTTTTAAGATATGCTGGATCTATTTTCCTCAGTCCATTACATGTTGTGCAGGCTCTATCAGGCAAGCCTAAATGTCAAGGGTCTCAAGTAAAGTCTTCTACTGTAACCCAATATGACCGGTCATATATGCAATTTACATTATTCATGTTGAGGACAAATTTGACAGATGGGGCAAAGTTATAGCCTGGAAGGTAGTTCACTTAAGTAAGACTATAAAACTCCTTGAGTACTTACTTTACAGTTTGTTGTTTTCATGGCTACAATGAGCACAACTAAGTGAAAAAAGGGTTTTATAGCTGAAAAATGTATTTGAACAAAAATGTTGACCAGCCAATAAGCTACACTGACACCACTTCCCTCAGAAGCAGTTTAGTATAAAGAAGGGTAATGCTAGCTAGCTAGCTAGATACGTGCTGTTGGGTGTTACTAGCTACTAGCTCATGCTAATTTACACATGTTTCTAGCTGCATTCTGAGCATTAGCTGTACTTTATTTACCACAACATCCACTTCTGAAGATGGATGTAACATCCTAAGTTTTTATCTGCTAAATAAAATATACATAAATAAGTAAAATAGGTGATTAATTTGGCTAAATAAAATCTGGCTAGCAGGTCTAGCACAGTGAATGAGCTAATGCTTTATGTTTATATATTTCTGTGTTGGATGTTGAGCTATAGCTGTGAATGGATGCTGATACCTCACATAATTTGGAGATCATTATCACATTGTTTTGTATCAAGGATTTAAAATGTCACAGACATTTATACTGCTGACTACAGCATTTGGCTAGAGATCTTAAAATGGCCACATTATCAGAGACCAGGGCTGGTGGTGCACGTGCATTCAGCAAAATGTAACTAGATGCCACCTATATTAAAAGCTCTATATAAAGATATAATAAAAGCTATATGCTTGCCACAATGAGCCAGGAAATGCTCAGTGAACGCTATTCATTCCCTTGGGAGAAAACTGGTCCGATGCCTGGATTGCAAACTTTGATGCAAGAAAAGTCACTAGACATGCATTTGGAAAATGTAAATAAAATAAAATGTGCACATACTGTGTCATCTTAATTGATTAATTGATCTTAATCTTTCATGATTGATCTGTAATAAATTGTGTCAAGATGATCAAAAATAAATGTATCTAGGAATTTGATGAAATACTTAAGAAATATAAAAGGTGCGTTCAAGTAAAACTGGTACAAACCTGATACTTGTTTCTCTTGAATGAATGGGTAAAACCAATTGACAAGTACAGAAGACTTCAAGCACAGTTTGTTGATGAGACTCTTAGCCACAGTAAAACATTTGAATGTTACTAACAGTGTTGGGACCAAGCCTATTCAGTTCAGTAAGACTATAACACTACTTGAATACTTACTTCACAGTGGAACGCCTGATTCTTAAAAATTGACAGAAAACGTGTCACCAACTTGCGAAAGAATTGCATTTGTCTCTGGGAACTGTACACACAATCATTCACGAACACTACTTACACATTAAGGGAAGTCAGCTGGGAGTTATTACCACATCCCTTGTATAGTCCTGACTTTGCTCCAATTGTTTGGGCAATTAAAGGAGTTAAAGCAGGCAGTATGCCTTGATGGTGTCCAAGCATTAGCATTATATAAAGAAATTAAGATTTTTTACTCTCATGACTGTGTTCTGTTTTTCTTCACAACCAAAAGTCCCAGTTTGACTTGAACAAATTGTTGTATTATTAAAATATTCAAAATAAAGTTTTTTTTTTCTACAAAGAAAAACATAAGTAAAAGTAAAAGCATTAGGATTTCATTACAGTATTGAAAAATACTGTAAAGAAAGTGCCTGTGTCATGTAAACGGAGGAGAAGTATGTGCAGATTTGCAAGGCGGGATGATTTATTAGTGAAAGTACAAACTAAACAGACACACTCATGAAAACAAGAGCTGGAGTTATGAACAATGGCAAACACATACACCGGCTGGGGAGCATAAGCGAAAGCAAATGACAACGATAAACAAAAGCCAGGCAATGAGTGCTGTACAAGATGCGCTATAATCATCTCTGCTGTCGGGTTGGGCAAACGGTTCAGATGACCCCAGCCCAAGTCACAGAGCGACCATGCAAAGTCCTATGGTTGACCCTTAAATGTCATCAAGTTTATAATTTATATACTGACTTATATTGGAAGTACAATTTGTAGGTATTTACATAATTAATAAATGTATTGTTAGTTTAAACTTGATACCCCCCTTCGGTTATTGTGCACATGGTACAGTCAAAACATCTGACCACATTATCAGAGGGCTGGTGGTGCACCTGCATTCAGTGAAATGAAACTAGATGTCACCTACTGTATATTAAAAGCCCTACATAAAGCCATATATATAAAAAGCTTTAAATAAAAGCTATGTGCTTGCCAAAATGAGCCAGGAAATGCTCGATGAACTCTCTATTTATTCCTAACGAGAGAACACTAGACATGCATTTGGACCTAAACACTAGTCAGCAAAATATCACATTATTAGTGATATACAGCTCTAGTACACCTGCAAACATGATTACAATAAAATGAGCTGTACATGTGGATAAGCTGATATTTATATTATCGTTATTATAAGGGGTGTTCTAGTCAAACCGGTGCTTTTGATTATGCAGAATGATAGAAGCCACCGAAGCCACAATGGCCACAAAAAGCCTCAAACCTGACCTCCTAGGAACACCTTTAATGGCCCAAACATGTGGAAATGGCTTGCAGCGACTGTACAAGGGATATGGTAAAAACTCCCATCCAAGTTCCTGTAATGTTCAAGTGGTGTTTATGAATGATTGTGAATACAGCTACCACAGATAGATGCGACTACTCCCCAAGTTAATGACATGATTTAATGCTTTGCTGTAAAAGGAGGACTACAACTGTTATAAACTAATAAGAAAGACATTTTACTCTGTTTTAAAATAACTGACTTTACCTTTATGCATTATCGCATATGTATAATTTCTATCTCATACATAGTATATGCATGCAAAACAGAGCATTACTTGAATGGATCTGCATTTGTAAATAAGACACATTTACCTATGTGTCGCCATAAGCGGGTGGCCAAGCACTTATTTGAAATTGCCCTGTAGGATTAGAGCTAAGACCCTTTTCATGCATACAGCGGTCTGACAAGAAATCTCATAGAGTGATTTTGCCAAGAAAACGGTTGTACTTTTGAAGAGTTCCGGGAACTCTTGGACCCTCTTAGGACTCTCTTCAATCTGAATGATCTTAGCAAAAAGCTGCACAATCACTGGCCATGTCAATTCTTTATGTAGACTATTCATGAGAAAAACAGTAATGTTTCTCTTGTAGCACTCTCCTGGCACTGGTAGACTCACTCCTAAGGCACACCTGGGCACTCCCTAAAGTCGCAGAGTTCTCCTGGTTCTCACTGATCTCATGGACGCAGGGAAATTCAAAAATGAAGAAATTCTTTGATGTTTGCCTTTAAATACCCTCTATCTAGGATTGTTCTCTTCTGCCTTGCTCATAATACTCTCACCAAGCTCTCCTTGTAGTTGCAGTTGCAATTCCTTGTTTTTACCGCATACTCACTGTATAAATGTCAAGAACTACTTGTACTCTTAAAAGCGTTCCTCGAAACTATATGTTCACCTCTTCTAGGTCATGGAATGGACATTTTCTTGCCAAAATTGGTCCTTACAAGATTTCTCGATTTCTTGGATTCCTGTATGTATGAAAGGGGCTCAAGTGTAAATGAGTGGATAAGGGGCCCAATTAAAAAAAATAATATACAGTTAAACCTTGACTTGCGAGCAAGAATTTGTTCCAGAATTGTGTTTGTATATCAAAGCACTTGTATATCAAAGCAACTTTCCCCCATAAGAAATAATGGAAACGATACCCAAAAATATCCACAACCTCAGACCACATCCCAAAAATATCCACACAAAAATAATTAATACTAAATATAAAGTACAAAAAAAAAAGAAAAGAATCGTGGCTGTAGTAAGATGAGAGAAGAAGGAGGAAGGGGGTTACTGTGTAGGACGACTTTTACACACACGCGTGCACGCACATAAACACACACACTAACGGCAAACTTCTTTAACTAGGAACTTCTCTAATGACACTTGCTTTTGCCTCCTTTTGAGAATTTTGCGGTACTGTGACTTTCTCGTGAAACAGATTCATCAGCCTTTTTAAAAACATCCTTTTTAACCTTTTTTTCACCATGGTCACTACAATCAATTGGACAAAAAAAATGCTTTACTGGCGCACACACACATGGTCACAATGTTATAGTAAACAATACATACAGTACATGCATGGATGTTGACTATACGAGTGATGAGACTGAGCATGGGAGATGATTACCCACAATCCCCCAGCGCGTGATTACGTAGTGCATGCATACTACTTTCAAGACCTCGCTCATTGATCAAGTTACAATTTATTTAAAAAATTTTTAATACTATAAGTGTTGTCTCCACTGATGTGCAAATATACAGTAAGAAATGTTCTTAAAGCGTTTCCCATGTCGCAAACGTGATGGTGCTAGTAGCAGGAGTAGGGTGGAGTGTCACAAGAATGAACAACTGAAAACAAGCAACTGATCATTTACATGCGCCTGTTGTTACAACTGGTTTTTGGCCGCCAGTCAACGAACATTTAGTGGATTGTAATTGAAACAGAATAGCTAATGTGGTTTCTAAATATAGCTCTGCCACACACTGTGTTAGGGACAGTTACACACTAATCACTTGGCACAGCCACGTGCAGCATGTTGGTATGTTAACGGCCTGCCTCAGGCGTATAGGGATGAGGTTTATTTATTCACTTCAGTAGTGTGGATTATTTTAGGGTTAACATCAGGGCAGCACATCTAAACCACTATATGATAAAGTGTACAGCTTTTTTTTTTTAAGGAGGTCTGCACAATTGTTTTTCTGTTGTAGACATTGAATGAGTATATCTTTGCTATAGCCTTAAAGCAGAAGCCCACACTTTGCACAAAAAATATCGCACTCTCTAATATTTTATTGAATAACATTTTGCTTTGATTACGGCCATGGCATTGTTTCGATAAGCTTTTGCGTTGTTAAAATATTAGTCACATTAATTTCTCTCCAAGATCTAATACATTGATGACGGAGAATCATCAGTGTATAGTCAGACCGCTGTATAGTCAGAACGCTGCATAAAGTCTTCTCCAGCACATGCTAAAAATTCTGAAGAGGCTTAAAGTCTGAACTCTGTAGTGGGAAATCCATGCATGAAAATGGTGTCTCATGCTCCCTTAACCACTCTTTCACACTTTGAGCCCAATGAATCCTGGCATTGTCATCTTGGAATATTCCTGTGCCATTAGGGGGAAAAAAATCTATTAATGAAAAACCTTGTAATTCAGTATGTTCAATTCATCAGCTAATCTCATTTTTGGGCACATAATGTTACTGAACCCACAGTAGCCCTGACCAACTAAAGCAACCCCTGATCACTGCGATCCCCATAGGCTTAACAGTAGGCACTAGGCTTGATGGGAATCACTTCATCTGTCTCTCTTCTTAGATCTGCGCCCATGACTCTGGAACAGGGCAGATCTGGAGACATCAGAACACATTAATTGTTTTTCCAACGCTCCACAGTCCATTTTTTATGCTCTTTAGCAAAGAATTTTTTTTTTTTTTTTTTTGCCTTACTGATAAGTGGTTTTCTTAAGGCTACACATCTATTTAGTCGCAATCCTTCTCTTCAGGGCATCCTTTTCTCTTCATTCATGCTTAGAAATTAATTTTACTATTAAACATAGTAAAATACATCCTTAAATTTTACTATTAAAAACATAGTGTTTTTGACCACATGTCTTCCTTGGGTGTTTTATTTTGTATCTGGCTAATTCTTCCAGTGTTCCGTTTGGTGACAACACCCCTCTCTCCTGCCTTCCTACTAAAAACTATCAGCTATGACTGTGTAGTTCAGAGGAAGAGATTGGTGTTGCTCTTTGCATATACAGTATAATGAGTCAGGTGGCATAGTGTTTGCAGTTTACTTTGTTATGTTTCGGTACAGTTACCCTTCGTGTCTGATTTAGACACCATGCTAAAGATCACTTTTTGCGAAGAATGCTGATCCTGACCAGGCAGGGTGCAGAGTGTTCACACTTCTCAAATGTAGCACGTTTTGGGGTCAAGTGTTCTGGGATCCATGCCTGAACCTCATGTGTGAAAGCAGCCTCAAATGTATGACACTGTGAATGAGAACATGTTACTCATGATTAGTCATACATTTGACCATCTAACTTGCTATATTATTAGAATTATTTATCTAATCATATCTAAATATCATCTCATTTACTCATCGTCAATTGCACTTTATCCTGTATTCAGGGTCGCGGGTGGTCTGGAGCCTATCCCAGGAGACTTAGGAGGCACGAGGCGGGGTTGACCCTGGACAGGGTGCCGATCCCTTGCAGGACACACACACATGCACACATACACACACTCATTCACATACCACAGGCAATTTGAGAACTGCAATTGTGGGACTGTGGGAGGAAACCCACCAAGCACGGGGAGAACATGCAAACTCAACGCACACAGCGGCGGGAGTCGAACCCAGACCCAGGAGCTGCAAGGCGACAGTGTGAACCACTACACCACCGTGCCGTCACCTGAATCTCAGAATATATGATTTTTATTTGTAACATATACTGTATTAGAGAACCCTGCATACAGTGTTTCTTCTTATACTGTACGAGTCCCTTTAAGAAACTTAGATACTAAAGCTTGAAAAGCCAAGTAAAGTAAAGTAAAGAGTTCTCCTTATTGAACCCACATCGAGCAGTTAACCATCAAACTAATAATATGCTCTTGCATGAGGAGAAAAAAATTGCACTTCTCAATTATCCCATGGTCAGTTTGAGTGTGTGGGTGGGTGTGCGAGTGTGTTTTCCACCGTTTCATCATTTGCATGACATGACTGATTTGCTGGAACCCTATGACCAGACTTCAAAACAGATAACAAATCCAACAAGGAGCTCTGGGATCACTGGGTCTCTCTGACAGTGCAAATGAGCTCTTTGAAGTTTATTGCTGAACCAGAATTGCCTACAAAGCCACTGACTGCATTAATGTGAATTGACGTGGGATGAGGTATACAGAAACACAGAGTGGCGTCAAGGTAATGGGTGACCTCTATAAAAGACTAAAGATGTGGATTCTCCCTCAATCTCAGTTTGAAGCACCTGATTAAATAAAAATCTGCTTTTAACTCAGTCTGATTTACCAAAGAAACTGCTATTAATTGTTGATTCGAATTAATCACACAGCATTGATTCTCTTACACACGTCATGAGACCTTCACACGCGAATAATCGCACCATGCGAAATTTAAACATGCTGACATTGTTTTTTTTCACATGCGATTTTTATATGATTCATTCATTTTCACATTGAATTTCTTTTCACATGATCTATTTATTTTGACATGATTCATTTCACACAACTGATTTTGTTTTGATGTGATTTTTTATTTTATTTTTTTTTACCCCAGTGAATTATTTATTTTCACATGGGCATGTGGTTTCCAGCCTTATTCTGTTTTCTGAGGTCTTTAGAAACATCTTTTGTTCAAGCCATGATACACATCCACAAACTCACACATCTCGGTTTGATCAGACTCTAATAGATTCATGTTATTAAAAAATATATATAAAAAAAAAACACCTAAGACATTAATTGAAATCATCTTATGCTGGTTTAAATTCAGTTGATGTTTTTGGTCAAATTTAGGCACAAATATAAACTTTTCCATCACCACTGCAGCTAATTCTCAAATACAGTACTGTACAAAAGTCTTGAGCCACCTCTCGTTCGTTCATATTAAATGAAATTACATGAAATTACGTAGATTATCTAAATAAATGGGAACAAATGTTTGATTGGGACAGGCTGCAAAGTGCCTAAAGATACAGTTTGAACATGGGTTGTTTATGTAACAACCTCAGCAGCAACCTCATTTCCCCTCTCATCCGTTCCAACCACTCATCATTCAGCATCAGCAGTGTGCTAATCACCGGCCTGATCGTCCGTCATCATCTGCAGTTGTTTCTCACTGATTCGTGCCTTAAGTTAGATGTTTTTTTCATGCTTGAATGATTCATACATCACTGTGAGACTTAACACACACGAAACATTCCTCTAAAACTGGCACAGGGACTAGATGAAAAATGAGCAAAAATGAGAGTCAACAAGTCCTTCAGGAAGCCTGGAGAACTATCCCTCAAGACTGCATTAAAAATACAAAAAAAAATAAAAAAGCGAAATAAAAAAAAAATTGGGGTAGCTTAAGATGTTGGCACAGTACTGTACACTCAGGATAGGATGGATAATAATAACACTAAAGCTGAATGGGACTGAGTTTTAATGTTAAACTGGAGTGGATGAAGTGGAGTAAATGAACTTTATCTCAGGGGATTGTTTGCAGGATGTGCACATGAAGGACTTTTTATTTACTGCTTCAGTGTAGTTATGAAGATTAATTAGAGTAGCAGTAGAACTGCTCACTTAAACACGGGACGAGCAAATGAGTTCCATTTTCCATGGAGCGCTTCTGGTAACGCAATGACACCATCTGCATCTGCTTAGTTCTCGTCTACAGTGCCGTACACACAGTAACTGCATTCGGAGTAAAACCTGAAAGCATTTTCTTGTTGCTGTTATTGTTCTTGTTCTGTTTGTTCTTTTTTAATTAAATATTAATCCTACCATTACGCCCCTGGAAACACTATAAAACATTTAGAAAATCCAGAGGTGGAAATGGCATGGTCAGTGAATTCTGCATCTGATAGTTCCTTAACCTCATCCACAGTACATCACTCCAGTTTATGATTTTTTGTTGTTGTTGTTGTTGTTGTTGTTTTTGATTTTTTAGATCCTGTTGATTTAATCATAGGCGGCATGTTGGAGTAGTGTTTAGCACTGTGGTCTTGCACCGCCAGGGTCCGGGTTCGATTCCTGGCCAGGCTCGTTGTGCATGGAGTTTGCATGTTCTCCCTGCGCTTGGTGGGTTTCCTCCGGGTACTCCGGTTTCCTCCCACAGTCCAAAGACATGTAGGTTAGGCTAATTGGCTTTCCCAAATTGCCTGTAGTGTGTGAATGAGTGAGTGTATGTGTGTGTGTCTGTGCCCTGCGATGGATTGGCACCCTGTCCACGGTGTACCCTGCCATGTGCCCGAAGTCTCCTGGAATAGGCTCCAGGCCCCCCGTGACCCTGAATACAGGATTAAGCGGTATAGATGATGAGTGAGTGAGTGAGATCCTGTTGATTTAATCATAGGCGGCATGTTGGAGTAGTGTTTAGCACTGTGGTCTTGCACCCCAGGGGCCAGGGGTTTGAGGTCCTTCCTTTTGTGTGTGTGCCTGCATGCTTGTTGGATTTCCTCAAGGATGCATCCTTAAGATACCCTTCTAATTCTTCTAACTGGTATTTCCAAATTGCATGTAGTATGGGAATATGTGTGCTTGTGTGCCCTGTAATGGACTGGCACTCCATCAATGGTGTACCACTCCTTGGGGTGAATGTACTGGGAAATCCCCTCATGTCTGGAATGTCTTCCACTTGTGAATAATCTTTCTCACTGTAGAACTCTGAACTTCAAATGGTTCAGAAATGGTTTTATAATGGCTGCACGAGGGTGTAATGGTTAGCACTGTCGCCTTGCACCTTCTGGGTCCAGGTTCGATTCCCGTCTCTGTGCGCATGCATGGAGTTTCCATGTTCTCCCCATGCTTGGTGCGTTTCCTCCAAAGACTTGTAGATTAAGTTAATTAGCGTTACCAAATTGGCTGTAGTGTATGTAACACATACATACACATGTATATGTGTTTGTGCCCTGCAATGGATTGGCACCTGTCCAAGGTGTCTCGTGCCCTAAGTCTCCTTTTGATAGGCTTCAGGCCCTGATTACAGGATAAAGCGATTTAGATGATGAGTGAGTGGTTTTATAACCCTTTCCAGATTGATGTGTAGCAACAAGTGCATCTTTAAGACCACTGTACATGTCTTAAATGACTGTGAGCGGTATAGCGAATGAGTGAGTGAATGATTGAAAATGCATTCATGTAAGGAAATGTCCTGAATGCACTGTATTGTATGACAGTATTTCTTTCCATTTCTTTCCTTATAATATTTTTTAATCAATTTAGTCGTATTTCCCAAATTATTTGGGGCACGTACAGTATCAAACCGGGGACTTGTAAATGAAGGCGTAAAACTGAACAGACAAAACAGATGCATCTCTTCTGCAAGTTGGCGACAAGTTATCCATCGATTTGCAAGGATCAGCTGATCCAATCACTAAATGCTCAGAGGAACAACTGCGGTGATCTCCGTACCACCTCAACCAGGATCGCCATTCCCAGGTCATCAAACGCCTGATCCTTGCAAATCGAAGAATAACTTGTTGCATTACAGTGGTGCACAAACACCACTTGCGCATTACAGGAACTCAGCTAGGAGTTCACACCCACATCTGGTACAGCCTTAACCTTACCTTACAGCCATTTCCACATTTTGGGGGGGCATTAAAGGAGATCCTGGGAAGCCAGTATGGCAATGGCGTACTGAGAAAGCATTCTCCAAACACTAGTGAAATGCTGCGATAAGCACATCAGTGTAGCAGGGGAATATATAAATAAATAAGGGCATTTTTTTACTCTCATAACTGTGTTCTGTGTTCTGCAAATCAAAAGTCCAGATTTGACTTGAACGCCCTTTGTATAAACAATTAAGCTTAATTTAAACCTCCACGAACCTAACCATCGTATACTGCAGATACCGTAAATGCATCGCAATGAGCCGCCTGTTCATGAACATGCGCTTTCTTTTTTATTCATGTTTATTCAAGTTCACATGGAAGTAACTGACCCCTCAAGCACATTTACAGTCTCAAAGTCTCATCCAGATGCTCTGTAAACCTTTCTAGCAAAGACAGAAAATTTTTTTTCCTATTTGTACGCATATGTGTTGAAAACACATAATCTATTCAGTCCATATAATGTATTCCTATTCAGTTATTCCAGTATTGCAGCTCATATCAGGGGTTACAGCAATGGTTAGATATTAGAAACCTCTGCTGCAATGAAACCTTATAACGCATTAAAATGCAAATATTTCATAGCAACATCAGTCAGCTAGCAAGCAACATCAGTCTTGTGGGCACAAACATCTGTTTAAACAGATACCCCTCCTGTTGTACCACTTACTACTTCTGTTTTACCTGTTATGATATACAGTAGAACAATTACTGAACCCTAAAATAAAAATCTGAGTGGGTCATTTATCCATAGTTGCAAAGGTTTTTATTACAATAAGGAATTAGTACTCTACCTACACCTGCTAAATGGCACACTGTACTGGGGGGCGGGGAGGTGGGGGGGGGGGCATTCAGTCATCTAACATACTTTGCTCAAGATAACTACCCCCCAGATAATCCTTTGAGAATTTACAGACGGACACAGAATGCCAAGTTCCATGCATCGGGACTGAGATTTGTCACTTCCTGGCTCAGTGCATTGCTGTGTTGTACTGTAGATATATAGAACCCGGGCTTTAAAATCCAATCCAATCGCTCTTTGTGGCTGTTGTACTGTAGTAGCAAACAGACTTTTTGGGTGCATCCAGCTCATTTGGTGAGGCTCCACTGCATATTTCAAAGTTAATGACTTGAATCTGAGGAAATCTGGAAGCAAACAAGTTCATGCATCATGTCATGTTCTTCCAGTAATGCCAGGCCTGCTTTAAGCGAGCCTCTTGATCCTGACCCCCTATTTGTTTTCGCAAACACGGCCATTTGTTCGAGCATTTTACTGAACCGTAGAACTGTAGATCACAAAGCTCTTTTACATCACACTTGATCTTTAACTAACCTTGTAATGTTCTCTTGACCCAGACATTTTTTCATTTTATTGTATACAGCAAGGAAAAAGGCCAGGCTTGAGCAAAAAAAAACAAAAAAAAAAACATAAAGAGCAAAATAAGCAGCTGAGTGGGAAAGGTTATACATAGGCATCACAGGGGACTGTAAGAGCTTGAGACAGTGAGAAACACTGGTGGATAGGATGGAATGGTGCATAGGGACATAATGTGGTCATACTTCACAGGTCGTTAAATCTGGCTATATTTCCCATGTCTGTTAGTCGATTGGAAGTGACGTTTTTGTAACTTGTGATGCACCTCTGTTCCAAACCAGATCTCTGAATGATGCGGACATACTAGTCTACATGAAAATGCTAGACAGAATTATGGGACTCGTTCATGCAGTCGATTGGTGTACCGTTAAATGTCATTTCATTTTTTATCATACTAGCCAACATTGTTCAACTGGAAATTCTTTCAAATTTAACGGGAATTTACACAGCTGTTTGGGTGCTAGCCCAACTCTGTCATAACCGCATAAACTGCAGGATTACCGGCGGCCCTCAACATTTCCTTATACCCTTACTTAACAGTATCTGTATATGGCAGCACACAGTATCTTGTCTGGCTCCATGAAGCTGACCACCTCGGATGAGCCACTTCTTCCAAATTCAATACAAGGATTAGTGCAATCAGGAATGTCTCCAAATTTTAAGGTCCCATAGACTTTCAACCATGCTGCAAATCCAAGCTTATTCTCTCATGTTATCTTTCAAACACAAAGAAAGAGTGTGGTTTCTATGGAGCTAAATCCAATACTAGATGGAGAGAACACATGGGACTGTGACTTCAACAAGCATAAAAGGAAGTCTTCTTATGCCTCTGTCTGCACTCCATACAAACCATTAGCAGTAGTCATTCATTTTCTTTACTGCTTCTACTGTGTAGGATCACGTATGGCCTGGAAGCATATCCCAGGGAGCCCAGGGCACAGAGCAGGGAACAGCACAGTCCACAGGCACACACTTATATACACTACTGGCAATTTGGGAACACCAATTAGCCTACAATGCATGTCTTTGTATTGCAGTTGGAAAGCCAGAAAGCACAGGCAAACTCCATGAACAAAGGATTAAACCCTTGAACGCTGAAGATTCAAGGCAACGTGTGCCCAGAAGTTGTACATAAAAAGAAATAATCAAGAAGTTATTCAGTCACTTGTCACTATGCAAATGTCTCTCAGTCGACTCTTCAGTTCTTCCTACTGTGCCAAGCTAGTGACAATCTCTGATTGCATTATTATTACTGAGCTGCTGATGGCTGCTAATGGCAGGAGTCGTGGCAAGTCCCATCATTGTTGATTGGATATCATAAGAGTCTCCTACAACGGCTGCTGGAAGAGAGAGCAACGTGTTAGGCCTCACATCAACCATCACTCTGCAGCATACCGCTCACCATTACCCTCCAATCAGATTACAATTGACCTGACAACCAGAGGAAGGTGCACAGGGAAGGGACAAGAATCCCAGCATGCTTTTCCAACACACGTTCACTTTTAGAAACCACCCACATGAGGTTAGGACCCTGGGAGTGGGCCTGAAGATAACTCTGAATCCTAAGGCCTATCCTGCGGATCTTTCCTTTTCGAGATTTCTTACTTTATGTGGGAATAAAAAGAAAGTTCGTGCAAAGTGTTCTGTTTTATCATGCTCAAACAGACACTTCAAGTAGAATAAATTCCATTGATGCTCCAGGAGGCACCACTGCAGGCTTCTGAGACATTGTACACAGCTTACCTCTTATGTAACCTAACATACTTGGTTGCGATTTTAGGGTTTAGTGGTTTGAAACAGAAACCACTCAAAGAGTCATACCTGTTTGTCAGTTTTTTCAAGTGCAAGTCTTTTTCATTGATAGCTGAGTGCATAGGGTTTCCCCTCAGGCTATACATAACCTAATGGCATACTTCAGAAAAGAGTGCCGGGGAGAATCTTGCAGAGTGAAAAGAGTCGCTTTTTTCTTGTAATGCAGAAAAGGCAGTGATGAAAAAAGATAAACGAGAAACCTCAAGTGTTAAAGTGCTATATCTATTGCCAATCCTAATAAGCTGTAATATTCAATAAGGATGTGTACTTTGCCTATAAAGGATTTACACCACACCATTAACACCACCCTTTTAGTGTAGTGTAGTGTAGTAGTGAAAGGCTCAAGAAGGCTTAGCGGTTAATGATTGGGCTGATCTGGAATAAAAATGTTCAGACTTCAACATCTCTAAGTCGTATAGTGTCATCACTAAACTTAAAGGTCCCATATTTTACCGTTTCTTTAACAAGTTAACACAGATCTCAGAGCTCCACCACAGTGTGTGTTTTAATTCTCCAGCTGAAATACCGCTGAGATAATGAACTTTTTTTTTTTTTTTTTACTTAATCTTCATTTATTTTACTCCTTCTCCAGTTGCGCTGTTTCAGTGTCGATGTAAATGAGCTGTTCAGAGCAACTGAACAGTTCCTCATGCTGAGGGTGGGGCATTTTCTTATATGACACCCCAATTAGGGGAATCTTTCTAGCTTGTTTAAGCCTGAGCCAGAACCTATATAGAAAAATGATAAAAAGCAGGCAAAGTTTTCTTGATTTTTTTTTTGTTTTGCTTGCCTGCACACATTTTATACATCTGTATGTTTAAAATGCTTAAAAACGGAATTTTGTATAATACAGTAGGCTCCCTTTAAGGCTGCCTTCATTTATGTATTTAGCTTGTTTGAATTGAACTCTGGTGTAATTTCCTCCTCTGTCTGGTTTGTTTTGGCAGCTGAGAATGCTGTACATTTACTTCTCTTTTAATTGCAGTGAGAAAGATTTGACCCTGAATCAACCTACGTGCAGGTAATGAATCAAACCTGTTGCATATTTTGGCTTACAGGATGCTTTAAAAATGTTTCACTTTTGTTAAACTGAACCACAAGGCACAAACTGAGCTTGCTTTTACAATAGACAGAGTTGATTAGGATCCTGCCCAAGAACGATTGAGCCCCCTTCCCCACTCCTCCACTGGCCTATTTACAGTCTCTGATACAGCAGGTGGCAGTATGACCTAGTTGGTTTGCGAGACGCCAATGTACTCAAAGATAAGAAGAATACAATGAAATTAACCTTCGACTAACTACGTTAATATTTTTTCTTTATTTATCGAAAAATGTTAACAATTTATCACACCTTTCAAATGTTCCAGAGCAGACAGACGGCACTGAGGGCGTCGTGTTGAAATAATGGGCCGCTTCAGGTACAGTTGACTTTCAGATTTATTCAATACACTGTAACATGCTCAAGACTACCTTTTCAAGTGTTCTCAAGCAGGATACACTGATCCATGATTGGGCATGATCCGGACTGTTCAAACTGCCCCAAAATACTGAGCTTTGCA